>CM062479.1:132952390-133000815 GCA_031479575.1 Coregonus ussuriensis | reverse complement strand
TTCCCTCCCTGTGTGTGAGTGTGTGAGTGTGTGTGTGTGAGTGAGTGAGTGAGTGTGTGTGTGTGTGTGTGTGTGTGTGTGTGTGTGTGTGTGTGTGTGTGTGTGTGTGTGTGTGTGTGTGTGTGTGTGTGTGTGTGTGTGTGAGTGTGTGTGCACTCCCTGTATGAGGAGATGTAATCTCTATCCTGATTGCCTAGTCACTTTTACCCCTACCTACATGTACATATTACCTCAATTACCTCAACTTCCTGGTACCCCTGCACATTGACTCGGTACTCCTTATAGCCACATTATTGTTATTTTATTATGTTACTATTTCCTTTTTTTATTTAGCGAATTTTTGTTACTTTTTAACTCTGCATTGTTGGGAAAGGGCTCTTAAGTAAGCATTTCACGGTAAAGTTTACCACTGTTGTATTCGGCGCATGTGAGAAATACAATTTGATTTGATTTGAAGCTCATGCGCAGAAATACGTCATTGGGTCTAATGGTCGTCTTGTGCCGAACTGCACAGGTGCAGGCCGTCAAATCAAAGTCACTCCTTCGATATAGTTATTTTTGACAAACATGAAAATGTGTCAGTTTGTTAAACTATTTAAGACAGAACATTTTCAAAATGAACAACTAAGGAAGTGATTGTTATCTCTCATTGACTTCTCAAACCCCAAACCCTGGCCTGGTTTGCTTCATATCCATTCCCAGAATACATTTTGTACATCAGCAGTTGTCACCAAGTGCTTATATAGAAACCCAGTCTAAAACCCCAAAGAGCAAGCAATGCAGATGCAGAAGCACGGTGGCTAGGAAAAACTCCCTAGAAAGGCAGGAACCTAGGAAGAAACCTAGAGAGGAACCAGGCTCTGAGGGGTGGCCAGTACTCTTCTGGCTGTGCTGGGAGGAGATTATAAGGGTATATGGCCATTAAGTACAGATCGTTCTTCAAGATTTTCAAATGTGCATAGATGACCAGCAGGGTCAAATAATAATCACTGTGGTTATAGAGGGTGCAATACGTCAGCACCTCAGGAGTAAATGTAATTTGGCTTTTCATAGCCGAGCATTCAGAGGTCGAGACAGCAGGTGTGGTAGGGAGAGAGAAGGAGAGGGAGAGAGAGAGAGGGTCGAAACAGCAGCTTCGGGACAAGGTCACACGTCCGGTGAACAGGTCAGAGTTCCATATCCGCAGGCAGACCAGCAGAAACTGGATCAGTCGCGTCAGGTGGAGCATGTATCGATACTGATAGGATCAAAAGAAGGGAACCGCTGCTCTCGGATCAGTTTTCTCCATTAAAATCATTCCTTAACATTATAATTATTTCACAATTCTGACCACGGAACAGCTTCTAGAAAGATATTACTACCTACGGCTGCAAATATTGAGGTAGTTTATTCTAATGCTTACCCAATAAAAATACACTAAATCACAGATTCGGCACATCATTGGGCACATGTTAGGCTACACATCATGAAATATATTGAGACAAATTACAGACAGTAGCCTACAAGTAGCAAAATAAAACTAAATATATTGAACATGGAATATATTTCAATTTACATTTACATTACATTTTAGTCATTTAGCAGACGCTCTTATCCAGAGCGACTTACAGTTAGTGAGTGCATACATTATTCTTTTTTATATATATATATTTTTTTTTTACTGGCCCCCTGTGGGAATTGAACCCACAACCCTGGCGTTGCAAACGCCATGCTCAACCAACTGAGCTACATATTTTAATGCAGTCATCTCGGTTTTCATTTGAAGCAAATTTTTATACGTCCCTTGTTTGAATCAATTGCAAAGACATTGGCAACTTTGTATTTGTAGTCAACTTTGTTCTGAATTTATCGGTGGTCAAAAAGAGACGAATAAACCATGTGATTTTATGTTTAGCGGAGATCTTCTGTCTATAAAGTGACGCTAGAGGGCAAAAAAGCATCTAACGACGCACTTGGCTGTTCTACAAGTGGTCTGATGCAGGTGTTAGAATATGAGCGTTTTCAAGTGCAACGTTAATAACGATGGTTTTGGGAAACAGCTCAGAGATTTTACAATGCTCCTACGAAGGATCTATCAATAAACTAGATAGATTCTAATGATGAACTTACCCTTAAGATGCTTTTGTGAGACCCTGGATAAGAACATCTGCTAAATGACAAAAATGTAAATGTTTTACGTACAGATCTCATATTACTGTATTGAATTTTGTACATTTGTACAGATGTTTATTAAAAATGTAGTTATTTGTTACATTTGACTGTGTAAACCCTAGCAGTACTACTTATTTATCTGAGAGTGAGACAGATATATAGCATTTGGCAAAGGAATCTACATTATTTGTCTCTCTGAAATAAACCATCAAGCGATTTTAAACAATGAGAGAAATAATGTTTGTCTCTGTTGTGTTGAAGTCCAATCAAGCAGGAGAGACCAGCCTCCCCTGTACCCAGCTGTGTGTCCATGAAGAGTGACCGGTCTATTGAACAACCTAAACGGTTTAGAGAGGGAGACTTTTCTAGTGAACAAAGGTAAGAAGATCTCATGGGTCATGGTCAGTGAGTTAAACAACACTGTCTCTAGTCATTTCTCCTCTCCCATTTTACCACTTCTTTTTGTTGTTTTCATAATCCATAGGCTAATCCTTTTTTCCATTTTCATAGTCCAGAAACAATATTAAACTAACACAACATTCCCTCCCTGTGTGTGAGTGTGTGTGAGTGAGTGTGTGTGTGTGTGTGTGTGTGTGTGTGTGTGGGTGTGTGTGTGTGTGTGTGTGTGAGTGTGTGTGCACTCCCTGGATGAGGAGATGTAATCTCTATCCTGATTGCATAGTCACTTTTACCCCTACCTACATGTACATATTACCTCAATTACCTCAACTTCCTGGTACCCCTGCACATTGACTCGGTACTCCTTATAGCCACATTATTGTTATTTTATTATGTTACTATTTCCTTTTTTTATTTAGCAAATTTTTGTTACTTTTTAACTCTGCATTGTTGGGAAAGGGCTCTTAAGTAAGCATTTCACGGTAAAGTGTACCACTGTTGTATTCGGCGCATGTGAGAAATACAATTTGATTTGATTTGAAGCTCATGCGCAGAAATACGTCATTGGGTCTAATGGTCGTCTTGTGCCGAACTGCACAGGTGCAGGCCGTCAAATCAAAGTCACTCCTTCGATATAGTTATTTTTGACAAACATGAAAATGTGTCAGTTTGTTAAACTATTTAAGACAGAACATTTTCAAAATGAACAACTAAGGAAGTGATTTTTACCTCTCATTGACTTCTCAAACCCCAAACCCTGGCCTGGTTTGCTTCATATGCGTTCCCAGAAGACATTTTGTACATCAGCAGTTGTCACCAAGTGCTTATATAGAAACCCAGTCTAAAACCCCAAAGAGCAAGCAATGCAGATGCAGAAGCACGGTGGCTAGGAAAAACTCCCTAGAAAGGCAGGAACCTAGGAAGAAACCTAGAGAGGAACCAGGCTCTGAGGGGTGGCCAGTACTCTTCTGGCTGTGCTGGGAGGAGATTATAAGAGGATATGGCCATTAAGTACAGATCGTTCTTCAAGATTTTCAAATGTGCATAGATGACCAACAGGGTCAAATAATAATCACTGTGGTTATAGAGGGTGCAACACGTCAGTACCTCAGGAGTAAATGTCATTTGGCTTTTCATAGCCGAGCATTCAGATGTCGAGACAGCAGGTGTGGTAGGGAGAGAGAAGGAGAGGGAGAGAGAGAGAGGGTCAAAACAGCAGGTTCGGGACAAGGTCACACGTCCGGTGAACAGGTCAGAGGTCCACATCCGCAGGCAGACCAGCAGAAACTGGATCAGTCACGTCCGGTGGAGCATGTATCGATACTGATAGGATCGAAAGAAGGGGACCGCTGCTCTCGGATCAGTTTTCTCCATTAAAATCATTCCTTAACATTATAATTATTTCACAATACTGACCACGGAACAGCTTCTAGAAAGATATTACTACCTACGGCTGCAAATATTGAGGTAGATTATTCTAATGTTTACCCAATAAAAATACACTAAATCACAGATTCGGCACATCATTGGGCACATGTTAGGCTACACATCATGAAATATATTGAGACAAATTACAGACAGTAGCCTACAAGTAGCAAAATAAAACTAAATATATTGAACATGGAATATATTTCAATTTACATTTACATTACATTTTAGTCATTTAGCAGACGCTCTTATCCAGAGCGACTTACAGTTAGTGAGTGCATACATTATTATTTTTTATATATATATATATTTTTTTAACTGGCCCCCTGTGGGAATTGAACCCACAACCCTGGCGTTGCAAACGCCATGCTCAACCAACTGAGCTACATATTTTAATGCAGTCATCTCGGTTTTCATTTGAAGCAAATTTTTATACGTCCCTTGTTTGAATCAATTGCAAAGACATTGGCAACTTTGTATTTGTAGTCAACTTTGTTCTGAATTTATCGGTGGTCAAAAAGAGACGAATAAACCATGTGATTTTATGTTTAGCGGAGATCTTCTGTGTATAAAGTGACGCGAGAGGACAAAAAACATCTAACGACGCACTTGGCTGTTCTACAAGTGGTCTGAGGCAGGTGTTAGAATATGAGCGTTTTCAAGCGCAACGTTAATAACGATGGTTTTGGGAAACAGCTCAGAGATTTTACAATGCTCCTACGAAGGATCTATCAATAAACTAGATAGATTCTAATGATGAACTTACCCTTAAGATGCTTTTGTGAGACCCTGGATAAGAACATCTGCTAAATGACAAAAATTTAAATGTTTTACGTACAGATCTCATATTACTGTATTGAATTTTGTACATTTGTACAGATGTTTATTAAAAATGTAGTTATTTGTTACATTTGACTGTGTAAACCCTAGCAGTACTACTTATTTCTCTGAGAGTGAGACAGATATATAGCATTTGGCAAAGGAAACTACATTATTTGTCTCTCTGAAATAAACCATCAAGCGATTTTAAACAATGAGAGAAATAATGTTTGTCTCTGTTGTGTTGAAGTCCAATCAAGCAGGAGAGACCAGCCTCCCCTGTACCCAGCTGTGTGTCCATGAAGAGTGACCGGTCTATTGAACAACCTAAACGGTTTAGAGAGGGAGACTTTTCTAGTGAACAAAGGTAAGAAGATCTCATGGGTCATGGTCAGTGAGTTAAACAACACTGTCTCTAGTCATTTCTCCTCTCCCATTTTACCACTTCTTTTTGTTGTTTTCATAATCCATAGGCTAATCCTTTTTTCCATTTTCATAGTCCAGAAACAATATTAAACTAACACAACATTCCCTCCCTGTGTGTGAGTGTGTGTGAGTGAGTGTGTGTGTGTGTGTGTGTGTGTGTGTGTGTGTGTGTGTGTGGGTGTGTGTGTGTGTGTGTGTGTGTGTGTGTGAGTGTGTGTGCACTCCCTGGATGAGGAGATGTAATCTCTATCCTGATTGCATAGTCACTTTTACCCCTACCTACATGTACATATTACCTCAATTACCTCAACTTCCTGGTACCCCTGCACATTGACTCGGTACTCCTTATAGCCACATTATTGTTATTTTATTATGTTACTATTTCCTTTTTTTATTTAGAAAATTTTTGTTACTTTTTAACTCTGCATTGTTGGGAAAGGGCTCTTAAGTAAGCATTTCACGGTAAAGTGTACCACTGTTGTATTCGGCGCATGTGAGAAATACAATTTGATTTGATTTGAAGCTCATGCGCAGAAATACGTCATTGGGTCTAATGGTCGTCTTGTGCCGAACTGCACAGGTGCAGGCCGTCAAATCAAAGTCACTCCTTCGATATAGTTATTTTTGACAAACATGAAAATGTGTCAGTTTGTTAAACTATTTAAGACAGAACATTTTCAAAATGAACAACTAAGGAAGTGATTTTTACCTCTCATTGACTTCTCAAACCCCAAACCCTGGCCTGGTTTGCTTCATATGCGTTCCCAGAAGACATTTTGTACATCAGCAGTTGTCACCAAGTGCTTATATAGAAACCCAGTCTAAAACTCCAAAGAGCAAGCAATGCAGATGCAGAAGCACGGTGGCTAGGAAAAACTCCCTAGAAAGGCAGGAACCTAGGAAGAAACCTAGAGAGGAACCAGGCTCTGAGGGGTGGCCAGTACTCTTCTGGCTGTGCTGGGAGGAGATTATAAGAGGATATGGCCATTAAGTACAGATCGTTCTTCAAGATTTTCAAATGTGCATAGATGACCAACAGGGTCAAATAATAATCACTGTGGTTATAGAGGGTGCAACACGTCAGTACCTCAGGAGTAAATGTCATTTGGCTTTTCATAGCCGAGCATTCAGATGTCGAGACAGCAGGTGTGGTAGGGAGAGAGAAGGAGAGGGAGAGAGAGAGAGGGTCAAAACAGCAGGTTCGGGACAAGGTCACACGTCCGGTGAACAGGTCAGAGGTCCACATCCGCAGGCAGACCAGCAGAAACTGGATCAGTCACGTCCGGTGGAGCATGTATCGATACTGATAGGATCGAAAGAAGGGGACCGCTGCTCTCGGATCAGTTTTCTCCATTAAAATCATTCCTTAACATTATAATTATTTCACAATACTGACCACGGAACAGCTTCTAGAAAGATATTACTACCTACGGCTGCAAATATTGAGGTAGTTTATTCTAATGCTTACCCAATAAAAATACACTAAATCACAGATTCGGCACATCATTGGGCACATGTTAGGCTACACATCATGAAATATATTGAGACAAATTACAGACAGTAGCCTACAAGTAGCAAAATAAAACTAAATATATTGAACATGGAATATATTTCAATTTACATTTACATTACATTTTAGTCATTTAGCAGACGCTCTTATCCAGAGCGACTTACAGTTAGTGAGTGCATACATTATTCTTTTTTATATATATATATTTTTTTTTTACTGGCCCCCTGTGGGAATTGAACCCACAACCCTGGCGTTGCAAACGCCATGCTCAACCAACTGAGCTACATATTTTAATGCAGTCATCTCGGTTTTCATTTGAAGCAAATTTTTATACGTCCCTTGTTTGAATCAATTGCAAAGACATTGGCAACTTTGTATTTGTAGTCAACTTTGTTCTGAATTTATCGGTGGTCAAAAAGAGACGAATAAACCATGGGATTTTATGTTTAGCGGAGATCTTCTGTGTATAAAGTGACGCGAGAGGGCAAAAAACATCTAACGACGCACATGGCTGTTCTACAAGTGGTCTGAGGCAGGTGTTAGAATATGAGCGTTTTCAAGCGCAACGTTAATAACGATGGTTTTGGGAAACAGCTCAGAGATTTTACAATGCTCCTACGAAGGATCTATCAATAAACTAGATAGATTCTAATGATGAACTTACCCTTAAGATGCTTTTGTGAGACCCTGGATAAGAACATCTGCTAAATGACAAAAATGTAAATGTTTTACGTACAGATCTCATATTACTGTATTGAATTTTGTACATTTGTACAGATGTTTATTAAAAATGTAGTTATTTGTTACATTTGACTGTGTAAACCCTAGCAGTACTACTTATTTCTCTGAGAGTGAGACAGATATATAGCATTTGGCAAAGGAAACTACATTATTTGTCTCTCTGAAATAAACCATCAAGCGATTTTAAACAATGAGAGAAATAATGTTTGTCTCTGTTGTGTTGAAGTCCAATCAAGCAGGAGAGACCAGCCTCCCCTGTACCCAGCTGTGTGTCCATGAAGAGTGACCGGTCTATTGAACAACCTAAACGGTTTAGAGAGGGAGACTTTTCTAGTGAACAAAGGTAAGAAGATCTCATGGGTCATGGTCAGTGAGTTAAACAACACTGTCTCTAGTCATTTCTCCTCTCCCATTTTACCACTTCTTTTTGTTGTTTTCATAATCCATAGGCTAATCCTTTTTTCCATTTTCATAGTCCAGAAACAATATTAAACTAACACAACATTCCCTCCCTGTGTGTGAGTGTGTGTGAGTGAGTGTGTGTGTGTGTGTGTGTGTGTGTGTGTGTGAGTGTGTGTGCACTCCCTGGATGAGGAGATGTAATCTCTATCCTGATTGCATAGTCACTTTTACCCCTACCTACATGTACATATTACCTCAATTACCTCAACTTCCTGGTACCCCTGCACATTGACTCGGTACTCCTTATAGCCACATTATTGTTATTTTATTATGTTACTATTTCCTTTTTTTATTTAGCAAATTTTTGTTACTTTTTAACTCTGCATTGTTGGGAAAGGGCTCTTAAGTAAGCATTTCACGGTAAAGTGTACCACTGTTGTATTCGGCGCATGTGAGAAATACAATTTGATTTGATTTGAAGCTCATGCGCAGAAATACGTCATTGGGTCTAATGGTCGTCTTGTGCCGAACTGCACAGGTGCAGGCCGTCAAATCAAAGTCACTCCTTTGATATAGTTATTTTTGACAAACATGAAAATGTGTCAGTTTGTTAAACTATTTAAGACAGAACATTTTCAAAATGAACAACTAAGGAAGTGATTTTTACCTCTCATTGACTTCTCAAACCCCAAACCCTGGCCTGGTCTGCTTCATATGCGTTCCCATAAGACATTTTGTACATCAGCAGTTGTCACCAAGTGCTTATATAGAAACCCAGTCTAAAACCCCAAAGAGCAAGCAATGCAGATGCAGAAGCACGGTGGCTAGGAAAAACTCCCTAGAAAGGCAGGAACCTAGGAAGAAACCTAGAGAGGAACCAGGCTCTGAGGGGTGGCCAGTCCTCTTCTGGCTGTGCCAGGTGGAGATTATAACAGTACATGGCCATTAAGGCCAGATCGTTCTTCAAGATGTTCAAATGTGCATAGATGACCAGCAGGGTCAAATAATAATCACTGTGGTTATAGAGGGTGCAACACGTCAGCACCTCAGGAGTAAATGTAATTTGGCTTTTCATAGCCGAGCATTCAGAGGTCGAGACAGCAGGTGTGGTAGGGAGAGAGAAGGAGAGGGAGAGAGAGAGAGGGTCGAAACAGCAGCTTCGGGACAAGGTCACACGTCCGGTGAACAGGTCAGAGTTCCATATCCGCAGGCAGACCAGCAGAAACTGGATCAGTCGCGTCAGGTGGAGCATGTATCGATAGTGATAGGATCAAAAGAAGGGGACCGCTGCTCTCGGATCAGTTTTCTCCATTAAAATCATTCCTTAACATTATAATTATTTCACAATTCTGACCACGGATCAGCTTCTAGAAAGATATTACTTCCTACGGCTGCAAATATTGAGGTAGTTTATTCTAGTGCTTACCCAATAAAAATGCACTAAATCACAGATTCGGCACATCATTGGGCACATGTTAGGCTACACATAATGAAATATATTGAGACAAATTACAGACAGTAGCCTACAAGTAGCAACATAGAACTAAATATATTGAACATTGAATATATTCCAATATGTTTGAAATAGGCCTATAGCCTACTGATTATATTGTAATGCAGTTATCTCGGTTTTCATTTGAACCAAATTTGTGTACTTCCCTTGTTTGAATCAATTGCAAAGACATTTGCAACTTTGTATTTGTAGTCAACTTTGTTCTGAATTTATCTGCGGTCACAAAGAGACGGATAAACCATGTGATTCTTTGTTTAGCGGAGATCTTCTGTGTATAAATTGACGCGGGAGGGCAAAAAAAGCATCTAACGACGCACTTGGCTGTTCTACAAGTGGTCTGAGGCAGGTGTTAGAATATGAGCGTTTTCAAGTGCAACGTTAATAACGATGGGTTTGCGAAACAGCTCAGAGATTTTACAATGCTCCTACGAAGGATCTATCAATAAACTAGATAGATTATAATGATGAACTTAGCCTTAAGATGCTTTTGTGAGACCCTGGATAAGAACATCTGCTAAATGACGAAAATATAAATGTTTTACGTACAGATCTCATATTACTGTATTGAATTCTGTACATTTGTACAGATGTTTATTAAAAATGTAGTTTTTTGTTACATTTGACTGTGTAAAACCTAGCAGTACGACTTATTTCTCTGAGAGTGAGGCAGATATATTATTACTGTGTAAAACCTAGTAGTACTACTTATTTCTCTGAGAGTGAGACAGATATATAGCATTTGGCAAATAAAACTACATTATTTGTCTCTCTGAAATAAACCAACAAGAGATTTTAAACAATGAGAGAAATAATGTTTGTCTCTGTTGTGTTGAAGTCCAATCAAGCAGGAGAGACCAGCCTCCCCTGTACCCAGCTGTGTGTCCATGAAGAGTGACCCGTCTATTGAACAACCTAAACGGTTTAGAGAGGGAGACTTTTCTAGTGAACAAAGGTAAGAAGAACTCATGGGTCATGGTCAGTGAGTTAAACAACACTGTCTCTAGTCATTTCTCCTCTCCCATTTTACCACTTATTTTTGTTGTTTTCATAATCCATAGGCTAATCCTTTTTTTCCATTTTCATAGTCCTGAAACAATATTAAACTAACACAACATTCCCTCCCTGTGTGTGAGTGTGTGAGTGTGTGTGTGTGAGTGAGTGAGTGTGTGTGTGTGTGTGTGTGTGTGTGTGTGTGTGTGTGTGTGTGTGTGTGTGTGTGTGTGTGTGTGTGTGTGTGTGTGTGTGTGTGTGTGTGTGTGTGTGTGTGTGTGTGTGTGTGTGTGTGTGTGTGTGTGTGTGTGTGTGTGTGAGTGTGTGTGCACTCCCTGGATGAGGAGATGTAATCTCTATCCTGATTGCCTAGTCACTTTTACCCCTACCTACATGTACATATTACCTCAATTACCTCAACTTCCTGGTACCCCTGCACATTGACTCGGTACTCCTTATAGCCACATTATTGTTATTTTATTATGTTACTATTTCCTTTTTTTATTTAGCGAATTTTTGTTACTTTTTAACTCTGCATTGTTGGGAAAGGGCTCTTAAGTAAGCATTTCACGGTAAAGTTTACCACTGTTGTATTCGGAGCATGTGAGAAATACAATTTGATTTTATTTGAAGCTCATGCGCAGAAATACGTCATTGGGTCTAATGGTCGTCTTGTGCCGAACTGCACATGTGCAGGCCGTCAAATCAAAGTCACTCCTTCGATATAAAGTTGTTTTTGACCAACATGAAAATGTGTCAGTTTGTTAAACTACTTAAGACAGAACATTTTCAAAATGAACAACTAAGGAAGTGATTTTTATCTCTCATTGACTTCTCAAACCCCAAACCCTGGCCTGGTTTGCTTCATATGCGTTCCCAGAAGACATTTTGTACATCAGCAGTTGTCACCAAGTGCTTATATAGAAACCCAGTCTAAAACCACAAAGAGCAAGCAATGCAGATGCAGAAGCACGGTGGCTAGGAAAAACTCCCTAGAAAGGCAGGAACATAGGAAGAAACCTAGAGAGGAACCAGGCTCTGAGGGGTGGCCAGTACTCTTCTGGCTGTGCTGGGAGGAGATTATAAGAGGATATGGCCATTAAGTACAGATCGTTCTTCAAGATTTTCAAATGTGCATAGATGACCAACAGGGTCAAATAATAATCACTGTGGTTATAGAGGGTGCAACACGTCAGTACCTCAGGAGTAAATGTCATTTGGCTTTTCATAGCCGAGCATTCAGATGTCGAGACAGCAGGTGTGGTAGGGAGAGAGAAGGAGAGGGAGAGAGAGAGAGGGTCAAAACAGCAGGTTCGGGAAAAGGTCACACGTCCGGTGAACAGGTCAGAGGTCCACATCCGCAGGCAGACCAGCAGAAACTGGATCAGTCACGTCCGGTGGAGCATGTATCGATACTGATAGGATCGAAAGAAGGGGACCGCTGCTCTCGGATCAGTTTTCTCCATTAAAATCATTCCTTAACATTATAATTATTTCACAATACTGACCACGGAACAGCTTCTAGAAAGATATTACTACCTACGGCTGCAAATATTGAGGTAGTTTATTCTAATGCTTACCCAATAAAAATACACTAAATCACAGATTCGGCACATCATTGGGCACATGTTAGGCTACACATCATGAAATATATTGAGACAAATTACAGACAGTAGCCTACAAGTAGCAAAATATATTGAACATGGAATATATTTCAATTTACATTTACATTACATTTTAGTCATTTAGCAGACGCTCTTATCCAGAGCGACTTACAGTTAGTGAGTGCATACATTATTCTTTTTTATATATATATATATTTTTTTTACTGGCCCCCTGTGGGAATTGAACCCACAACCCTGGCGTTGCAAACGCCATGCTCAACCAACTGAGCTACATATTTTAATGCAGTCATCTCGGTTTTCATTTGAAGCAAATTTTTATACGTCCCTTGTTTGAATCAATTGCAAAGACATTGGCAACTTTGTATTTGTAGTCAACTTTGTTCTGAATTTATCGGTGGTCAAAAAGAGACGAATAAACCATGTGATTTTATGTTTAGCGGAGATCTTCTGTGTATAAAGTGACGCGAGAGGGCAAAAAAGCATCTAACGACGCACTTGGCTGTTCTACAAGTGGTCTGATGCAGGTGTTAGAATATGAGCGTTTTCAAGTGCAACGTTAATAACGATGGTTTTGGGAAACAGCTCAGAGATTTTACAATGCTCCTACGAAGGATCTATCAATAAACTAGATAGATTCTAATGATGAACTTACCCTTAAGATGCTTTTGTGAGACCCTGGATAAGAACATCTGCTAAATGACAAAAATGTAAATGTTTTACGTACAGATCTCATATTACTGTATTGAATTTTGTACATTTGTACAGATGTTTATTAAAAATGTAGTTATTTGTTACATTTGACTGTGTAAACCCTAGCAGTACTACTTATTTCTCTGAGAGTGAGACAGATATATAGCATTTGGCAAAGGAATCTACATTATTTGTCTCTCTGAAATAAACCATCAAGCGATTTTAAACAATGAGAGAAATAATGTTTGTCTCTGTTGTGTTGAAGTCCAATCAAGCAGGAGAGACCAGCCTCCCCTGTACCCAGCTGTGTGTCCATGAAGAGTGACCGGTCTATTGAACAACCTAAACGGTTTAGAGAGGGAGACTTTTCTAGTGAACAAAGGTAAGAAGATCTCATGGGTCATGGTCAGTGAGTTAAACAACACTGTCTCTAGTCATTTCTCCTCTCCCATTTTACCACTTCTTTTTGTTGTTTTCATAATCCATAGGCTAATCCTTTTTTCCATTTTCATAGTCCAGAAACAATATTAAACTAACACAACATTCCCTCCCTGTGTGTGAGTGTGTGTGAGTGAGTGTGTGTGTGTGTGTGTGTGTGTGTGTGTGGGTGTGTGTGTGTGTGTGTGTGTGTGTGTGTGTGAGTGTGTGTGCACTCCCTGGATGAGGAGATGTAATCTCTATCCTGATTGCATAGTCACTTTTACCCCTACCTACATGTACATATTACCTCAATTACCTCAACTTCCTGGTACCCCTGCACATTGACTCGGTACTCCTTATAGCCACATTATTGTTATTTTATTATGTTACTATTTCCTTTTTTTATTTAGCAAATTTTTGTTACTTTTTAACTCTGCATTGTTGGGAAAGGGCTCTTAAGTAAGCATTTCACGGTAAAGTGTACCACTGTTGTATTCGGCGCATGTGAGAAATACAATTTGATTTGATTTGAAGCTCATGCGCAGAAATACGTCATTGGGTCTAATGGTCGTCTTGTGCCGAACTGCACAGGTGCAGGCCGTCAAATCAAAGTCACTCCTTCGATATAGTTATTTTTGACAAACATGAAAATGTGTCAGTTTGTTAAACTATTTAAGACAGAACATTTTCAAAATGAACAACTAAGGAAGTGATTTTTACCTCTCATTGACTTCTCAAACCCCAAACCCTGGCCTGGTTTGCTTCATATGCGTTCCCAGAAGACATTTTGTACATCAGCAGTTGTCACCAAGTGCTTTAAAAAGAAACCCAGTCTAAAACCCCAAAGAGCAAGCAATGCAGATGCAGAAGCACGGTGGCTAGGAAAAACTCCCTAGAAAGGCAGGAACCTAGGAAGAAACCTAGAGAGGAACCAGGCTCTGAGGGGTGGCCAGTCCTCTTCTGGCTGTGCTGGGAGGAGATTATAAGAGGATATGGCCATTAAGTACAGATAGTTCTTCAAGATTTTCAAATGTGCATAGATGACCAGCAGGGTCAAATAATAATCACTGTGGTTATAGAGGGTGCAACACATCAGCACCTCAGGAGTAAATGTCATTTGGCTTTTTATAGCCGAGCATTCAGATGTCGAGACAGCAGGTGTGGTAGGGAGAGAGAAGGAGAGGGAGAGAGAGAGAGGGTCAAAACAGCAGGTTCGGGACAAGGTCACACGTCCGGTGAACAGGTCAGAGTTCCATATCCGCAGGCAGACCAGCAGAAACTGGATCAGTCACGTCCGGTGGAGCATGTATCGATACTGATAGGATCGAAAGAAGGGGACCGCTGTTCTCGGATCAGTTTTCTCCATTAAAATCATTCCTTAACATTATAATTATTTCACAATTCTGACCACGGATCAGCTTCTAGAAAGATATTACTTCCTACGGCTGCAAATATTGAGGTAGTTTATTCTAGTGCTTACCCAATAAAAATGCACTAAATCACAGATTCGGCACATCATTGGGCACATGTTAGGCTACACATCATGAAATATATTGAGAAAATTACAGACAGTAGCCTACAAGTAGCAACATAGAACTAAATATATTGAACATTGAATATATTCCAATATGATTGAAATAGGCCTATAGCCTACTGTTTATATTGTAATGCAGTTATCTCGGTTTTCATTTGAACCAAATTTGTGTACTTCCCTTGTTTGAATCAATTGCAAAGACATTTGCAACTTTGTATTTGTAGTCAACTTTGTTCTGAATTTATCTGCGGTCACAAAGAGACGGATAAACCATGTGATTCTTTGTTTAGCGGAGATCTTCTGTGTATAAAGTGACGCGGGAGGGCAAAAAAAGCATCTAACGACGCACTTGGCTGTTCTACAAGTGGTCTGAGGCAGGTGTTAGAATATGAGCGTTTTCAAGTGCAACGTTAATAACGATGGTTTTGCGAAACAGCTCAGAGATTTTACAATGCTCCTACGAAGGATCTATCAATAAACTAGATAGATTCTAATGATGAACTTAGCCTTAAGATGCTTTTGTGAGACCCTGGATAAGAACATCTGCTAAATGACGAAAATATAAATGTTTTACGTACAGATCTCATATTACTGTATTGAATTCTGTACATTTGTACAGATGTTTATTAAAAATGTAGTTATTTGTTACATTTGACTGTGTAAAACCTAGCAGTACTACTTATTTCTCTGAGAGTGAGGCAGATATATTATTACTGTGTAAAACCTAGTAGTACTACTTATTTCTCTGAGAGTGAGACAGATATATAGCATTTGGCAAAGAAAACTACATTATTTGTCTCTCTGAAATAAACCATCAAGCGATTTTAAACAATGAGAGAAATAATGTTTGTCTCTGTTGTGTTGAAGTCCAATCAAGCAGGAGAGACCAGCCTCCCCTGTACCCAGCTGTGTGTCCATGAAGAGTGACCGGTCTATTGAACAACCTAAACGGTTTAGAGAGGGAGACTTTTCTAGTGAACAAAGGTAAGAAGAACTCATGGGTCATGGTCAGTGAGTTAAACAACACTGTCTCTAGTCATTTCTCCTCTCCCATTTTACCACTTATTTTTGTTGTTTTCATAATCCATAGGCTAATCCTTTTTTTCCATTTTCATAGTCCTGAAACAATATTAAACTAACACAACATTCCCTCCCTGTGTGTGAGTGTGTGAGTGTGTGTGTGTGAGTGAGTGAGTGTGTGTGTGTGTGTGTGTGTGTGTGTGTGTGTGTGTGTGTGTGTGTGTGTGTGTGTGTGTGTGTGTGTGTGTGTGTGTGTGTGTGTGTGTGTGTGTGTGTGTGTGTGTGTGTGAGTGTGTGTGCACTCCCTGGATGAGGAGATGTAATCTCTATCCTGCTTGCCTAGTCACTTTTACCCCTACCTACATTTACATATTACCTCAATTACCTCAACTTCCTGGTACCCCTGCACATTGACTCAGTACTCCTTATAGCCACATTATTGTTATTTTATTATGTTACTATTTCCTTTTTTTATTTAGCGAATTTTTGTTACTTTTTAACTCTGCATTGTTGGGAAAGGGCTCTTAAGTAAGCATTTCACGGTAAAGTTTACCACTGTTGTATTCGGCGCATGTGAGAAATACAATTTGATTTTATTTGAAGCTCATGCGCAGAAATACGTCATTGGGTCTAATGGTCGTCTTGTGCCGAACTGCACATGTGCAGGCCGTCAAATCAAAGTCACTCCTTCAATATAAAGTTGTTTTTGACCAACATGAAAATGTGTCAGTTTGTTAAACTACTTAAGACAGAACATTTTCAAAATGAACAACTAAGGAAGTGATTTTTATCTCTCATTGACTTCTCAAACCCCAAACCCTGGCCTGGTTTGCTTCATATGCGTTCCCAGAAGACATTTTGTACATCAGCAGTTGTCACCAAGTGCTTTAAAAAGAAACCCAGTCTAAAACCCCAAAGAGCAAGCAATGCAGATGCAGAAGCACGGTGGCTAGGAAAAACTCCCTAGAAAGGCAGGAACCTAGGAAGAAACCTAGAGAGGAACCAGGCTCTGAGGGGTGGCCAGTCCTCTTCTGGCTGTGCTGGGAGGAGATTATAAGAGGATATGGCCATTAAGTACAGATAGTTCTTCAAGATTTTCAAATGTGCATAGATGACCAGCAGGGTCAAATAATAATCACTGTGGTTATAGAGGGTGCAACACATCAGCACCTCAGGAGTAAATGTCATTTGGCTTTTTATAGCCGAGCATTCAGATGTCGAGACAGCAGGTGTGGTAGGGAGAGAGAAGGAGAGGGAGAGAGAGAGAGGGTCAAAACAGCAGGTTCGGGACAAGGTCACACGTCCGGTGAACAGGTCAGAGTTCCATATCCGCAGGCAGACCAGCAGAAACTGGATCAGTCACGTCCGGTGGAGCATGTATCGATACTGATAGGATCGAAAGAAGGGGACCGCTGTTCTCGGATCAGTTTTCTCCATTAAAATCATTCCTTAACATTATAATTATTTCACAATTCTGACCACGGATCAGCTTCTAGAAAGATATTACTTCCTACGGCTGCAAATATTGAGGTAGTTTATTCTAGTGCTTACCCAATAAAAATGCACTAAATCACAGATTCGGCACATCATTGGGCACATGTTAGGCTACACATCATGAAATATATTGAGACAAATTACAGACAGTAGCCTACAAGTAGCAACATAGAACTAAATATATTGAACATTGAATATATTCCAATATGATTGAAATAGGCCTATAGCCTACTGTTTATATTGTAATGCAGTTATCTCGGTTTTCATTTGAACCAAATTTGTGTACTTCCCTTGTTTGAATCAATTGCAAAGACATTTGCAACTTTGTATTTGTAGTCAACTTTGTTCTGAATTTATCTGCGGTCACAAAGAGACGGATAAACCATGTGATTCTTTGTTTAGCGGAGATCTTCTGTGTATAAAGTGACGCGGGAGGGCAAAAAAAGCATCTAACGACGCACTTGGCTGTTCTACAAGTGGTCTGAGGCAGGTGTTAGAATATGAGCGTTTTCAAGTGCAACGTTAATAACGATGGTTTTGCGAAACAGCTCAGAGATTTTACAATGCTCCTACGAAGGATCTATCAATAAACTAGATAGATTCTAATGATGAACTTAGCCTTAAGATGCTTTTGTGAGACCCTGGATAAGAACATCTGCTAAATGACGAAAATATAAATGTTTTACGTACAGATCTCATATTACTGTATTGAATTCTGTACATTTGTACAGATGTTTATTAAAAATGTAGTTATTTGTTACATTTGACTGTGTAAAACCTAGCAGTACTACTTATTTCTCTGAGAGTGAGGCAGATATATTATTACTGTGTAAAACCTAGTAGTACTACTTATTTCTCTGAGAGTGAGACAGATATATAGCATTTGGCAAAGAAAACTACATTATTTGTCTCTCTGAAATAAACCATCAAGCGATTTTAAACAATGAGAGAAATAATGTTTGTCTCTGTTGTGTTGAAGTCCAATCAAGCAGGAGAGACCAGCCTCCCCTGTACCCAGCTGTGTGTCCATGAAGAGTGACCGGTCTATTGAACAACCTAAACGGTTTAGAGAGGGAGACTTTTCTAGTGAACAAAGGTAAGAAGAACTCATGGGTCATGGTCAGTGAGTTAAACAACACTGTCTCTAGTCATTTCTCCTCTCCCATTTTACCACTTATTTTTGTTGTTTTCATAATCCATAGGCTAATCCTTTTTTTCCATTTTCATAGTCCTGAAACAATATTAAACTAACACAACATTCCCTCCCTGTGTGTGAGTGTGTGAGTGTGTGTGTGTGAGTGAGTGAGTGTGTGTGTGTGTGTGTGTGTGTGTGTGTGTGTGTGTGTGTGTGTGTGTGTGTGTGTGTGTGTGTGTGTGTGTGTGTGTGTGTGTGTGTGTGTGTGTGTGAGTGTGTGTGCACTCCCTGGATGAGGAGATGTAATCTCTATCCTGCTTGCCTAGTCACTTTTACCCCTACCTACATTTACATATTACCTCAATTACCTCAACTTCCTGGTACCCCTGCACATTGACTCAGTACTCCTTATAGCCACATTATTGTTATTTTATTATGTTACTATTTCCTTTTTTTATTTAGCGAATTTTTGTTACTTTTTAACTCTGCATTGTTGGGAAAGGGCTCTTAAGTAAGCATTTCACGGTAAAGTTTACCACTGTTGTATTCGGCGCATGTGAGAAATACAATTTGATTTGATTTGAAGCTCATGCGCAGAAATACGTCATTGGGTCTAATGGTCGTCTTGTGCCGAACTGCACATGTGCAGGCCGTCAAATCAAAGTCACTCCTTCAATATAAAGTTGTTTTTGACCAACATGAAAATGTGTCAGTTTGTTAAACTACTTAAGACAGAACATTTTCAAAATGAACAACTAAGGAAGTGATTTTTATCTCTCATTGACTTCTCAAACCCCAAACCCTGGCCTGGTTTGCTTCATATGCGTTCCCAGAAGACATTTTGTACATCAGCAGTTGTCACCAAGTGCTTTAAAAAGAAACCCAGTCTAAAACCCCAAAGAGCAAGCAATGCAGATGCAGAAGCACGGTGGCTAGGAAAAACTCCCTAGAAAGGCAGGAACCTAGGAAGAAACCTAGAGAGGAACCAGGCTCTGAGGGGTGGCCAGTCCTCTTCTGGCTGTGCTGGGAGGAGATTATAAGAGGATATGGCCATTAAGTACAGATAGTTCTTCAAGATTTTCAAATGTGCATAGATGACCAGCAGGGTCAAATAATAATCACTGTGGTTATAGAGGGTGCAACACATCAGCACCTCAGGAGTAAATGTCATTTGGCTTTTTATAGCCGAGCATTCAGATGTCGAGACAGCAGGTGTGGTAGGGAGAGAGAAGGAGAGGGAGAGAGAGAGAGGGTCAAAACAGCAGGTTCGGGACAAGGTCACACGTCCGGTGAACAGGTCAGAGTTCCATATCCGCAGGCAGACCAGCAGAAACTGGATCAGTCACGTCCGGTGGAGCATGTATCGATACTGATAGGATCGAAAGAAGGGGACCGCTGTTCTCGGATCAGTTTTCTCCATTAAAATCATTCCTTAACATTATAATTATTTCACAATTCTGACCACGGATCAGCTTCTAGAAAGATATTACTTCCTACGGCTGCAAATATTGAGGTAGTTTATTCTAGTGCTTACCCAATAAAAATGCACTAAATCACAGATTCGGCACATCATTGGGCACATGTTAGGCTACACATCATGAAATATATTGAGACAAATTACAGACAGTAGCCTACAAGTAGCAACATAGAACTAAATATATTGAACATTGAATATATTCCAATATGATTGAAATAGGCCTATAGCCTACTGTTTATATTGTAATGCAGTTATCTCGGTTTTCATTTGAACCAAATTTGTGTACTTCCCTTGTTTGAATCAATTGCAAAGACATTTGCAACTTTGTATTTGTAGTCAACTTTGTTCTGAATTTATCTGCGGTCACAAAGAGACGGATAAACCATGTGATTCTTTGTTTAGCGGAGATCTTCTGTGTATAAAGTGACGCGGGAGGGCAAAAAAAGCATCTAACGACGCACTTGGCTGTTCTACAAGTGGTCTGAGGCAGGTGTTAGAATATGAGCGTTTTCAAGTGCAACGTTAATAACGATGGTTTTGCGAAACAGCTCAGAGATTTTACAATGCTCCTACGAAGGATCTATCAATAAACTAGATAGATTCTAATGATGAACTTAGCCTTAAGATGCTTTTGTGAGACCCTGGATAAGAACATCTGCTAAATGACGAAAATATAAATGTTTTACGTACAGATCTCATATTACTGTATTGAATTCTGTACATTTGTACAGATGTTTATTAAAAATGTAGTTATTTGTTACATTTGACTATGTAAAACCTAGCAGTACTACTTATTTCTCTGAGAGTGAGGCAGATATATTATTACTGTGTAAAACCTAGTAGTACTACTTATTTCTCTGAGAGTGAGACAGATATATAGCATTTGGCAAAGAAAACTACATTATTTGTCTCTCTGAAATAAACCATCAAGCGATTTTAAACAATGAGAGAAATAATGTTTGTCTCTGTTGTGTTGAAGTCCAATCAAGCAGGAGAGACCAGCCTCCCCTGTACCCAGCTGTGTGTCCATGAAGAGTGACCGGTCTATTGAACAACCTAAACGGTTTAGAGAGGGAGACTTTTCTAGTGAACAAAGGTAAGAAGAACTCATGGGTCATGGTCAGTGAGTTAAACAACACTGTCTCTAGTCATTTCTCCTCTCCCATTTTACCACTTATTTTTGTTGTTTTCATAATCCATAGGCTAATCCTTTTTTTCCATTTTCATAGTCCTGAAACAATATTAAACTAACACAACATTCCCTCCCTGTGTGTGAGTGTGTGAGTGTGTGTGTGTGAGTGAGTGAGTGTGTGTGTGTGTGTGTGTGTGTGTGTGTGTGTGTGTGTGTGTGTGTGTGTGTGTGTGTGTGTGTGTGTGTGTGTGTGTGTGTGTGAGTGTGTGTGCACTCCCTGGATGAGGAGATGTAATCTCTATCCTGCTTGCCTAGTCACTTTTACCCCTACCTACATGTACATATTACCTCAATTACCTCAACTTCCTGGTACCCCTGCACATTGACTCAGTACTCCTTATAGCCACATTATTGTTATTTTATTATGTTACTATTTCCTTTTTTTATTTAGCGAATTTTTGTTACTTTTTAACTCTGCATTGTTGGGAAAGGGCTCTTAAGTAAGCATTTCACGGTAAAGTTTACCACTGTTGTATTCGGCGCATGTGAGAAATACAATTTGATTTGATTTGAAGCTCATGCGCAGAAATACGTCATTGGGTCTAATGGTCGTCTTGTGCCGAACTGCACATGTGCAGGCCGTCAAATCAAAGTCACTCCTTCAATATAAAGTTGTTTTTGACCAACATGAAAATGTGTCAGTTTGTTAAACTACTTAAGACAGAACATTTTCAAAATGAACAACTAAGGAAGTGATTTTTATCTCTCATTGACTTCTCAAACCCCAAACCCTGGCCTGGTTTGCTTCATATGCGTTCCCAGAAGACATTTTGTACATCAGCAGTTGTCACCAAGTGCTTATATAGAAACCCAGTCTAAAACCACAAAGAGCAAGCAATGCAGATGCAGAAGCACGGTGGCTAGGAAAAACTCCCTAGAAAGGCAGGAACCTAGGAAGAAACCTAGAGAGGAACCAGGCTCTGAGGGGTGGCCAGTCCTCTTCTGGCTGTGCTGGGAGGAGATTATAAGAGGATATGGCCATTAAGTAAAGATAGTTCTTCAAGATTTTCAAATGTGCATAGATGACCAGCAGGGTCAAATAATAATCACTGTGGTTATAGAGGGTGCAACACATCAGCACCTCAGGAGTAAATGTCATTTGGCTTTTTATAGCCGAGCATTCAGATGTCGAGACAGCAGGTGTGGTAGGGAGAGAGAAGGAGAGGGAGAGAGAGAGAGGGTCAAAACAGCAGGTTCGGGACAAGGTCACACGTCCGGTGAACAGGTCAGAGTTCCATATCCGCAGGCAGACCAGCAGAAACTGGATCAGTCACGTCCGGTGGAGCATGTATCGATACTGATAGGATCGAAAGAAGGGGACCGCTGTTCTCGGATCAGTTTTCTCCATTAAAATCATTCCTTAAAATTATAATTATTTCACAATTCTGACCACGGATCAGCTTCTAGAAAGATATTACTTCCTACGGCTGCAAATATTGAGGTAGTTTATTCTAGTGCTTACCCAATAAAAATGCACTAAATCACAGATTCGGCACATCATTGGGCACATGTTAGGCTACACATCATGAAATATATTGAGACAAATTACAGACAGTAGCCTACAAGTAGCAACATAGAACTAAATATATTGAACATTGAATATATTCCAATATGATTGAAATAGGCCTATAGCCTACTGTTTATATTGTAATGCAGTTATCTCGGTTTTCATTTGAACCAAATTTGTGTACTTCCCTTGTTTGAATCAATTGCAAAGACATTTGCAACTTTGTATTTGTAGTCAACTTTGTTCTGAATTTATCTGCGGTCACAAAGAGACGGATAAACCATGTGATTCTTTGTTTAGCGGAGATCTTCTGTGTATAAATTGACGCGGGAGGGCAAAAAAAGCATCTAACGACGCACTTGGCTGTTCTACAAGTGGTCTGAGGCAGGTGTTAGAATATGAGCGTTTTCAAGTGCAACGTTAATAACGATGGTTTTGCGAAACAGCTCAGAGATTTTACAATGCTCCTACGAAGGATCTATCAATAAACTAGATAGATTCTAATGATGAACTTAGCCTTAAGATGCTTTTGTGAGACCCTGGATAAGAACATCTGCTAAATGACGAAAATATAAATGTTTTACGTACAGATCTCATATTACTGTATTGAATTCTGTACATTTGTACAGATGTTTATTAAAAATGTAGTTATTTGTTACATTTGACTGTGTAAACCCTAGCAGTACTACTTATTTCTCTGAGAGTGAGACAGATATATAGCATTTGGCAAAGGAATCTACATTATTTGTCTCTCTGAAATAAACCATCAAGCGATTTTAAACAATGAGAGAAATAATGTTTGTCTCTGTTGTGTTGAAGTCCAATCAAGCAGGAGAGACCAGCCTCCCCTGTACCCAGCTGTGTGTCCATGAAGAGTGACCGGTCTATTGAACAACCTAAACGGTTTAGAGAGGGAGACTTTTCTAGTGAACAAAGGTAAGAAGATCTCATGGGTCATGGTCAGTGAGTTAAACAACACTGTCTCTAGTCATTTCTCCTCTCCCATTTTACCACTTCTTTTTGTTGTTTTCATAATCCATAGGCTAATCCTTTTTTCCATTTTCATAGTCCAGAAACAATATTAAACTAACACAACATTCCCTCCCTGTGTGTGAGTGTGTGTGAGTGTGTGTGTGTGTGTGTGTGTGTGTGTGTGTGTGGGTGTGTGTGTGTGTGTGTGTGTGAGTGTTTGTGCACTCCCTGGATGAGGAGATGTAATCTCTATCCTGATTGCATAGTCACTTTTACCCCTACCTACATGTACATATTACCTCAATTACCTCAACTTCCTGGTACCCCTGCACATTGACTCGGTACTCCTTATAGCCACATTATTGTTATTTTATTATGTTACTATTTCCTTTTTTTATTTAGCAAATTTTTGTTACTTTTTAACTCTGCATTGTTGGGAAAGGGCTCTTAAGTAAGCATTTCACGGTAAAGTGTACCACTGTTGTATTCGGCGCATGTGAGAAATACAATTTGATTTGATTTGAAGCTCATGCGCAGAAATACGTCATTGGGTCTAATGGTCGTCTTGTGCCGAACTGCACAGGTGCAGGCCGTCAAATCAAAGTCACTCCTTCGATATAGTTATTTTTGACAAACATGAAAATGTGTCAGTTTGTTAAACTATTTAAGACAGAACATTTTCAAAATGAACAACTAAGGAAGTGATTTTTACCTCTCATTGACTTCTCAAACCCCAAACCCTGGCCTGGTTTGCTTCATATGCGTTCCCAGAAGACATTTTGTACATCAGCAGTTGTCACCAAGTGCTTATATAGAAACCCAGTCTAAAACCCCAAAGAGCAAGCAATGCAGATGCAGAAGCACGGTGGCTAGGAAAAACTCCCTAGAAAGGCAGGAACCTAGGAAGAAACCTAGAGAGGAACCAGGCTCTGAGGGGTGGCCAGTACTCTTCTGGCTGTGCTGGGAGGAGATTATAAGAGGATATGGCCATTAAGTACAGATCGTTCTTCAAGATTTTCAAATGTGCATAGATGACCAACAGGGTCAAATAATAATCACTGTGGTTATAGAGGGTGCAACACGTCAGTACCTCAGGAGTAAATGTCATTTGGCTTTTCATAGCCGAGCATTCAGATGTCGAGACAGCAGGTGTGGTAGGGAGAGAGAAGGAGAGGGAGAGAGAGAGAGGGTCAAAACAGCAGGTTCGGGACAAGGTCACACGTCCGGTGAACAGGTCAGAGGTCCACATCCGCAGGCAGACCAGCAGAAACTGGATCAGTCACGTCCGGTGGAGCATGTATCGATACTGATAGGATCGAAAGAAGGGGACCGCTGCTCTCGGATCAGTTTTCTCCATTAAAATCATTCCTTAACATTATAATTATTTCACAATACTGACCACGGAACAGCTTCTAGAAAGATATTACTACCTACGGCTGCAAATATTGAGGTAGATTATTCTAATGCTTACCCAATAAAAATACACTAAATCACAGATTCGGCACATCATTGGGCACATGTTAGGCTACACATCATGAAATATATTGAGACAAATTACAGACAGTAGCCTACAAGTAGCAAAATAAAACTAAATATATTGAACATGGAATATATTTCAATTTACATTTACATTACATTTTAGTCATTTAGCAGACGCTCTTATCCAGAGCGACTTACAGTTAGTGAGTGCATACATTATTCTTTTTTATATATATATATATTTTTTTTACTGGCCCCCTGTGGGAATTGAACCCACAACCCTGGCGTTGCAAACGCCATGCTCAACCAACTGAGCTACATATTTTAATGCAGTCATCTCGGTTTTCATTTGAAGCAAATTTTTATACGTCCCTTGTTTGAATCAATTGCAAAGACATTGGCAACTTTGTATTTGTAGTCAACTTTGTTCTGAATTTATCGGTGGTCAAAAAGAGACGAATAAACCATGTGATTTTATGTTTAGCGGAGATCTTCTGTGTATAAAGTGACGCGAGAGGGCAAAAAACATCTAACGACGCACTTGGCTGTTCTACAAGTGGTCTGAGGCAGGTGTTAGAATATGAGCGTTTTCAAGCGCAACGTTAATAACGATGGTTTTGGGAAACAGCTCAGAGATTTTACAATGCTCCTACGAAGGATCTATCAATAAACTAGATAGATTCTAATGATGAACTTACCCTTAAGATGCTTTTGTGAGACCCTGGATAAGAACATCTGCTAAATGACAAAAATGTAAATGTTTTACGTACAGATCTCATATTACTGTATTGAATTTTGTACATTTGTACAGATGTTTATTAAAAATGTAGTTATTTGTTACATTTGACTGTGTAAACCCTAGCAGTACTACTTATTTCTCTGAGAGTGAGACAGATATATAGCATTTGGCAAAGGAAACTACATTATTTGTCTCTCTGAAATAAACCATCAAGCGATTTTAAACAATGAGAGAAATAATGTTTGTCTCTGTTGTGTTGAAGTCCAATCAAGCAGGAGAGACCAGCCTCCCCTGTACCCAGCTGTGTGTCCATGAAGAGTGACCGGTCTATTGAACAACCTAAACGGTTTAGAGAGGGAGACTTTTCTAGTGAACAAAGGTAAGAAGATCTCATGGGTCATGGTCAGTGAGTTAAACAACACTGTCTCTAGTCATTTCTCCTCTCCCATTTTACCACTTCTTTTTGTTGTTTTCATAATCCATAGGCTAATCCTTTTTTCCATTTTCATAGTCCAGAAACAATATTAAACTAACACAACATTCCCTCCCTGTGTGTGAGTGTGTGTGAGTGAGTGTGTGTGTGTGTGTGTGTGTGTGTGTGTGTGTGTGGGTGTGTGTGTGTGTGTGTGTGTGTGTGAGTGTGTGTGCACTCCCTGGATGAGGAGATGTAATCTCTATCCTGATTGCATAGTCACTTTTACCCCTACCTACATGTACATATTACCTCAATTACCTCAACTTCCTGGTACCCCTGCACATTGACTCGGTACTCCTTATAGCCACATTATTGTTATTTTATTATGTTACTATTTCCTTTTTTTATTTAGAAAATTTTTGTTACTTTTTAACTCTGCATTGTTGGGAAAGGGCTCTTAAGTAAGCATTTCACGGTAAAGTGTACCACTGTTGTATTCGGCGCATGTGAGAAATACAATTTGATTTGATTTGAAGCTCATGCGCAGAAATACGTCATTGGGTCTAATGGTCGTCTTGTGCCGAACTGCACAGGTGCAGGCCGTCAAATCAAAGTCACTCCTTCGATATAGTTATTTTTGACAAACATGAAAATGTGTCAGTTTGTTAAACTATTTAAGACAGAACATTTTCAAAATGAACAACTAAGGAAGTGATTTTTACCTCTCATTGACTTCTCAAACCCCAAACCCTGGCCTGGTCTGCTTCATATGCGTTCCCAGAAGACATTTTGTACATCAGCAGTTGTCACCAAGTGCTTATATAGAAACCCAGTCTAAAACCCCAAAGAGCAAGCAATGCAGATGTAGAAGCACGGTGGCTAGGAAAAACTCCCTAGAAAGGCAGGAACCTAGGAAGAAACCTAGAGAGGAACCAGGCTCTGAGGGGTGGCCAGTCCTCTTCTGGCTGTGCTGGGAGGAGATTATAAGGGTATATGGCCATTAAGTACAGATCGTTCTTCAAGATTTTCAAATGTGCATAGATGACCAGCAGGGTCAAATAATAATCACTGTGGTTATAGAGGGTGCAACACGTCAGCACCTCAGGAGTAAATGTAATTTGGCTTTTCATAGCCGAGCATTCAGAGGTCGAGACAGCAGGTGTGGTAGGGAGAGAGAAGGAGAGGGAGAGAGAGAGAGGGTCGAAACAGCAGGTTCGGGACAAGGTCACACGTCAGGTGAACAGGTCAGAGTTCCATATCCGCAGGCAGACCAGCAGAAACTGGATCAGTCGCGTCAGGTGGAGCATGTATCGATAGTGATAGGATCAAAAGAAGGGAACCGCTGCTCTCGGATCAGTTTTCTCCATTAAAATCATTCCTTAACATTATAATTATTTCACAATTCTGACCACGGATCAGCTTCTAGAAAGATATTACTTCCTACGGCTGCAAATATTGAGGTAGTTTATTCTAGTGCTTACCCAATAAAAATGCACTAAATCACAGATTCGGCACATCATTGGGCACATGTTAGGCTACACATCATGAAATATATTGAGACAAATTACAGACAGTAGCCTACAAGTAGCAAAATAAAACTAAATATATTGAACATTGAATATATTCCAATATGTTTGAAATAGGCCTATAGCCTACTGTTTATATTGTAATGCAGTTATCTCGGTTTTCATTTGAACCAAATTTGTGTACTTCCCTTGTTTGAATCAATTGCAAAGACATTTGCAACTTTGTATTTGTAGTCAACTTTGTTCTGAATTTATCTGCGGTCACAAAGAGACGGATAAACCATGTGATTCTTTGTTTAGCGGAGATCTTCTGTGTATAAATTGACGCGGGAGGGCAAAAAAAGCATCTAACGACGCACTTGGCTGTTCTACAAGTGGTCTGAGGCAGGTGTTAGAATATGAGCGTTTTCAAGTGCAACGTTAATAACGATGGTTTTGCGAAACAGCTCAGAGATTTTACAATGCTCCTACGAAGGATCTATCAATAAACTAGATAGATTCTAATGATGAACTTAGCCTTAAGATGCTTTTGTGAGACCCTGGATAAGAACATCTGCTAAATGACGAAAATATAAATGTTTTACGTACAGATCTCATATTACTGTATTGAATTCTGTACATTTGTACAGATGTTTATTAAAAATGTAGTTATTTGTTACATTTGACTGTGTAAAACCTAGCAGTACTACTTATTTCTCTGAGAGTGAGGCAGATATATTATTACTGTGTAAAACCTAGTAGTACTACTTATTTCTCTGAGAGTGAGACAGATATATAGCATTTGGCAAAGAAAACTACATTATTTGTCTCTCTGAAATAAACCAACAAGAGCTTTTAAACAATGAGAGAAATAATGTTTGTCTCTGTTGTGTTGAAGTCCAATCAAGCAGGAGAGACCAGCCTCCCCTGTACCCAGCTGTGTGTCCATGAAGAGTGACCCGTCTATTGAACAACCTAAACGGTTTAGAGAGGGAGACTTTTCTAGTGAACAAAGGTAAGAAGAACTCATGGGTCATGGTCAGTGAGTTAAACAACACTGTCTCTAGGCATTTCTCCTCTCCCATTTTACCACTTCTTTTTGTTGTTTTCATAATCCATAGGCTAATCCTTTTTTTCCATTTTCATAGTCCTGAAACAATATTAAACTAACACAACATTCCCTCCCTGTGTGTGAGTGTGTGAGTGTGTGTGTGTGAGTGAGTGAATGTGTGTGTGTGTGTGTGTGTGTGTGTGTGTGTGTGTGTGTGTGTGTGTGTGTGTGTGTGTGTGTGTGTGTGTGTGTGTGTGTGTGTGTGTGTGTGTGTGTGTGTGTGTGTGTGTGTGTCTGTGTGTGTGTGTGAGTGTGTGTGCACTCCCTGGATGAGGAGATGTAATCTCTATCCTGATTGCCTAGTCACTTTTACCCCTACCTACATCTACATATTACCTCAATTACCTCAACTTCCTGGTACCCCTGCACATTGACTCGGTACTCCTTATAGCCACATTATTGTTATTTTATTATGTTACTATTTCCTTTTTTTATTTAGCGAATTTTTGTTACTTTTTAACTCTGCATTGTTGGGAAAGGGCTCTTAAGTAAGCATTTCACAGTAAAGTGTACCACTGTTGTATTCGGCGCATGTGAGAAATACAATTTGATTTGATTTGAAGCTCATGCGCAGAAATACGTCATTGGGTCTAATGGTCGTCTTGTGCCAAACTGCACATGTGCAGGCCGTCAAATTAAAGTCACTCCTTCGATATAAAGTAGTTTTTGACCAACATGAAAATGTGTCAGTTTGTTAAACTACTTAACACAGAACATTTTCAAAATGAACAACTAAGGAAGTGATTTTTATCTCTCATTGACTTCTCAAACCCCAAACCCTGGCCTGGTTTGCTTCATATGCGTTCCCAGAAGACATTTTGTACATCAGCAGTTGTCACCAAGTGCTTATATAGAAACCCAGTCTAAAACCACAAAGAGCAAGCAATGCAGATGCAGAAGCACCGTGGCTAGGAAAAACTCTCTAGAAAGGCAGGAACCTAGGAAGAAACCTAGAGAGGAACCAGGCTCTTAGGGGTGGCCAGTCCTCTTCTGGCTGTGCTGGGGGGAGATTATAAGAGGATATGGCCATTAAGATTTTCAAATGTGCATAGATGACCAGCAGGGTCAAATAACAATCACTGTGGTTATAGAGGGTGCAACACGTCAGCACCTCAGGAGTAAATGTCATTTGGCTTTTCATAGCCGAGCATTCAGAGGTCGAGACAGCAGGTGTGGTAGGGAGAGAGAAGGAAAGGGAGAGAGAGAGAGGGTCGAAACATCAGGTTCGGGACAAGGTCACACGTCAGGTGAATAGGTCAGAGTTCCATATCCGCAGGCAGACCAGCAGAAACTGGATCAGTCACGTCCGGTGGAGCATGTATCGATACTGATAGGATCGAAAGAAGGGGACCGCTGCTCTCGGATCAGTTTTCTCCATTAAAATCATTCCTTAACATTATAATTATTTCACAATACTGACCATGGATCAGCTTCTAGAAAGATATTACTACCTACGGCTGCAAATATTGAGGTAGTTTATTCTAATGCTTACACAATAAAAATGCACTAAATCAAAGATTCGACACATCATTGGGCACATGTTAGGCTACACATCATGAAATATATTGAGACAAATTACAGACAGTAGCCTACAAGTAGCAAAATAAAACTAAATATATTGAACATGGAATATATTCCAATATGATTGAAATAGGCCTATAGCCTACTGTTTATATTGTAATGCAGTCATCTCAGTTTTCATTTGAAGCATCATTTGTGTACTTCCCTTGTTTGAATCAATTGCAAAGACATTGGCAACTTTGTATTTGTAGTCAACTTTGTTCTGAATTTATCGGTGGTCAAAAAGAGACGGATAAACCATGTGATTCTATGTTTAGCGGAGATCTTCTGTGTATAAAGTGACGCGGGAGGGCAAAAAAGCATCTAACGACGCACTTGGCTGTTCTACAAGTGGTCTGAGGCAGGTGTTAGAATATGAGCGTTTTCAAGTGCAACGTTAATAACGATGGTTTTGGGAAACAGCTCAGAGATTTAGCAATGCTCCTACGAAGGTTCTAATGATGAACTTGGCCTTAAAATGCGTTTGGAAAACCGGACCCTGGATAAAAAACATCTGCTAAATGACTAAAATATCAAATGTAAATGTTTTACATACAGATCTCATATTACTGTATTGAATTATTATTTTACAATATTTAAATATTGATGTCACAAGTGTATCATTTTTACAGTTCTTTATTAAAAATGTAGTTACAGTGGGGGAAAAAAGTATTTACTCAGCCACCAATTGTGCAAGTTCTCCCACTTAAAAAGATGAGAGAGGCCTGTAATTTTCATCATAGGTACACGTCAGCTATGACAGACAAATTGAGAAAAAAATATCCAGAAAATCACATTGTAGGATTTTTTATGAGTTTATTTGCAAATTATGGTGGAAAATAAGTATTTGGTCACCTACAAACAAGCAAGATTTCTGGCTCTCACAGACCTGTAACTTCTTCTTTAAGAGGCTCCTCTGTCCTCCACTTGTTACCTGTATTAATGGCACCTGTTTGAACTTGTTATTAGTATAAAAGACACCTGTCCACAACCTCAAACAGTCACACTCCAAACTCCACTTTGGCCAAGACCAAAGAGCTGTCAAAGGACACCAGAAACAAAATTTTAGACCTGCACCAGACTGGGAAGACTGAATCTGCAATAGGTATGCAGCTTGGTTTGAAGAAATCAACTGTGGGAGCAATTATTAGGAAATGGAAGACATACAAGACCACAGATAATCTCCCTCGATCTGGGGCTCCACGCAAGATCTCACCCGTGGGGTCAAAATGATCACAAGAACGGTGAGCAAAAATCCCAGAACCACACGGGGGGACCTAGTGAATGACCTGCAGAGAGCTGGGACCAAAGTAACAAAGCCTACCATCAGTAACACACGACGCCGCCAGGGACTCAAATCCTGCAGTGCCAGACGTGTCCCCTTGCTTAAGCCAGTACATGTCCAGGCCCGTCTGAAGTTTGCTAGAGTGCATTTGGATGATCCAGAAGAGGATTGGGAGAATGTCATATGGTCAGATGAAACCAAAATATAACTTTTTGGTAAAAACTCAACACGTCGTGTTAGGAGGACAAAGAATGCTGAGTTGCATCCAAAGAACACCATACCTACTGTGAGGCATGGGGGTGGAAACATCATGCTTTGGGGCTGTTTTTCTGCAAAGGGACCAGGACGACTGATCCGTGTAAAGGAAAGAATGAATGGGGCCATGTATCGTGAGATTTTGAGTGAAAATCTCCTTCCATCAGCAAGGGCATTGAAGATGAAACGTGGCTGGGTCTTTCAGCATGACAATGATCCCAAACACACCGCCCGGGCAATGAAGGAGTGGCTTCGTAAGAAGCATTTCAAGGTCCTGGAGTGGCCTAGCCAGTCTCCAGATCTCAACCCCATAGAAAATCTTTGGAGGGAGTTGAAAGTCTGTGTTGCCCAGCGACAGCCCCAAAACATCACTGCTCTAGAGGAGATCTAAATGGAGGAATGGGACAAAATACCAGCAACAGTGTGTGAAAACCTTGTGAAGACTTACAGAAAACATTTGACCTGTGTCATTGCCAACAAAGGGTATATAACAAAGTATTGAGAAACGTTTGTTATTGACCAAATACTTATTTTCTACCATAATTTGCAAATAAATTCCAATGTGATTTTCTGGATTTTTTTTCCTCATTTTGTCTGTCATAGTTGACGTGTACCTATGATGAAAATTACAGGCCTCTCTCATCTTTTTAAGTGGGAGAACTTGCACAATTGGTGGCTAACTAAATACTTTTTTTCCCCACTGTATTTGTTCATTAGATATACAGCATTTTGCAAAAAAAAACATTTGTCTCTCTGAAATGAAGCCATTAAGTGATTGATTTTAATCAAACACATGTCTGTTATTGAACAACACCATTCCATGATTAGCTTGTGAAAAAACACAACCATTTATTTGATCATTTCTTTAACAATAGAAGCTAATTTACGAACATTTCTGAATATGGATATATAGCGTTTTGGAATGAAACTCTTGTTATGTTTCCAAATCTGAGCTCAGAGTAGATGAGAGACGTAATGTTTGTCTCTGTTGTGTTGAAGTCCAATCAAGCAGGAGAGACCAGCCTCCCCTGTACCCAGCTGTGTGTCCATGAAGAGTGACTGGTCTATGCATCGTCCTACAATGTTTAGAGAGGGAGACTTTTCTACTGAACAAAGGTAAGAAGAACTCATGGGTCATGGTCAGTGAGTTAAACAACACTGTCTCTAGTCATTTCTCCTCTCCCATTTTCCCATTTCTTTTTGTTGTTTTCATAATCCATAGGCTAATCCTTTTTCCCATTTTCATAGTCCTGAAACAATATTAAACTAACACAACATTCCCTCCCTATGTGTGTGTGTGTGTGTGTGTGTGTGTGTGTGTGTGTCAGTGAGTGTGTGTGTGTGTGTGTGAGTGTGTGTGCACTCCCTGGATGAGGAGATGTAATCTCTATCCTGATTGCCTGGTCACTTTTACCCCTACCTACATGTACATATTACCTCATTATTGTTATTTCATTGTGTTACTATTTCCTTTTTTAATTTAGCTAATTTTTCTTACCTTTTAACTGCATTGTTGGGAAAGGGCTCGTTAGTAAGCATTTCACGGTAAAGTGTACACCTGTTGTATTCAGCGCATGTGAGAAATAGAATTTGATTTGAAGGTCATTAGCAGAAACACGTCATTGGCTCTAACGGTCATCTCGTGCCGAGCAGCGCATGTTCGGATGTTGAAGCACTGTGGCTAGGAAAAACTCCCTAGAAAGGCAGGAACCTAGGAAGAAACCTAGAGAGGAACCAGGCTCTGAGGGGTGGCCAGTCCTCTTCTGGCTGTGTCAGGTGGAGATTATAAGAGTACATGCCCATTAAGGCCAGATCGTTCTTCAATATTTTCAAATGTTCATAGATGACCAGCATTATAACATTATAATTATTTCACAATACTAACCACGGATCAGCTTCTAGAAAGATATTACTACCTACGGCTGCAAATATTGAGGTACTTTATTCTAATGCTTACACAATAAAAATGCACTAAATCACAGATTCGGCACATCATTGGGCACATGTTAGGCTACACATCATGAAATATATTGAGACAATTTACAGACAGTAGTCTACAAGCAGCAAAATAAAACTAAATATATTGAACATTGAATATATTTCAATATGATTTAAATAGGCCTATAGCCTACTGTTTATATTGTAATGCAGTCATCTCGGTTTTCATTTGAAGCATAATTTGTGTACGTCCCTTGTTTGAATCAAATGCAAAGACATTGGCAACTTTGTATTTGTAGTCAACTTTGTTCTGAATTTATCGGCGGTCACAAAGAGACGGATAAACCATGTGATTCTATGTTTAGCGGAGGTCTTCTGTGTATTAAGTGACGCGGGAGGGCAAAAAAGCATCTAACGACGCACTTGGCTGTTCTACAAGTGGTCTAAGGCAGGTGTTAGAATATGAGCGTTTTCAAGTGCAACGTTAATAACGATGGTTTTGGGAAACAGCTCAGAGATTTAACAATGCTCCTACGAAGGTTCTAATGATGAACTTGGCTTTAAAATGCTTTTCGAAAACCGGACCCTGGATAAAAAACATCTGCTAAATGATTAAAATATCAAATGTAAATGTTTTACATACAGATCTCATAATACTGTATTGAATTATTGTTTTACAATATTTAAATATTGATGTCACAAGTGTATCATTTGTACAGTTCTTTATTAAAAATGTAGTTATTTGTTACATTTAACTGTGTAAAACCTAGCAGTACTACTTATTTCTCTGAGAGTTAATTAGATATATAGCATTTTGCAAAAAAACATTTGTCTCTCTGAAATGAAGCCATTAAGTGATTGATTTTAATCAAACACATGCCTGTCATTGAACAACACCATACCATGATTAGCTAGTGAAAAAACACAACCATTTATTTGATCATTTCTTTAAACAATATAAGCTAATTTACGAACATTTCTGAAAATGGATATATATAGCGTTTTGGAATGAAACTCTTGTGATGTTTCCCCATCTGAGTTCAGAGTAGATGAGAGACGTAATGTTTGTCTCTGTTGTGTTGAAGCCCAATCAAGCAGGAGAGACCAGCCTCCCCTGGACCCAGCTGTGTGTCCATGAAGAGTGACTGGTCTATCGATCCTACTATAGAGTTCAGAGAGGGAGACTTTTCTACTGAACAAAGGTAAGAATAACTCATGGGTCATGGTCAGTGAGTTAAACAACACTGTCTCTAGTCATTTCTCCTCTCCCATTTTCCCATTTCTTTTGGTTGTTCTCATAATCCATAGGCCAATCCTTTTTTCCATTTTCATAGTCCTAAAACAATATTAAACAAACACTACATTCCCTCCTTGTGTGTGTGTGTGTGTGTGTGTGTGTGTGTGTGTGTGTGTGTGTGTGTGTGTGTGTGTGTGTGTGTGTGTGTGTGTGTGTGTGTGTGTGTGTGTGTGTGTGTGTGTGTGTGAGTGTGTGTGTGTGTGTGTGTGTGTGTGTGTGTGTGTGTGCACTCCCTGGATGAGGAGATGTAATCTCATGTTTTGTCCCCAGAAACCAACAGGAGAGATCAGAGTCCGAGATTCTCAGTGGTCAGTCTTCCCAGAGTCATCAAACAGACCTGGCCTCCATATTCAGTGTATGTGGTCCTGTTATGTACATTTGTTTTTGTTTACCTCAAGTAAAGTTGATCTGTCAATCATTCATTCATGTGTTAATGAGAAAGCATTTAGTCTCTTGCTTAACTTATTTACTTGATTTATTTCAGTTGCTTGAAGAGAATATTATGACATTTGTGAAGAAGGAGCTGAAGATGTTCAAGAGGATTCTTAGTCCAGAACTCCTAGAAGGCTTTGAGAGTCAGAAGCAGGATAAGGAAGTGGTGGATGCTGAAGATGAGAAGCATGAGAGCAGTGCCAGAGAGGGGGCTCTGAAGATCACACTGCACGTCCTGAGGAAAATGAACCAGAAGGAGCTTGCTGACACACTGGAGAAAAGTAAGAGCTGTCTGCCTCATGTTGAATGCTGTTTTATAACAAACATTTAAAAGCTGTAGCTAAAGTAGCTGTGTAACTCAATGATATTGTAGCAGCCTTAACACAACACCTAGTGACCTCATCAAGTAGCAGCAGGGATGTGTTGGAGAGAGAGAGAGAGAGAGAGAGAGAGAGAGAGAGAGAGAGAGAGAGAGAGAGAGAGAGAGAGATGGAGGTGGAGAGAGAGAGAGAGAGAACATTAATAATACCATCAATAATACCAATAATAATATAATCAGTCACTCCAGTCTGTAATGCATTATGAAAACATTTACGCATTTATACAGTCAGTTAAGAGAATAGATTACTTTTATTTAAAACGTTATAACAGTCCTACAATACTGTAGGCATTAAAACATACGTAATATTAATATCCTCTGTGTTATTTCTTCATTCAGATGTGCTTGCTGTGATTTGCCAACGTGAACTCAAATCTAATCTAAAGAAGAAGTTTCAATGTGTATTTGAGGGGATCGCTAAACAAGGAAACCCAACACTTCTCAATAAGATCTACACAGAGCTCTACATCACAGAGGGTGGAACAGGAGAGGTCAATAATGAACATGAGCTGAGACAGATTGAGACAACAAGCAGGAAACAAGCAAGACCAGAGACTGCAATCAAATGTAACGACATCTTCAAACCCTTAACTGGACAAGACAAACTTATCAGAACTGTGCTGACAAAGGGAGTCGCTGGCATTGGAAAAACAGTCTCTGTGCAGAAGTTCATTCTGGACTGGGCTGAAGGAAAAGCAAATCAGGATGTCCAAATTGTATTTTCATTCCCTTTCCGGGAGCTGAATTTGATGAAAAAGGAAAAACACACTTTGATTGAACTTCTCAATCACTTCTCAATGGAAACCAAAGAATCAAGAATCTCCAACTACGACAAGTACAAAGTTCTGTTCATCTTTGATGGTCTGGATGAGTGCCGACTGCCCCTAGACTTCCAGAAGAACAAGATCTGTTGTGACGTCACAAAGTCAACCTCAGTGGATGTTCTGCTGACAAATCTCATCAAGGGAAATCTGCTTCCCTCTGCTCTCCTCTGGATAACTACCCGACCTGCAGCAGCCAATAAGGTCCCTTCAGGGTGTGTTGACCAGGTGACAGAGGTACGAGGGTTCAATGACCCACAGAAGGAGGAGTACTTCAGGAAGAGATTCAGTGATCAGGACCTGGCCAGCAGAATCATCTCACACATAAAGACATCAAGGAGCCTCCACATCATGTGCCACATTCCAGTCTTCTGTTGGATTTCTGCAACAGTCCTTGAACACATGTTGAGTACAGACAAGAGAGAAGAGATGCCCAAAACTCTGACTGAGATGTACACACACCTTGTGGTGTTTCATACCGAACAGAAGAATGAAAAGTATCTTGGGAAAGAAGAGACAGGTCCACACTGGAATAAAGAGATAATTCTGTCACTGGGAAAACTGGCTTTTCAACAGCTTGTGAAGGGCAATCTGATTTTCTATGTAGAAGACCTGAAAGAGGCTGGCATTGATGTCAATGAAGCCTCAGTGTACTCAGGATTGTGCACACAGATCTTTACAGAGGAATGTGGGCTGTACCAGGACAAGGTGTACTGCTTCGTGCATCTGAGCATTCAGGAGTTTCTGGCTGCTGTATATGTGTTCCTCTCATTCATCAACAACAATGAGAATCTTATGGCCAAACCTCAATCAATGTTCAGCTACTTTTTTGCGCTGTCAAGAGACAAGCCTGAAGTTACTTTCTACAAGAGTGCTGTGGATAAAGCCTTACAAAGTGAGACAGGAAACCTGGACCTTTTCCTCCGCTTCCTTCTGGGCCTCTCACTGGAGTCCAATCAGAAGCACTTACGAGCTCTACTGACAAAGACAAGAAGCAGCTCACAGAGCCATGAAGAAACAGTCAAGTACATCAAGGAGAAGATCAGGAAGAATCCCTCTCCAGAGAGGTGCATCAATCTGTTCCACTGTCTGAATGAGCTGAATGACCATTCTCTAGTGGAGGAGATCCAAAACTACCTGAGCTCAGGAAGTCTCTCAGAAGAAGAACTGTCAAATGCACAGTGGTCAGCTCTGGTCTTTGTGTTGCTGACTTCAGAAAAAGAGCTGGATGTGTTTGACCTGAAGAAATACTCCAGATCAGAGGAAGGTCTTCTGAGGCTGCTGCCAGTGGTCAAAGCCTCCAGAGCTGCTCTGTGAGTACATAAAATGACATTTAAGTACTAATCATCAGGAAGAAATATTCAGTTTAGAGACATATGTATTATTGAATAACATATTGAATCAATGCATTGATGTTCACATTAGTCTAACAATATGACCATACAATTCTAGGAGACGGAAGATGAATCTATATGTTGTTTAAGAGAATAAACCAAATGCATCTGCCATTGTCCTTCTACACTACTGGTGTTTAATTAACAGTTTGTGAAATCATGATGATCTCTTTGCAGGCTGTCAGGCTGTGGAGTCACAGAGGAAGGCTGTGCTTCTCTGGTCTCAGCTCTGAAGTCAAACCCCTCACACCTGAGAGAGCTGGATCTGAGTAACAATGACCTGAAGGATTCAGGAGTGAAGCTGCTCTCTGCTGTCCTGGGGAATCCCCACTGTAAACTGGAGACTCTGAGGTCAGTATTCCTGTAGTTGGTCAACAAGTGATAACTGTTCACCAGATCCACATGTGTTTACCAGGCACACATAGTCCACACCATATGTGTTTGGACAGTGAAGCTTACAGTTTTAAATTTGGTTTTTAGATACAATGTTTCATATTATGCAACAGTACAGCATGTCACCTTTTATTTAAAGATTTTCATACATATACAGTGAGGGAAAAAAGTATTTGATCCCCTGCTGATTTTGTACATTTGCCCACTGACAAAGAAATGATCAGTCTATAATTTTAATGGTAGGTTTATTTCAACAGTGAGAGACAGAATAACAACAAAAAAATCCAGAAAAACGCATGTCAAAAATGTTATAAATTGATTTGCATTTTAATGAGGGAAATAATTATTTGACCCCCCTCTCAATCAGAAAGATTTCTGGCTTCCAGGTGTATTTTATACAGGTAACGAGCTGAGATTAGGAGCACACTCTTAAAGGGAGTGCTCCTAATCTCAGCTTGTTACCTGTATAAAAGACACCTGTCCACAGAAGCAATCAATCAATCAGATTCCAAACTCTCCACCATGGCCAAGACCAAAGAGCTCTCCAAGGATGTCAGGGACAAGATTGTAGACCTACACAAGGCTGGAATGGGCTACAAGACCATCGCCAATCAGCTTGGTGAGAAGGTGACAACAGTTGGTGCGATCATTCGCAAATGGAAGAAACACAAAAGAACTGTCAATCGCCTGGGGCTCCATGCAAGATCTCACCTCGTGGAGTTGCAATGATCATGAGAACGGTGAGGAATCAGCCCAGAACTACACGGGAGGATCTTGTCAATGATCTCAAGGCAGCTGGGACCATAGTCACCAAGAAAACAATTGGTAACACACTACGCCGTGAAGGACTGAAATCCTGCAGTGCCCGCAAGGTCCCCCTGCTCAAGAAAGCACATATACATGCCCGTCTGAAGTTTGCCGATGAACATCTGAATGATTCAGAGGAGAACTGGGTGAAAGTGTTATTGTCAGATTAGACCAAAATCGAGCTCTTTGGCATCAACTCAACTCGCCGTGTTTGGAGGAGGAGGAATGCTGCCTATGACCCCAAGAACACCATCCCCACCGTCAAACATGGAGGTGGAAACATTATGCTTTGGGGGTGTTTTTCTGCTAAGGGGACAGGACAACTTCACCGCATCAAAGGGACGATGGACGGGGCCATGTACCATCAAATCTTGAGTGAGAACCTTCCCTCAGCCAGGGCATTGAAAATGGGTCGTGGATGGGTATTCCAGCATGACAATGACCCAAAACTCACGGCCAAGGCAACAAAGGAGTGGCTCAAGAAGAAGCCCATTAAGGTCCTGGAGTGGCCTAGCCAGTCTCCAGACCTTAATCCCATAGAACATCTGTGGAGGGAGCTGAAGGTTCGAGTTGCCAAACATCATCCTCGAAACCTTGATGACTTGGAGAAGATCTGCAAAGAGGAGTGGGACAAAATCCCTCCTGAGATGTGTGCAAACCTGGTGGCCAACTACAAGAAACGTCTGACCTCTGTGATTGTCAACAAGGGTTTTGCCACCAAGTACTAAGGCATGTGTTGCAGAGGTGTCAAATACTTATTTCCCTCATTAAAATGCAAATCAATTTATAACATTTTTGACATGCGTTTTTCTGGATTTTTTTGTTGTTATTCTGCCTCTCACTGTTCAAATAAACCTACCATTAAAATTATAGACTGATCATGTCTTTGTCAGTGGGCAAACGTACAAAATCAGCAGGGGATCAAATACTTTTTTCCCTCACTGTATATTTTACCGTTTAGAAATGAAAGTACTTTATTATGTAGTTCTCCCATTTGAAAAAGTCATAATTATTTAGACAAATTAATTTAGTCAAAAGTTTAGTATTTGGTCCCATATTCCTTACCTGCAGTGATTACATCAAGCTTGTGATTCTACAAACTTGTTGAATGCATTTGCAGTTTGTCTTGGTTGTGTTATAGATTATGTTTTTCCCAATAGAAACTGAATGGTGAATAATGTCCTGTCATTTTGGAGTCACTTCATTTGTATTGTCAGTAAGAATAGAAGATGTTTCTGAACACTTCTACATTCATGTGGACGCTACCATGATTATGAATAATCGTTAATGAATCGTGAATGATGATGAATGAGAAAGTTACAGAGGAACAAGGATCATACCCCTTCTGTTATTGGTAATGGTGAGAGGTTAGCATGTTTTGTTGTAGCCTCTGTAACTTTCTCAATCATTATTATTCATGATTCATTCATGATTTTTCTTAATCATTTCATCATCAGGATTAATTTAGTAATGTTTAGAAACATGTTATCTACTCACTTAGACAGAAAATTACTCCAGTCATCATCCACCATTCAGTTACTATTGGACAAAACATAACCCAAAACACAACCAAAACAAACTGCAAATGCAACCAACGAGTTTGGGACCAAATACTAAACTTTTGACTACTTTAATACACTATGAGTGAATTTATCAAAATACTCATGACTTCTTCAAAAGTGGGGGACTAGATACATAATGTGCTTTCATTTCTAAATGGTGAAACAGATATGTATTCAAATACCCTCAAATTAAAGGTGACATTATATACTGTCACCTCATATAAAAATGTATCTCAAATCCAAAATGCTGGAGTATAGAGCCACATTTAAAATGTTAGCTTCACTGTCAAAATAGATATGGTGTGGACTGTATACTCAATACAATCTACCGTCATTTTCGGACTATAAGCTGCGCCTTTCTTCCCATTTTTCGACCCCTGCGGCTTATATAACGGTGCGGCTAATCTATGGATTTTTACAGCTAACGGCCAGTAGAAGACCTCCTAAATCTATGGATTTTACAGGTTACAGTCCACCAACTTTAACTCTATGGGCTCTATTACCGGTCCGCGCCCCCCACCTTTAAGCTGCGGTCTCCAGCAGGAAAAGCTGGAGGCCGGAAAAGAGTGAGACAGGTAGCGCGCAAAAGTAAAAGTGGATCCGAGAGTGGTACGAGAGACAGAACGAGAGACAGAACGAGAGCAAGACAGACAGACATTACGAGAGCGAGACAGTTTGTGCAAAGGAAGTTTTCATGCACAAACCCTCATTATGGAAAACAAACGTAGAAATGCATATGATGCAGCTTTTAAGTTAAAGGCAGTCAATCTGGCTGTAAAAGAAGGAAATAGAGCTGCTGCACGTAGCCTTGGCATCAATGAGTCAATGGTGAGACGTTGGAGACGCCAGCGGGAAGAACTGTCTCAATGCAAAAAGTCAAAAAAAGCTTTCAGAAGTAATAAAAGCAGATGGCCCGAACTTGAATACTTTCTTGAAGATTGGGTGAACACACAGAGAGCAGACGGCCGAGGTGTTTCCACCGTGCAGATCCGACTGAAAGCTGAGACAGTCGCCACCGAAATGAAAATTGAAAATTTTTGAGGTGGACCATCCTGGTGTTTCAGATTTATGAGACGAAAGGGACTCTCCATCAGGGCGCGGACGACTGTGTGTCAGCAACTCCCTCCCGACTACCAGGAAAAAATAACAAACTTCGGCGAATTCACACAAAGAATGATAGAGGAATATTCCATCGGACCGGACCAGATCATAAATATGGATGAAGTGCCTTTGACGTTTGACCTGCCTCTCACTAGGACTGTTAACAAGAAAGGTGAATCGTCCATCACGTTGAGAACCACTGGCCACGAGAGAACAAATTTCACTTGTGTTCTTGGCTGCACAGCATCTGGATTAAAGCTTCCGCCAATGGTGATTTTTAAGCGGATTCCAATGCCAAAAGAAAAGATCCTGAACGGCATCTCCTTTAAAGTCAACAAGATGGATGATGGAAAGCGTAATGAATGAGTGGCTGAATGAGTGGCTGAATGAGTGGCTGAATGAGTGCTACATCAAGCGCCCTGGAGGATTCTTTCGTCAAAAAAAAGCTTTGCTCGTTTTGGACAGCATGAGGGCCCATATAACGGATTATGTGAAAGCAGCCATCAAGAGCACAAACTCGATTCCAGCTGTGATTCCTGGGGGCACAACGAAGCATCTGCAGCCACTCGAAATCAGTGTCAATCGTGCGTTCAAAGTGGCACTACGCGTTCAGTGGGAGGCGTGGATGACTAGCGGCGATAAATCATTCACCAAAACTGGTCGCATGCGAAAAGCAACTTTCACTCAAGTTTGCGAGTGGATCCTGATAGCGTGGAGGAGTGTCAAAACATCCACGATCATTAACGGGTTCCGAAAGGCTGGACTGCTGCGTGATGAAGAGGAGGACGCCGCCACAGCTGAGGCCCTTCAGAGGCTGTTCGATTCTGACAGTGACGAAGAGGAGTTCGTTGGTTTTGAGAGCGTCAACGAAGGAGAGAGGAGAGTGGCTGACGAAGCCACCCTGAGCCTGTTCGTTTCCGACACTGAAGATGAGGACTTTGGTGGTTTTAGTATGCAGGAAGAAGACGGAGATGAGGATTAATGACTTGACTTTTCTGGTTACAGCCGTGTACTGCACCTTAGCCTAAAAGATGAAGACGAGGATTAATGACTTTTCTGGTAGGCTGATTACCGTATATTTTAAGCAGCCGTGTTGCTGCAACTTTAGGTTTACGCGCTTACTGTCGTGTTACAGGCACTTTATTTTGCACTTAAAAAAAAACACATTTAATTTAGCCATTGATATTGCCTCGTCAAGCGCTGTAAGCTTTGTTTTTTGTTATGGTACTACTGTAGGCTATAATGTAGATAACTATTCAAAGATGTGCACACTTTTTCAAGGTTTTTCAAAAATAACCAAAGTTAAGTGGTTAAATGATTGTGACGCTATTAACTAATTTTGCTGGAATACGTTATGCAAATATGCAACTTGTTTGTTGAAATGTTAATAAATGGGAGCTTCCTCAAGCAGCCATCTATTTCCCGACAATCCCCTGTGTGCACGAACCCTTACATATGGTAATTAAACATTAAAACACCTGCGGCTTATAGTCCAGTGCAGCTTATATATGTACACATCATTCAATTTAGCTGCTGCGGCTTATACTCCGGTGCGCCTTATAGTGCGGAAAATACGGTAAATCTGATACCTCACTGTTTGTCTTTTGACTGATACTGCTTTTTAAACTGCTCTGGTCAGTCTACTCAAATATTCGTACTATACATGTTTCTCTCTACAATCAATATATGATCATTTCTAATAATGAAACATTCATTAATTTATGAATAGATATGGCAGGTTTCAGGACACTGATATATCTGAATATGTTGAAAAAATATATTGCCACTATTTTCACCACCAAAGAATAGCAGTGTGGTTTTAATATGATTTGACTCTTTGCAGGCTGTCAGGCTGTGGAGTCACAGAGAAAGGCTGTGCTTCTCTGGTCTCAGCTCTGAAGTCAAACCCCTCACACCTGAGAGAGCTGGATCTGAGTAACAATGACCTGAAGGATTCAGGAGTGGAGCTGCTCTCTGCTGTCCTGGGGAATCCCCACTGTAAACTGGAGACTCTGAGGTCAGTATTCCTGCAGTTGGTCAACAAGTGATAACTGTTCACCAGATCCACATGTGTTTACCAGGCACACATAGTCCACACCATATGTGTTTGGACAGTGAAGCTTACAGTTTTACATTTGGTGCTATGCTCCATCATTTTGGATTTGAGATATAATGTTTCATATTAGGCAACAGTATATAATCTCACCTTTTATTTGATGTTAATGGTGAGAGGTTAGCATGTTTTGTTGTAGCCTCTGTAACTTTCTCACTCATAATTATTCATGAATCATTCATGATCTTTCTCAATCATGGCAGTCACAGGCTTGATTTAGGCATTGCATTCAAAGAATATGGGACCAAATACTAAACTTTTGACTACTTTAATACACTATAAGTTAATTGGTCAGAATACTTGACTTCTTGAAAAAGGGGGACTAGATACATAAAGGGCTTTTATTTTTCTAAATGGTGAAACAGATATGTATAAAAATTACCTCAAATTAAAGGTGTCATTATATACTGTCACCTCATATAAAACATTTGATCTCAAATGCAAAATGCTGAAGTATAGAGCCACATTTAAAATGTTAGCTTTACTGTTAAACTAGATATGGTGTGGACTGTATACTCAATACAATCTAAATCTGATACCTCACTGTCTGTCTTTTGACTGATACTGCTTTTTAAACTGGTCTGGTCAGTCAACTCAAATATTTGTACTATACATGTTTCTCTCTACAAGCAATATTATGATCATTTCTAATAATGATACATTCATTTATGAATGGATATGTCAGGTTTCAGGACACTGATATATATGGATATGTTGTAAAAATATACTGCCACAATTTTCACCACCAAAGAATTGCAGTGTGGTTTTAATATGATTTTATTCTTTACAGGCTGTCAGGCTGTCTAGTCACAGAGGAAGGCTGTGCTTCTCTGGTCTCAGCTCTGAAGTCAAACCTCTCACACCTGAGAGAGCTGGACCTGAGCTACAATGACCTGAAGGATTCAGGAGTGAAGCTGCTCTCTGCTGGACTGGGGAATCCCCACTGTAAACTGGAGACTCTGAGGTCAGTATTCCTGTAGTTGGTCAACAAGTGATAACTGTTCACCAGATCCACATGTGTTTACCAGGCACACATAGTCCACACCATATGTGTTTGGACAGTGAAGCTTACAGTTTTACATTTGGTGCTATGCTCCATCATTTTGGATTTGAGATATAATGTTTCATATTAGGCAACAGTACAGAATGTCACCTTTTATTTGATGTTAATGGTGAGAGGTTAGCATGTTTTGTTATAGCCTCTGTAACTTTCTCACTCATAATTATTCATGATTCATTCATGATCTTTCTCAATCATGGCAGTCACAGGCTTGATTTAGGCATTGCATTCAAAGAATATGGGACCAAATACTAAACTTTTGACTACTTTAATACACTATAAGTTAATTGGTCAGAATACTTGACTTCTTGAAAAAGGGGGACTATATACATAAAAGGCTTTTATTTTTCTAAATGGTGAAACAGATATGTATAACAATTACCTCAAATTAAAGGTGTCATTATATACTGTCACCTCATATAAAACATTTGATCTCAAATCCAAAATGCTGGAGTACAGAGCCACATTTATAATGTTAGCTTCACTGTCAAAATAGATATGGTGTGGACTGTATACTCAATACAATCTAAATATGATACCTCACTGTCTCTCTTTTGACTGATACTGCTTTTTAAACTGGTCTGGTCAGTCTACTCAAATATTTGTACTATACATGTTTCTATCTACAAGCAATACTTTGATAATTTGTCATTTCTAATAATGAAACATTCATTAATTTATGAATAGATATGGCAGGTTTCAGGACACTGATATATCTGAATATGTTGAGAAAATATATTGCCACTATTTTCACCACCAAAGAATAGCAGTGTGGTTTGAAAATGATTTGACTCTTTACAGGCTGTCAGGCTGTCTAGTCACAGAGGAAGGCTGTGCTTCTCTGGTCTCAGCTCCGAAGTCAAACCCCTCACACCTGAGAGAGCTGGATCTGAGTAACAATGACCTGAAGGATTCAGGAGTGAAGCTGCTCTCTGCTGGACTGGGGAATCCCCACTGTAAACTGGAGACTCTGAGGTCAGTATTCCTGCAGTTGGTCAACAAGTGATAACTGTTCACCAGATCCACATGTGTTTACCAGGCACACATAGTCCACACCATATGTGTTTGGACAGTGAAGCTTACAGTTTTACATTTGGTGCTATGCTCCATCATTTTGGATTTGAGATATAATGTTTCATATCAGGCAACAGTACAGAATGTCACCTTTTATTTGATGTTAATGGTGAGAGGTTAGCATGTTTTGTTGTAGCCTCTGTAACTTTCTCACTCATAATTATTCATGATTCATTCATGATCTTTCTCAATCATGGCAGTCACAGGCTTGATTTAGGCATTGCATTCAAAGAATATGGGACCAAATACTAAACTTTTGACTACTTTAATACACTATAAGTTAATTGGTCAGAATACTTGACTTCTTGAAAAAGGGGGACTAGATACATAAAGGGCTTTTATTTTTCTAAATGGTGAAACAGATATGTATAAAAATTACCTCAAATTAAAGGTGACATTATATACTGTCACCTCATATAAAAGATTTGATCTCAAATCCAAAATGCTGGAGTACAGAGCCACATTTAAAATGTTAGCTTCACTGTCAAAATAGATATGGTGTGGACTGTATACTCAATACAATCTAAATCTGATACCTCACTGTCTGTCTTTTGACTGATACTGCTTTTTAAACTGGTCTGGTCAGTCTACTCAAATATTCGTACTATACATGTTTCTATCTACAAGCAATACTTTGATAATTTGTCATTTCTAATAATGAAACATTCATTAATTTATGAATAGATATGGCAGGTTTCAGGACACTGATATATCTGAATATGTTGAGAAAATATATTGCCACTATTTTCACCACCAAAGAATAGCAGTGTGGTTTTAAAATGATTTGACTCTTTACAGGCTGTCAGGCTGTCTAGTCACAGAGGAAGGCTGTGCTTCTCTGGTCTCAGCTCTGAAGTCAAACCCCTCACACCTGAGAGAGCTGGATCTGAGTAACAATGACCTGAAGGATTCAGGAGTGAAGCTGCTCTCTGCTGGACTGGGGAATCCCCACTGTAAACTGGAGACTCTGAGGTCAGTATTCCTGTAGTTGGTCAACAAGTGATAACTGTTCACCAGATCCACATGTGTTTACCAGGCACACATAGTCCACACCATATGTGTTTGGACAGTGAAGCCCTACAGTTTTAAATTTGGATCTATGCTCCAGGATTTTGGATTTGAGATATAATGTTTCATATTAGGCAACAGTACAGAATGTCACCTTTTATTTGATGTTAATGGTGAGAGGTTAGTATGTTTTGTAGTAGCCTCTGTAACTTTCTCATTCATTATTATTCATGATTCATTCATGATCTTTCTCAATCATGGCAGTCACAGGCTTGATGTAGGCATTGCATTCAAAGAATTTGGAACCAAATACTCAACTTTGACTACTTTAGTACACTATAAGTGAATTGGTCAGAATACTTATGACTTCTTCAAATGGGGGGACTAGATACATAAAGTGCTTTCATTTCTAAAAGATATGTATTAAAATACCCTCAAATAAAAGGTGACATTATATACTGTCACATCATATGAAACATTTGATCTGAAATCCAAAATGCTGGAGTATAGAGCCACATTTAAAATGTTATCTTCACTGTCAAAATAGATATGGTGTGGACTGTATACTCAATACAATCTAAATCTGATACCTCACTGTCTGTCTTTTGACTGATACTGCTTTTTAAACTGCTCTGGTCAGTCTACTCAAATATTCGTACTATACATGTTTCTCTCTACAAGCAATATTATGATAATTTCTAATAATGATACATTAATTTATGAATAGATATGGCAGGTTTCAGGACACTGATGTATCTGAATATGTAGAAAAAATATACTGCTACTATTTTCATCACCAAAGAATAGCAGTGTGGTTTTAATATGATTTGACTCTTTGCAGTCTGTCAGGCTGTCTAGTCACAGAGGAAGGCTGTGCTTCTCTGGTCTCAGCTCTGAAGTCAAACCCCTCACACCTGAGAGAGCTGGACCTGAGCTACAATCACCCAGGAGACTCAGGAGTCAGACTGCTCTCTGCTGGACTGGAGGATCCACACTGCAGACTGGAGAAACTCAAGTATGTAGAGGGTTTATGTCAATGTTCATATCAGACATGTTGGAGTTATCAGGCTAGTTAAGACAAACATTCTGACCACCACTTGGACTAAGTTATATAAAGACTGTGTGTCTGTGTGTCTGTGTGTGTGTGTGTGTGTCCAGTGTGTGTGTCCAGTGTGTGTGTGTTTGTGTGTGTGTATGTGTGTGTGTCCTGTGTGTGTGTGTGTGTGTGTGTGTGTGTGTGTGTGTGTGTGTG
>CM062479.1:132719890-132947390 GCA_031479575.1 Coregonus ussuriensis | reverse complement strand
CACTGGACACACACTGACACACACTGGACACACAAACACACTTGATACACACACACTGTACACACACACACAATGGACACACACACACACTGGACACACACACACACACACACTGGACACACACACACACACTGGACACACACTGGACAAACACACCCACACACTGGACACACACACACAATGGACACACAAACACACTTGATACACACACACTGTACACACACACACAATGGACACACACACACACTGGACACACACACACACACACACTGGACACACACACACACACTGGACACACACTGGACAAACACACCCACACACTGGACACACACACACAATGGACACACACACACTCTGGACACACACACACACACACACACACACAATGGACACACACACACACACACACTGAACACACACACATTGGACACACACACACTGGACACACACACACACACAAAGAGGACACACACACACTGGACACACACACACACACACACACACACACACTGGACAAACACACACACAGGACACACACTCATACACACTGGACACACACACATACACACTGGAAACACACACACAGGACACACCCATACACACTGGACACAAACACACCTGACACACACACACAGGACACACACACTGGACACACACACACTGGACACACACACTCACACACACTGGACACACACACACACCTGACACACACACACACAGGACACACACAAACTCACACACACACACACACACACACTGGACACACACACACTGGACACACACACTCACACACACTGGACACTCACACACACTGATCACACACACACACACACTGGACACACACACACTGGACACACACACTCACACACACTGGACACACACACACACCTGACACACACACACACAGGACACACACAAACTCACACACACACACACACACACACACTGGACACACACACACTGGACACACACACACACACACACTGGACACACACTGGACAAACACACCCACACACTGGACACACACACACAATGGACAAACACACACTCTGGACACACACACACTCATTGGACACACACACACACACTGAACACACACACACTGGACACACACACACTGGACACACACACACACACAGAGGACACACACACTGGACACACACACACACACACACTGGACCCACACTGGACAAACACACCCACACACTGGACACACACACACACTGGACACACACACACCAGACACACACACACACAGGACACACACACACACTCGACACACACACACACACACACACACACACACACACACACACACACACACACACATACACACTGGACACACACACACACTGGTCACACACACACACACACTGGACAAACACACACACACACAGGACACACACACATACACACTGGAAACACACACACAGGACACACACATACACACTGGACACACACACACCTGACACACACACACACACACACAGGACACACACACTGGACACACACACACTGGACACACACACTCACAAACACTGGACACACACACACACACACCTGACACACACACACACACTGGACACACACACTCACACACACTGGACACACACACACACACACCTTCACACACACACACAGGACACACACACACATGACACACACACACTGGACACACACACACAAACACCTGACACACACACACACAGGACACACACACTGGACACACACACACACACACACACACACACACACACACACACACACTGGACACACACACTCACACACACTGGACACACACACACACACATTGGACACACACACACACACACCTGACACGCACAAACACACAGGTTACACTCACACTGGACCCACACAGATACACACTGGACACACACACACACGACACACACACATACACACTGGACACACACACGACACACACACATACACACTGGTCACACACACACCTGACACACACACACACACACACACACTGGACACACACACACCTGACACACACACACACAGGACACACACACACACTGGACACACACACACACACACACACACACACACACACACACACATACACACTGGACACACACACACACTGGACACACACACACACACACTGGACACACACACACACCCTGGACACACACACTGGACACACACTCTCACACACACTGGACACACACACATACACACTTACACACACACACTCACACACACTTACACACACACACTCACACACACTGGACACACACACTCACACACACTCGACACACACAAACACACACACACACTGGACGCACACACTGGACACACACACATATGCTGGACACACACACACTGGACACACACATACACACACTCACACTGGACACACACACCTGACACATATACTGGACACACACACACACACACACACACACACACACACACACACACACACACACACACTGGACACACACACTCACACACACTGGACACACACAAACACACTGGACACACACACACACTGGACACACACACACTGGACACATTTCCATGTGTTGGATTTTGATGAAAGGAAATCCCATATAGCCTACTGCACAGGACTTTGCTATGGCATCTTCTGTTTGGGTGTCTCAGGTCAGGTCTGAGCCATGATCAGAATGTGTCTCTGTGTCTATTTCCAGCCCTGCCATTTCTACCTGTCCTGATCTAGTGTTTCACCCCTGACCTCCTCACACCGTCTCACTGTCCATGTCTGCTTTTAGCTCCCACCTCTACTTCACTGTGTTATAATGGACCTTATGCTTGTTATGTCACCTCTGGAACCAGTTATCAAACATACTGACCTTTCTGACCCTATCCCATGGCCCTACTTTCTACAACTGAACATTTAAATTCCTCTATGAGTTTTGTTTTCTGTCTATTTACTTATGTATTTGTTGTATATTGGGGTTGTGCTGCAGAGCATCATGGTGGTTTGTATGTGTTGAGATGATCACGTTCCAGATAAATGGTTGAACTGATTCCTGTCTCCTGTCTCCTGTCTCATCATTATGCAATTGTTGTACAGACGTGGTTATGAAACCCATCAGACATAACAACAGATTGGCGATGAGTAAGTCAGAATCTACAGGAACTATTCTGTCTGGAAGAAGTGGGTTTTTACAGCTGTTTAAAACTGTTATTTTCTGTGGTCCAGTCTAGGCTAATGTTAGCACAGTGTATTGCTAGCAGAGGCAATTGCATAGTCGAGCTAGCTAAGAAAGAGAGTTAACATCGTCATGACGTCAGAAAAGGACTCGATACGGACGTCGGAGCGAGAAAACAAAATGATTAAAAGGGAGGAATATACAGTGATTAAAGGATAGGACATTTATTCAACTGTGAAGATGAACTTTGGAATAAAAAATTGCTAAATGAGTGAATTTAGGAGGAAACGTCAGTGAGTGAAGTGAATGAAGATCATGTGACTGAGGAAAATATTGCTTTGGTTGACGACAATATTAAAGTGAGTGACAATCAGGAGCTTATTGAGAAACGAACAATTATTGGAATTGTTGGAAACATTGGACAGTTTGATAAAAGTATTGAACAGTGGAGCTCATATACAGAACGGTTTGAATATTTTGTTCTTGTAAATGACATGGATGAGGACAACATTGTGCCTCCATGTTTTAGTGTAATGGGGCCAAAGACATTTAATTTACTAGGCAGCCTGCTACAGCCAGACAGAACAGGTAATAAGACGTATGGGGATATTGTGGAGATACTTAAAGGACATTTTTCACCAGAACCACTAGTTATTGCTGAAAGGTTCAGGTTCCACAGGAGACATCAGGAAGAGGGAGAATCAGTAACAATGTTTGTTGCTGCATTAAAGAAACTACCAGAACACTGTGAGTTTAATGCTGTTCTAAATGACATCATTAGAGACAGACTAGTATGTGGGCTACGGAGTGAAGCTACACAAAAGAGACTGTTGACTGAAAGTCATCTGACCTTGGCAAAGGACATTGAAATCAGTGTGTCCATGGAACTAGCTGCTAAAGAGGCTCACCAGTTGAGTTCATCAGGAACTTAGTGGGTTCATCTAACAATCCTAATCACCAGCTGATACATTTTAATCTCATACACAGGGTATACCGTCCACCTAGAAAACATCATTTAATAGAAATCACAACCGCTCCTCTGTGTGATCTATGTAATCAAGGTGCCATGGGCTCCTTTAATCATATGTACTGGGAGTGACCAGGGGACATGTTTTGGAAAGAGGTATCCTCATACCTTGTTCCCCCAAACTGTTATTACTGGCTGTATAACTAGTTTCCATAATATACTGATATATATTTTAACAGTATTGTGTCTCTAGCTGTATAAACATTCCTGCTGCTATTTGTTCTTGCCTGTGTTCCTTTCAAATAAATAAAACGTTGATCACAGAGTTTCAACTGAAAATCAGAGACCAGGAAATCAAGTCACATGCTTCCACTGTGGCAAGGTGGGATATCAGGTGTCAACATGCTGGTGTAAGGACATGGATTGTCCAGCCTGTGGTAAAAAGGGACATCAGGTTTCTACATGCTGGTGGAAGGACATGGATTGTCCAGCCTGTGGTAAAAAGGGACATCAGGTTTCTACATGCTGGAGTAAGGACATGGATTGTCCAGCCTGTGGTAAAAAGGGACATCAGACGTCTACATGCTGGTGGGAGGACATGGATTGTCCAGCCTGTGGTAAAAAGGGACATCAGGCTTCTACATGCTGGTGGAAGGACATGGATTGTCCAGCCTGTGGTAAAAAGGGACATCAGGCTTCTACATGCTGGTGTAAGGACATGGATTGTCCAGCCTGTGGTAAAAAGGGCAACATCGGACAAGTCTCCAGAAACAAAAAGAGAATAGAGAAATCACAAAAACGGGAAACAAGAAACAGGCATTCCAACGAAAGACACATAGACATGTTCACACTGTTGAGTAAGAGAACACTGAGGTGAGTCACTCATCAGACGAGGAAGTCACACTGAAAATCCTGACTTTTTCCTGGCGGGCCGCACGGCTACTATGTCTCCCCCTTGCTAGAGGGACAGCCGGTGGGTATGGAGATTGACACAGGGGCAGCTGTATCTCTTGTGTCAGAAAAAAGACACTGAAACACCTTCCACTTCAACCAGCGCACCTCGTGTTAAAGACTTACACAGGTGAATCTGTCGCTGTGAGAGGCATCACTGATGTCACAGTTCAGGTAAACAGACAAACTGAAAAGCTGCCACTCTATGTTGTGAAAGGAGACTATGCATCACTACTGGGATGTTCATAGTTGGAGAAGATCACACTGGACTGGCCATCAGTGCATATAATGACACATGGAGACACAGACCTACAGTGGGGGAAAAAAAGTATTTAGTCAGCCACCAATTGTGCAAGTTCTCCCACTTAAAAAGATGAGAGAGGCCTGTAATTTTCATCATAGGTACACGTCAAATATGACAAACAAAATGAGAAAAAAAATTCCAGAAAATCACATTGTAGGATTTTTTATGAATTTATTTGCAAATTATGGTGGAAAATAAGTATTTGGTCAATAACAAAAGTTTCTCAATACTTTGTTATATACCCTTTGTTGGCAATGACACAGGTCAAACGTTTTCTGTAAGTCTTCACAAGGTTTTCACACACTGTTGCTGGTATTTTGGCCCATTCCTCCATGCAGATCTCCTCTAGATTAGTGATGTTTTGGGGCTGTCGCTGGGCAACACGGACTTTCAACTCCCTCCAAAGATTTTCTATGGGGTTGAGATCTGGAGACTGGCTAGGCCACTACAGGACCTTGAAATGCTTCTTACGAAGCTACTCCTTCGTTGCCCGGGCGGTGTGTTTGGGATCATTGTCATGCTGAAAGACCGAGCCACGTTTCATCTTCAATGCCCTTGCTGATGGAAGGAGGTTTTCACTCAAAATCTCACGATACATGGCCCCATTCATTCTTTCCTTTACACGGATTAGTCGTCCCGGTCCCTTTGCAGAAAAACAGCCCCAAAGCATGATGTTTCCACCCCCATGCTTCACAGTAGGTATGGTGTTATTTGGATGCAACTCAGCATTCTTTGTCCTCCAAACACGACAAGTTGAGTTTTTACCAAAAAGTTATATTTTGGTTTCATCTGACCATATGACATTCTCCCAATCCTCTTCTGGATCATCCAAATGCACTCTAGCAAACTTCAGACGGGCCTGGACATGTACTGGCTTAAGCAGGGGGACACGTCTGGCACTGCAGGATTTGAGTCCCTGGCGGCGTAGTGTGTTACTGATGGTAGGCTTTGTTACATTGGTCCCAGCTCTCTGCAGGTCATTCACTATGTCCCCCCGTGTGGTTCTGGGATATTTGCTCACCGTTCTTGTGATCATTTTGACCCCACGGGGTGAGATCTTGCGTGGAGCCCCAGATCGAGGGAGATTATCAGTGGTCTTGTATGTCTTCCATTTCCTAATAATTGCTCCCACCGTTGATTTCTTCAAACCAAGCTGCTTACCTATTGCAGATTCAGTCTTCCCAGCCTGGTGCAGGTCTACAATTTTGTTTCTGGTGTCCTTTGACAGCTCTTTGGTCTTGGCCATAGTGGAGTTTGGAGTGTGACTGTTTGAGGTTGTGTACAGGTGTATTTTACACTGATAACAAGTTAAAACAGGTGCCATTAATACAGGTAACGAGTGGAGGACAGAGGAGCCTCTTAAAGAAGAAGTTACAGGTCTGTGAGAGCCAGAAATCTCGCTTGTTTGTAGGTGACCAAATACTTATTTTCCACCATAATTTGCAAATAAATTCATTACAAATCCTACAATGTGATTCTCTGGATTTTTTTCCCTAATTTTGTCTGTCATAGTTGACGTGTATCTATGATGAATATTACAGGCCTCTCTCATCTTTTTAAGTGGGAGAACTTGCACAATTGGTGGCTGACTAAATACTTTTTTCCCCCACTGTACCTGCCATCTTAAAGAAACATGGAGAAGTATTTAATGGACAGCTGGGTAGTATTAACGACATAACATGGAAGCTTAGCATTAAGCCAGACAGCAAACCAATGTTTCTGAAAGCACGACCTGTACCTTATGCTATCAGACCAGAAGTCAAGGCTGACTTGGACGCTTTAGTCAAGAACAAAGTACTGGAGCCGGTCAGCATGAGTGAATGCATGAGCAACACCCATCTACCAGTCATTAACACTAGAACCGTCTGGCCTTTCAGCTAGTTCTGGAGTTTCCCATCCCTGCACTAGAGCAAGGTGTGACAACATGGTTGATAAATAAACGCTTGATACATAGTGCATAAACTATTGTAAAGGATTAATTGGAAATATTAGTGGAAATATGTATTTTTTGTAACTTAAAAAAAAGTTTATTCTACAAAGTAAAATAAAAAAAAGGCCTATAGCCTATTTCTGTTTCCCTTACAATAAAAACATTACAGTGTAATCCATCTGATCAACTTTATTTGTAGATTCAATTAGTAATAGAGTTATAGTACTTAATAAAGTCAATTTACAGTTTATTTTGACAAAGTAGAATGAAAAATATAATATTAATAATAATAATATACCCAGCCAGGTGCTCAGGTGAAATTATTTGCTGTATTTCTAAACAAACGCACCAGTGCATGAACAATTATAAAGGATTAATTCCATGAATAAATATTTGTGGAAATATATTCATGACAAGATATACAAACAATCATTTGTTGATTGTATCAGACACTGTACCGTGCCTTTACACATGAATCAATCACATCTTCTCTTTATGCTTCAGGTCCACAGTCAGCACACAGCTTCGGGGCTTTGGAAAGACATTGAGCAAGTTGGTTTCAACATCCACGGCTAACCAAAACTGAAGTCACATGCATCATTATCAGTTTCTATCTGGTTTCTATTGGCCATTCATCCATTGACGACAGAATAGCATATTTTAATTTGATTATGTTACTAGTTTTTGCTTAGTAGCCAGAGCAATGCTCTGGTCATGTGATAAATGAATGAACAGCAGGGATGTTGGTGGAAAAATGATATTTGGAAATAGAGCTGCACCTCTTGAATTTGGAGAGTTATTTGATAAAGGTAAGTGTCATAGAAACTGCAGAATATGCTCTTTCAGATACAGCACTATATAGAAATCACAATGTTTTACCTGCATGTGACTCTGAAGGAGGATTTGATAAAGAGATGCTCCTTTCCCTGCATCTGTCAATTACAGACTATTGTCCATTTCATCTGGTCTATAGGCTAACTCTTATTATGTGTGGAATTAGTTTAGGTAGAGTCAATGATATGTTTTGCATTATTCTAAAGGCCTACTTTTTGCAACACAATCTCACACTCAATTCGAGCAAATAAGTACAAAAAGTATTTTAGCAGATTTTGTGCGTTTTTGTGTGGCTTAATTCGCCCTCCCAAAAATGTATTTTTCTATGAATGAAGTCATACAAAAATTTGTATTTTCACAAGAATTAAGCCACACAAAAATGCACAAATACGCACAAAATCTGCTGAAAACGTTTTTGTGCATATTTGCACGGATTGAGTGTGAGATTGTGTTGACTGCAACTCATAGCATGTTTTCATTTCCCACAATACATTTGATTAGTTATAGACTTATAGTAAATAAAACAGACCTGTAACAGTTTATTTTTACAAAGTAAAACATAAAAGAGAAATGTATCAACCCACAAGGCGTGTGGTCAAATGATTTGCTGCTGATAAACAGGCATAACACAAACTCATCATTACACTATTGTTCTAAATGAATTCAACATCTGCACCCTCCTTATCATTCAGTTAAGCCTAATTTAAATTCAATTGTGAAGTAAGGTGCACAATTACCGCCCATTCATCCATTTGTCATTTATTCAGTGAGGAAAGAGAGACTCATTAGTGGCACATTGTCTTGGCAGATTAAGTGGGGAATAGGTGTGAAAAAAATGGGTAACAAGGCTCAAAATACTTTTCTGTTTGTGAAAACAGCATGTTTCTATGATCTGTCATTAACTCCTGAGTGGCGCAGTGGTCTAAGGCACTGCATCACAGTGCTAGCTGTGCCATTAGAGATCCTGGTTCGAATCCAGGCTCTGTCGTAGCCGGCCGTGACCGGGAGACCCATGGGGCGGCGCACAATTGGCCCAGCGTCGTCCAGGGTAAGGGAGGGAATGGCCGGCAGGGATGTTGGTAGAGCATGGCGTTTGCAACGCCAGGGTTGTGGGTTCGATTCCTGCGGGGGGCCAGTATGAAAAAAATAATATATATATATATGTATGCACTCACTAACTGTAAGTCGCTCTGGATAAGAGCGTCTGCTAAATGACGTAAAGATAAAAACAAAAGTCTTTAAAAATGAACCCGTCCTCCTATAGCCCTACCCACCAGCCTCCTCTGGGAAATGTCTCTGTTCTGGTAAAAGAGAAGTAGATAGTATCACATCTTGTTTCTGTTGTATCTACATGTTTCTACATTAAACCACAGGTTCTGTTCTTGAGACTGATGGGGAAGAGTGGGGTGGAAAGGCTTTTGCAACACTACTTTAGTTAGCACAACCTTGTGACTAATTTTACTTCCTGTTTGCGATACTTGGGGGAAATTCAATGTTATCTTTCTACCTTCCCAATACCTTCCCCCATGTTTCATATTCACTGTTATCTTTCTGTCTTCCCAATACTTTCCCACACAGAGATGGCTTGATGTGGTGTGCAGCATAGAGTGTATAGTCCTTTAGTCTCTATGGACCAGATGGTAGTGTACAGTTCAGAGATGGCTTGATGTGGTGTGCAGCATAGAGTATATAGTCCTTTAGTCTCTATGGACCAGATGGCCAGTTGGTGAGGGCTACAGCATGGGGAAAGAAACTGTTCAGATGGGGGTCTATAACATCCAATCACATAGGTTTACAGCAGCTGACAGTTGCAACGTCATTGCTAATAATGCAAACTGCCTTGGTTTAGATAAAGACAAGTTCTGTACAGATGAAGGATCTTAATTTAATCAGCCTGTTGCAGGAGAACTAAAACTTGTTTTGTATTTGAGGGTTAAAAAGTCTTCGGAAGTTTGTAATTTCCACTTTTCCACCTTTCCCTTTTGAAAAATGTAAATTCATTATAATCAATATAATAATTCAAATGTCGTGTTGCTTCAGGGTTATTTTCCTGCTGTAGCAAATGGGCTCAAATTAAGATCCTACATCTGTAGCAATGTACCTGTCTTTAATGTACATGGCTATATTAGGAGGACATGATTCTCTTTCGACCATTGTTTTTTGACCATTTGACATATTTTATTTACTGTTGTTTAGGCTGGTTGAATGAGTTCCCTATGAGAGGCTACTTCATCTGCAAGAAAACAGGCGGCCGCACCAGTTTCCTCATATGAAATTAAAAGTAAGTGTGTAGCCTATGCAGTTACACAATGGATGTTGAAACTGTGGTGCAAATTTCTAGGCAACATTAGAAGCCGGATAAATGTGTTGATTTGAAGGAAAAACGGGCAGACTCTGGTAAGTCTAGGCTAACTTTTATGAAGTTTGGTCGTCAAACATTCAATAGAGTAGCCTTGAGATATGATATCATTCAGTTAAGCCTCATTTAAATTAAATTGTGAAGTAAGGTGCACAATTATCGACCATTCATCCATTTGTCATTCATTCAGTGAGGAAAGAGAAACTCATTAGTGCCGCATTGTCTTGGCAGATTAAGTTGGGAATAGGTGTGAAAACAACGGGTAACAAGGCATAGAATACTTTTCTGTTTGTGATGTAAATATTCTGACAAATGAGCAGTGTAAAATACAAACATTGAGGAAAAGTCAGGGAGCAGGACATGGGTTTATTAGGGGTCTGATTCTAGAGCAGGACATGGGTTTATTAGGGGTCTGATTCTAGAGCAGGACATGGGTTTATTAGGGGTCTGATTCTAGAGCAGGACATGGGTTTATTAGGGGTCTGATTCTAGAGCAGGACATGGGTTTATTAGGGGTCTGATTCTAGAGCAGGACATGGGTTTATTAGGGGTCTGATTCTAGAGCAGGACATGGGTTTATTAGGGGTCTGATTCTAGAGCAGGACATGGGTTTATTAGGGGTCTGATTCTAGAGCAGGACATGGGTTTATTAGGGGTCTGATTCTAGAGCAGGACATGGGTTTATTAGGGGTCTGATTCTAGAGCAGGACATGGGTTTATTTGGGGTCTGATTCTAGAGCAGGACATGGGTTTATTAGGGGTCTGATTGTAGAGCAGGACATTGGTTTATTAGGGGTCTGATTCTAGAGCAGGACATGGGTTTATTAGGGGTCTGATTCTAGAGCAGGACATGGGTTTATTTGGGGTCTGATTCTAGAGCAGGACATGGGTTTATTAGGGGTCTGATTGTAGAGCAGGACATGGGTTTATTAGGGGTCTGATTCTAGAGCAGGACATGGGTTTATTAGGGGTCTGATTCTAGAGCAGGACATGGGTTTATTAGGGGTCTGATTCTAGAGCAGGACATGGGTTTATTAGGGGTCTGATTCTAGAGCAGGACATGGGTTTATTTGGGGTCTGATTCTAGAGCAGGACATGGGTTTATTAGGGGTCTGATTGTAGAGCAGGACATTGGTTTATTAGGGGTCTGATTCTAGAGCAGGACATGGGTTTATTAGGGGTCTGATTCTAGAGCAGGACATGGGTTTATTAGGGGTCTGATTCTAGAGCAGGACATGGGTTTATTAGGGGTCTGATTCTAGAGCAGGACATGGGTTTATTAGGGGTCTGATTCTAGTGTTAAAAGGCAATTCCGCCACTTTTCAACCTCATATTCATCCTCTCAGCACCACAACAGTGTCTATATTTGGGAAAACAGCACGTTTCTATGATCTGTAGTTAAAAAGACAAGAAGAAAAGTCTTTACAAAATGTGACATAAAAGTAAAACCTGTGATTTTCACCTGCAATGAGTTTCTAGTTTCCAGTCCAATTTTTTATTGCTCCCCACACCACTGCCAATCTGATTGTGTTTGAACATTTCTGGTTTTAAAATGTTAAAACTTTTAAATTAGGTCTTCGAGGATTACTTTTTAACTTTATATATTTTTTTACAAAACGTAGAAATTTTCACATATGATCTTCTTTTATTTTTACGGATGCATTGGACCTTTAAAGGTATTTTTTAAAAAAAATATATATAGTTTGCCTACACAGCAACTTGGACACCTGCATACTTTCACATAGAAACCAGAGGAGGCTGGTGGAGGAGCTATAGGAGGACAGGCTCATTGTAAAGACTGGAATGGAATCAATGGAACGATATCAAACACTTAATTTATTTATTCAATTTCAGCCATAAAAATGAACCCGTCCTCCTATGGCTCTTCCCACCAGCCTCCTCTGGGAAATGTCTCTGTTCTGGTAAAAGAGAAGTAGATAGTATCACATCTTGTTTCTGTTGTATCTACATGTTTCTACATTAAACCACAGGTTCTGTTCTTGAGACTGATGGGGAAGAGTGGGGTGGAAAGGCTTTTGCAACACTACTTTAGTTAGCACACCCTTGTGACTAATTTAACTTCCTGTTTGAGATACTTGGGAGAAATTCACGGTTATCTTTCTACCTTCCCAATACCTTCCCCCATGTCTCATATTCACTGTTATCTTTCTACCTTCCCAATACTTTCCCATAGAGTGTATAGTCCTTTAGTCTCTATGGACCAGATGGTAGTGTACAGTTCAGAGATGGCTTGATGTGGTGTGCAGCATACAGTGTATAGTCCTTTAGTCTCTATGGGCCAGATGGCCAGTTGGTGAGGGCCACAGCATGGGGAAAGAAACTGGGATGGGGGTCTATAACATCCAATCACATAGGTTTACAGCAGCGGACAGTTGCAACATCATTGCTAATAATGCAAACTGCCTTGGTTTAGATAAAGACAAGTTCTGTATAGATGTAGGATCTTACTTTAATCAGCCTGTTGCAGGAGAACTAAAACGTGTTGTGTATTTGAGGGTTAAAAAGGCTTCTGAAGTTTGTAATTTCCACTTTTCCACCTTTCCCTTTTGAAAAATGTAAATTTATTATAATCCACATAATAATTTAAATGTTGAGTTGCTTCAGGATTATTTTCCTTCTGTAGCAAACGGGCTCAAATTAAGATCCTACATCTGTAGCAATATACCTGTCTTTAATGTACATGGCTATATTAGGAGGACAGGATTCTCTTTACACCATTGTTTTTTGACCATTTGACATATTTTATTTACTGTTGTTTAGGCTGGTTGAATGAGTTCCCTATGAGAGGCTACTTTAGGGGTCTGATTCTAGAGCAGGACATGGGTTTATTAGGGGTCTGATTCTAGAGCAGGACATGGGTTTATTAGGGGTCTGATTCTAGAGCAGGACATGGGTTTATTAGGGGTCTGATTCTAGAGCAGGACATGGGTTTATTAGGGGTCTGATTCTAGAGCAGGACATGGGTTTATTAGGGGTCTGATTCTAGAGCAGGACATGGGTTTATTAGGGGTCTGATTCTAGAGCAGGACATGGGTTTATTAGGGGTCTGATTCTAGAGCAGGACATGGGTTTATTAGGGGTCTGATTCTAGTGTTAAAAGGCAATTCCGCCACTTTTCAACCTCATATTCATCCTCTCAGCACCACAACAGTGTCTATATTTGGGAAAACAGCACGTTTCTATGATCTGTAGTTAAAAAGACAAGAAGAAAAGTCTTTACAAAATGTGACATAAAAGTAAAACCTGTGATTTTCACCTGCAATGAGTTTCTAGTTTCCAGTCCAATTTTTTATTGCTCCCCACACCACTGCCAATCTGATTCTGTTTGAACATTTCTGGTTTTAAAATGTTAAAACTTTTAAATTAGGTCTTCGAGGATTACTTTTTAACTTTATATTTTTTTTTACAAAACGTAGAAATTTTCACATATGATCTTCTTTTATTTTTACGGATGCATTGGACCTTTAAAGGTATTTTTTTAAAAAATATATATAGTTTGCCTACACAGCAACTTGGACACCTGCATACTTTCACATAGAAACCAGAGGAGGCTGGTGGAGGAGCTATAGGAGGACAGGCTCATTGTAAAGACTGGAATGGAATCAATGGAACGATATCAAACACTTAATTTATTTATTCAATTTCAGCCATAAAAATGAACCCGTCCTCCTATGGCTCTTCCCACCAGCCTCCTCTGGGAAATGTCTCTGTTCTGGTAAAAGAGAAGTAGATAGTATCACATCTTGTTTCTGTTGTATCTACATGTTTCTACATTAAACCACAGGTTCTGTTCTTGAGACTGATGGGGAAGAGTGGGGTGGAAAGGCTTTTGCAACACTACTTTAGTTAGCACACCCTTGTGACTAATTTAACTTCCTGTTTGAGATACTTGGGAGAAATTCACGGTTATCTTTCTACCTTGCCAATACCTTCCCCCATGTCTCATATTCACTGTTATCTTTCTACCTTCCCAATACTTTCCCATAGAGTGTATAGTCCTTTAGTCTCTATGGACCAGATGGTAGTGTACAGTTCAGAGATGGCTTGATGTGGTGTGCAGCATAGAGTATATAGTCCTTTAGTCTCTATGGGCCAGATGGCCAGTTAGTGAGGGCCACAGCATGGGGAAAGAAACTGGGATGGGGGTCTATAACATCCAATCACATAGGTTTACAGCAGCGGACAGTTGCAACATCATTGCTAATAATGCAAACTGCCTTGGTTTAGATAAAGACAAGTTCTGTATAGATGTAGGATCTTACTTTAATCAGCCTGTTGCAGGAGAACTAAAACGTGTTGTGTATTTGAGGGTTAAAAAGGCTTCTGAAGTTTGTAATTTCCACTTTTCCACCTTTCCCTTTTGAAAAATGTAAATTTATTATAATCCACATAATAATTTAAATGTTGAGTTGCTTCAGGATTATTTTCCTTCTGTAGCAAACGGGCTCAAATTAAGATCCTACATCTGTAGCAATATACCTGTCTTTAATGTACATGGCTATATTAGGAGGACAGGATTCTCTTTACACCATTGTTTTTTGACCATTTGACATATTTTATTTACTGTTGTTTAGGCTGGTTGAATGAGTTCCCTATGAGAGGCTACTTCATCTGCAAGAAAACAGGCGGCCGCACCAGTTTCCTCATATGACATTAAAAGTAAGTGTGTAGCCTACGCACTTACAAAATGGCTGTTTAAACTGTGGCACACATTTATTGGCAACATTAAAATTAGGATAAATGTGTTGATTTGAAGGAAAGACGGGCAGACTCTGGTAAGTCTAGGCTACATAGAACTATTATATTAGAACGTTAGGTCGTTTACAGACATTCAATAGTCAGAGTAGGTTTGATATATGATCACTTATCATGCTGACCAACCTGATGGTCTCTGTTGGAAATGTGAAACATATCATGCCTAGGCTACAAGCTCTGTCCTGCTACTGGTAGGCCTGTAACGTTATGGGAACTGATCTGAACAGGTTTAGGCTGGTCATCTAGGATATGTAGGCTATAGCTGAGGTATAGACCTCCATCTGTATCAGGACTAGGCTCCTGCTACTGTTACTGTTATAACGTTATGGGAACTGATCTGAACAGGTTTAGGCTGATCATCTAGGATATGTAGGCTATAGCTGAGGTATAGACCTCCATCTACATATCACTAACAAACCACTATTATATATTATAACCTAGCCTACTTTACATAATATAAATCTCCTAGTTGCAAAAATACTTTCTGAATGTATCAATGATTTCCCCTCAGATCAATCATGCCCGTTTTAGCCCTTCTGTCTACATTCTCAGATTGAAAGACAATAAATCGCCTACTTTTAATTAATACAAATAAGTGTGAGACATGGCCTTGTGTTACTGCACTGTCTATAACTACCTTAACAAACAGTGACTTATTATTATTATTGACAGTTAACATGGAGAAGAGATGTCACAACCAGATGTTCATGTGATTGCATTAAATAGCCTGACTGTTTCGATATGTCTGTTAGTAAATGTTTTATTTCTAAGAGATTATGAATAAGAGAACAATGGAAATTCTAAAATTAGTTGTCACTGTGTTCACCACAACCAACATGCTGCATCTCTGTTTAGGGGTCAGTGGTCTAAAATGAGTCTCTCTGGGGAGAGAGAGGAGGGGGGCCCTGCCTCTAAAATGTGTCTCTCTGGGGAACATGACACCAAAGCTAAGAGGTGAGATGACAATTTTATGAAGAATTTATTGATTTTATTTACAAAATAAATAGCTATCTTAAGATGAATGCACTTACTGTAAATCACTCTGGATTAGAGTATCTGCTAAATCAGGAGTTCTCAATCCGGGGTCAGGGGTCAGTGGAGGTTCTGCAGGGGTTCTGCAGCACCCTGACTGGACTCGTTGCAATGGAAGACATTTGATAGAATTTTAATACGACACGACCACTTTGCCTACTCTTCATTATTGCCTAATATAATGGAATGCATATTTCTTTAACCAATTCTGATGGTTGTTACAAGCAGAATTTTGACAATATTACCATTATACCAACACACTCTTCACACCCGATTAACAACTCTAAATAGCTTTGGCATCGTAGGCTTCAAGGTCCCTTTCGTAGGCTTCAGGGTCCCTTGTCAATAATGTTGCCTACAAAGTTGCATACAATGTTCATTTTCATCGAACACATATTTCGCCCTAGATGCCTTCAATTGCCCAATTTATAGCCATGGCCAATTTAGGATTATTTTTTAACAACGTGATGTTGCGCTCCAAAGGGATAACTTGAAAAAACATGATGTAGGTAATTAAATAATCCAAAAAAAAACGTGTTTATTATACACTTAGAAAAGGTTCCTTAAAGAACCAAAAGGGCTTCTATGACTTCCTTAATATATGGAACCACTAAAAATTAGATATATTTTTGGGTTTAGTGAAGAAGAACCTCTAGAGTTCTGATCAACGAAAGGTGGTCAGATCAAGCCCGCCTGTTTTTCCAGCGCCCGGCCCGTGATTCAAACCAGCCACCTTTCTGCCATAGGTCCAACTCCTGCCACTGCTCCAACTCCTTAGCCGCTGGGCGAAAACCTGAGTTTATCTTCAGAAATAAGCATGAGTTATTCTGCCAAACCGAAGACAAAATGCTATGCATTCATTTATACCCATAAGAGTAAAATGTCTTAATTCTCAGCACTTATGCGACCAATTTTCTACTCTGAGATACTTTGTGGATATGGGCCCAGATCTCAAAATATTGTTATTTTAAAAACTTTGAATGTTTGTTTTACATATAAAAATAAATAAAATAATATTACTAATGTAAGCCAGTGTAAAGACTTGGTTTAGTTTATTGTGTGGCTCTGCTCATGTCCGCGTTCTTGAACTGTCCGCGTCCCCGTACAGAACTGTCCACGTCCACGTACGGTTTGGCGCCAAGCATATTGTCCAGTTACGCGCAGAGTGGGCTGAGGTGATGTTGGGGAACAACGAAGGAGTTCGTTACAGTGTTGAGACGCCGAAGTTTATTGTTCAATTTGCTTTTTGGTCAGGGACCATATGAGTGTAGCCAGATCCTTTTCACTCGCTATCCTTGTTTCATCTTGTGGTTCACCGGATTCGTCATCATCCTCGAGGGACAGACGAATGACCTGCTAGCTAGCCAAGCTAGTCGGTACAGCTAGCTAAGCTAGCTACTCTAAAGGCAGCATCCTAGTTATCCTAGCTACCACTACATCATCACCGGCTGCCTGCATTTCTTGTGGACCAATGGAGCTCCCGGGTTGTTTCTTCCACCTGTTAAATACCGTGAAGGGCTCTCCCTCTCTCGTTGACGGATGCTGGCTACCTACCATCCCTCTGTCCGGTTCTCCTCTCTTCACTAAATGGAAGGTAACTTTAGTGTTTAATCCCTCTGTGTCCAAGGACTGAACTTTTGAATATTATTTTCGGGGCGCCTCAAGTGACATTTTTTACAACCTTTATTTCTGATAAAATTAGTTCATTGCATCCGCCATGGAGCCCAGTTTCATAATATTACCTTCTGTCCCTGGTTATGAAGTAATTGCGAAAAAAAACAGGCCTTATTTTAGGGTATTTTTCACCCTACCAGCTCCTATTAGTTCTATTGAGCTCCGTGACACCGACTCGCCTTCAGAACGTTCTATTCCCAGCCCATTGTTCTGCGTCACAATGCCAGCTTCACTATTGTTATCAATGAGACCTGCCTGCGTTAACCCTGTAGGTTTACCTCAGGTAACTTATTATTAACAAGGTGACGGCTACTTGGTGAGCGTTAACCCTGTAGGTTTACCTCAGGTAACTTATTATTAACAAGGTTACGGCTACTTGGTGAGCGTTAACCCTGTAGGTTTACCTCAGGTAACTTATTATTAACAAGGTTACGGCTACTTGGTGAGCGTTAACCCTGTAGGTTTACCTCAGGTAACTGATTATTAACAAGGTTACGGCTACTTGGTGAGCGTTAACCCTGTAGGTTTACCTCAGGTAACTTATTATTAACAAGGTTACGACTACTTGGTGAGCGTTAACCCTGTAGGTTTACCTCAGGTAACTTATTATTAACAAGGTCAAGGCTACTTGGTGAGCGTTAACCCTGTAGGTTTACTTCAGAGGTAACTTATTATTAACAAGGTTACGGCTACTTGGTGAGCATTAACCCTGTAGGTTTACCTCAGGTAACTTATTATTAACAAGGTTACGGCTACTTGGTGAGCGTTAACCCTGTAGGTTTACCTCAGGTAACTTATTATTAACAAGGTCACGGCTACTTGGTGAGCGTTAACCCTGTAGGTTTACATCAGGTAACTTATTATTAACAAGGTTAAGGCTACTTGGTGAGCGTTAACCCTGTAGGTTTACATTTACATTTTAGTCATTTAGCAGACGCTCTTATCCAGAGCGACTTACAGTTAGTGAATAATTTTTTTTTTTTATACTGGCCCCCCGTGGGAAACCAACCCACAACCATGGCGTTGCAAACGCCATGCTCTATCAACTGAGCTACATCCCTGCCGGCCATTCCCTCCCCTACCCTGGACGACGCTGGGCCAATTGTGCGCCGCCCATGAGTCTCCCGGTCGCGGCCGGCTGCGACAGAGCCTGGATTCGAACCAGGATCTCTAGTGGCACAGCCTTAGACCACTGCGCCACTCAGGAGTACAACCTCAGGTAACTGATTATTAACAAGGTTACGGCTACTTGGTGAGCGTTAACCCTGTAGGTTTACCTCAGGTAACTTATTATTAACAAGGTTACGAATGCTGCGCAGGTTCACTGAGTTGCAAACCAAATGGGTATAATGGGGTGATTGTTGTCTAATCGGGTGGTCTAGCTAATGGATTTGTAGATCTGACACAGTTGCCACCTCAGATTATGAGCCTAGCAAGTGTCATGCAGTGTTGTTGTAGCCGGCCGCGACCGGGAGACCCGTGGGTTCGTTTCCCACTGTGGGCCAGTATGAAAAAATAAATAAATAATGTATGCACTCACTAACTGTAAGTCGCTCTGGATAAGAGCATCTGCTAAATGACGTAAATGTAATGAATGAGTTATGTAGTACCCACATACGGCCACAGGGAGGCGCAATAGTGCCATAAACCCATACTGTTTTTTGCCATATAAACCCTAAACCTAACAATCAATCAAATGTATTTATAAAGCCCTTTTTACACCAGCAGATGTCACAAAGTGCTATACAGAAACTCTTACCCTACTTATAACCTATTTTAGCCGTAACCCTAACCCCTAATTCTAGGGTAGGGTAGCCTAGAACACTTTTAGAAACTATTTTAGTAATAATATTATCTTAGTAAATACAATTATAGTATTAAATAGCGTTTTGATTATTTTGTTGTTATTTTATTATATGTATAATTGCAAAACAGAACACTTGATAAATAAGACACATTTGTTTTATTTTTCAAATGTGGTTTGAATTGGGTGACCTAGTAACCTCTGTGTGAAAGTCCAGCAATTGGTGTGGGGCAGGTTTGAGACTGATCTAATACACTTTATTTCTCAGCTGCCTCACCAATGTCTGTACGTGAATTAATAACTTTTAATTGCTAAATATTTCCAATAGATGGCAGCATAAGACCACAATGCATCAGTTATAGGCTACAAGCAGCAATATGATTGACATAAAATAGCATGCAACCAATTACTATATGTCCCATGATTTTCTAAAATGGTCACTCATTACTTTAGTTAGCTATATATCTCGTATTAGGCCTGTGATGCTTTTGGAAGAGCAATTAAATAGTGACTATAGCAGGTGTTGAACCCCTGGTAAATAATCACTAGTCAGATGCTCCAACCTCAACCCTAGTATACATGCATTTAAAAATAACTAATATATCGATTAAACAACCTCGGAATAGAAAAGACAAGAGTGCGTCTTCCAGCCCGCCAATAAATTACATCATGCAACCCTCCCGGTTAGCAAATGTACCTCAACATGCCCCTCGCTTGTGCTAGAAGGCAGAGTGCTCGCTGCTGGTTGATGAATCTGAAAATTAATGTACCAGGAAAATACGTTTTTCTCGACCAGAGGTGACTAAATTAATGTTCAGGCTTATTGATAATCGTTATAGTAATGAAGTATAATTTCAAAACATGAGCATAAAAACAGGTAAAAATAAACATGAATCATCATTATATTATTTCACAGTAATGTGTTAAATACTTTTTCAGTCGTTCCTCTTGCGTTAGCAGTGTGGAAAGGGACAGTAAAAAGCATGTGCAGGAGTTTTCCTGTGAGGGGGAGTGGTGGTGTATCCAGGGAGAAAACTAAACTAACCAAATGTCATTCATGGTCTTATGGTGCCATCTATTGGAATTATTTAGTAACTGCAGTAGAACTGAATAAAGTATATCCTTACTAAAGTAGTAATTACTCAGAATTGCAAAATATGACATTTTCTAGTTAATTTTACCACTTACGAGCATAAAATAACCATTTATAGCATAACAAACAATGAAACTGACATAAACCAAAAGCACCATACATTTAGTTAACTATATACATATATACTATTTATTTAGATGGGTGACATGATCTGCCAAAGTAATACCACTGTAGATAATGAAGAGCTCTCCAGTAGGTGAACGAAAACATTCAAAGGCCATTTTCCAAAATTGAGGTTACAAGTTTGTCATCTTTCAAAGCAGAATTACTTTCCCATTGTTCCTCAACTGTAGTGTATGATATACCTTTTTCTAGCTGAGTCTCTACTTTTATCCAATGTAAAAAAAATGCAATTTCAAATTTTGCTACATAAGACCGAATCGAGCCGGTCGGCCACATTTGACTGAGAGTGAGGCAGATATATATATTAATACTGTGTAAAACCTAGCAGTACTACTTATTTCTCTGAGAGTGAGACAGATATATATTATTACTGTGTAAAACCTAGCAGTACTACTTATTTCTCTGAGAGTGAGGCAGATATATTAATACTGGGTAAAACCTAGCAGTACTACTTCTTTCTCTGAGAGTGAGGCAGATATATAGCATTTTGCAAAAAAAACATGATTATTTGTCTCTATGAAATGAAACCATCAAGTGATGGATTTTAAACAAATACATATCTGTCATTGAACAACCCCATGCCATGATTAGCTAGTGAAAAAACACACCAATCTCTTTCATAATTTCTATAAACAATAAAAGCTAATTTACGCGAACATTTCTGAAAATGGATATATAGCGTTTTGGAATGAAACTCTTGTTTCCCCATCTGAGCTCAGAGTAGATGAGAGACGTAATGTTTGTCTCTGTTGTGTTGAAGCCCAATCAAGCAGGAGAGACCAGCCTCCCCTGTACCCAGCTGTGTGTCTATGAAGAGTGACCAGTCTATGGATCCACCTCTATCCTTTAGAGAGGGAGACTTTTCTACTGAACAAAGGTAAGAAGAACTCATGAGTCATGGTCAGTGAGTTAAACAACACTGTCTCTAGTCATTTCTCCTGTCCCATTTTCCCATTTATTTTTGTTGTTTTCATAATCCATAGGCTAATACTTTTTTCCATTTTCATAGTCCTGAAACAATATTAAACAAACACAACATTCCTTCCCTGTGTGTGTGTGTGTGTGTGTGTGTGTGTGTGTGTGTGTGTGTGTGTGTGTGTGTGTGTGTGTGTGTGTGTGTGTGTGTGTGTGTGTGTGTGTACTCCCTGGATGAGGAAATGTAATCTGATGTTTTGTCCACAGAAACCACCAGGAGAGATCAGAGTCAGAGATTCTCAGTGGTCAGTCTTCCCAGAGTCATCAAACAGACCTGGCCTCCATATTCAGTGTATGTGGTCCTGTTATATACATTTGTTTTTGTTTACCTCAAGTAAAGTTGATCTGTCAATCATTCATTAATGTGTTAATGAGAAAGCATTTCTTTTCTTGCTTAACTTATTTACTTGATTTATTTCAGTTGCTTGAAGAGAATATTATGACATTTGTAAAGAACGAGCTGAAGATGTTCAAGAGGATTCTTAGTCCAGAACTCCCAGAAGGCTTTGAGAGTCAGAAGCAGGATAAGGAAGTGGTGGATGCTGAAGATGAGAAGCAGGAGAGCAGTGCCAGAGAGGGGGCTCTGAAGATCACACTGCACATCCTGAGGAAAATGAACCAGAAGGAGCTTGCTGACACACTGGAGAATAAGTAAGAGCTGTCTGCTTCATGTTGAATGCTGTTTTAGAACAAACATCTAAAAGCTGTAGCTAAAGTACAGCTAAAGTAGCTGTGTAACTCAATGATATTGTAGCTGCCTTAACACAACACCTAGTGACCTCATCAAGTAGCAGCAGGGATGTGTTGTGCTGATTAATTGAGAGAGAGAGAGAGAGAGAGAGAGAGAGAGAGAGAGAGAGAGAGAGAGAGAGAGAGAGAGAGAGAGAGAGAGAGAGAGAGAGACAGAGAGAGAGAGAGAGAGAGAGAGCGAGAGAGAGAGAGAGAGTGAGAGAGAGAGAGAGAGAGAGAGAGAGAGAGAGAGAGTGATAATACCAATAATAAAATAATCAGTCACACCAGTCTGTAATGCATTATGAAAACATTTACACATTTATACAGTCAGTTAAGCGAAGAAATGATTATAATTAAAAATGTCATAACAGTCCTAGAATACTGTAGGCTTTAAAACATATGTAATATTAATATCCTCTGTGTTATTTCTAGATTCAGATGAGCTTGCTGTGATTTGACAACGTGAACTCAAATCTAATCTAAAGAAGAAGTTTCAATGTGTATTTGAGGGGATCGCTAAACAAGGAAACCCAACACTTCTCAATAAGATCTACACAGAGCTCTACATCACAGAGGGTGGAACAGGAGAGGTCAATAATGAACATGAGCTGAGACAGATTGAGACAACAACCAGGAAACAAGCAAGACCAGAGACTGCAATCAAATGTAACGACATCTTCAAACCCTTAACTGGACAAGACAAACTTATCAGAACTGTGCTGACAAAGGGAGTCGCTGGCATTGGAAAAACAGTCTCTGTGCAGAAGTTCATTCTGGACTGGGCTGAAGGAAAAGCAAATCAGGATGTCCAATTTGTATTTTCATTCCCTTTTCGGGAGCTGAATTTGATGAACAGGGAAAAAAACACTTTGATTGAACTTCTCAATCACTTCTCAATGGAAACCAAAGAATCAAGAATCTCCAACTACGACAAGTATAAAGTTCTGTTCATCTTTGATGGTCTGGATGAGTGCCGACTGCCCCTAGACTTCCAGAAGAACAAGATCTGTTGTGACGTCACAGAGTCAACCTCAGTGGATGTTCTGCTGACAAATCTCATCAAGGGAAATCTGCTTCCCTCTGCTCTCCTCTGGATAACTACCCGACCTGCAGCAGCCAATAAGATCCCTTCAGGGTGTGTTGACCAGGTGACAGAGGTACGAGGGTTCAATGACCCACATAAGGAGGAGTACTTCAGGAAGAGATTCAGTGATGAGGACCTGGCCAGCAGAATCATCTCACACATAAAGACATCAAGGAGCCTCCACATCATGTGCCACATTCCAGTCTTCTGTTGGATTTCTGCAACAGTCCTTGAACACATGCTGAAACATAAGAGAGAAGAGATGCCCAAGACTCTGACTGAGTTGTTCATACACCTTGTGGAGTTTCATACCAAACAGAAGAATGAAAAGTATCTTGGGAAAGAAGAGACAGGTCCACACTGGAATAAAGAGAGCATTATGTCACTGGGAAAACTGGCTTTTCAACAGCTTATGAAGGGCAATCTGATTTTCTATGAAGAAGACCTAAAAGAGGCTGGCATTGATGTCAATGAAGCCTCAGTGTACTCAGGATTGTGCACACAGCTCTTTAAAGAGGAATTTGTGCTGTACCAGGACAAGGTGTACTGCTTCGTGCATCTGAGCATTCAGGAGTTTCTGGCTGCTGTATATGTGTTCCTCTCATTCATCAACAACAATGAGAATCTAATGGCCAAACCTCAATCAATGTTCAGGTACTTTTTTGCGCTGTCAAGAGACAAGCCTGAAGTTACAGTCTTCAAGAGTGCTGTGGATAAAGCCTTACAAAGTGAGACGGGAAACCTGGACCTTTTCCTCCGCTTCCTTCTGGGCCTCTCACTGGAGTCCAATCAGAAGCACTTACGAGGTCTACTGACAAAGACAGGAAGCAGCTCACAGAGCCATGAAGAAACAGTCAAGTACATCAAGGAGAAGATCAGGGAGAATCCCTCTCCAGAGAGGTGCATCAATCTGTTCCACTGTCTGAATGAACTGAATGACCATTCTCTAGTGGAGGAGATCCAAAGCTAAGCTACCTGAGCTCAGGAAGTCTCTCAGAAGCCAAACTGTCACCTGCACAGTGGTCAGCTCTGGTCTTTGTGTTGCTGACTTCAGAAAAGGAGCTGGATGTGTTTGACCTGAAGAAATACTCCAGATCAGAGGAAGGTCTTCTGAGGCTGCTGCCAGTGGTCAAAGCCTCCAGAGCTGCTCTGTGAGTACATAAAATGACATATAAGTACTAATCATCAGGAAGAAATATTCAGTTTAGAGAAATATATGTATTATTGAAAAACATATTGAATCAATGCATTGATGTTCACATTAGTATAACAATATGACCATACAATTCTAGGAGACGGAAGATGAATCTATATGTTGTTTAAGAGAATAAACCAAATGCATCTGCCATTGTCCTTCTACACTACTGGTGTTAAATTAACAGTGTGTTTGTGAAATCATGATGATCTCTCTGTCAGGCTGTCAGGCTGTGGAGTCACAGAGAAGGCTGTGCTTCTCTGGTCTCAGCTCTGAAGTCAAACCCCTCACACCTGAGAGAGCTGGATCTGAGTAACAATGACCTGAAGGATTCAGGAGTGAAGCTGCTCTCTGCTGGACTGGGGAATCCCCACTGTAAACTGGAGACTCTGAGGTCAGTATTCCTGTAGTTGGTCAACAAGTGATAACTGTTCACCAGATCCACATAGTCCACACCATATGTGTTTGGACAGTGAAGCTTACAGTTTTACATTTGGTGCTATGCTCCAGCATCTTGGATTTGAGATAAAATGTTTCATATTAGGCAACAGTACAGAATGTCACCTTTTATTTGAGGTTAATGGTGAGAGGTTAGCATGTTTTGTTGTATCATCTGTAACTTTCTCATTCATTATTATTCATGATTCATTCATTATTTTTATTAATCATGGCATCATCAGGATTAATTTAGTAGTGTTTAGAAACATGTTATCTACTCACTTAGACAGAAAATTACTCCAGTCATCATCCACCATTCAGTTACTATCGGGCAAAACATAACCCAAAACACAACCAAAACAAACTGCAAATACAACCAACGAGTTTGGGACCAAATACTAAACTTTGAACTACTTTAATACACTGTAAGTGAATTGGTCAGAATACTTCTTCAAATAGGGGGACTAGATACATAAAGTGCTTTCATTTCTAAATCGTGAAACAGAAATGTATTCAAATACCCTCAAATAAAAGGTGACATTATATACTGTCACCTCATATGAAACATTTGATCTCAAATCCAAAATGCTGGAGTACAGAGCCACATTTTGAATGTTATCTTCACTGTCAAAATAGATATGGTGTGGACTGTATACTCAATACAATCTAAATCTGATACCTCACTGTCTGTCTTTTGACTGATACTGCTTTTTAAACTGCTCTGGTCAGTCTACTCAAATATTCGTACTATACATTTTTCTCTCTACACACAATATTATGATTTTTTCTAATAATGATACATTAATTTATGAATATATATGGCAGGTTTCAGGACACTGATATATCTGAATATGTTGAAAAAATATACTGCCACTATTTTCACCACCAAAGAATAGCAGTGTGGTTTTAATATGATTTGACTCTTTGCAGGCTGTCAGGCTGTCTAGTCACAGAGGAAGGCTGTGCTTCTCTGGTCTCAGCTCTGAAGTCAAACCCCTCACACCTGAGAGAGCTGGACCTGAGCTACAATCACCCAGGAGACTCAGGAGTCAGACTGCTCTCTGCTGGACTGGAGGATCCACACTGCAGACTGGAGAAACTCAAGTATGTAGAGGGTTTATGTCAATGTTCATATCAGACATGTTGGAGTTATCAGGCTAGTTAAGACAAACATTCTGACCACCACTTGGACTAAGTTATATAAAGACTGTGTGGTGTGTGTGTGTGAGTGTGTGTGTGTGTGTGTGTGTGTGTGTCCAGTGTGTGTGTCCAGTGTGTGTGTGTGTGGGTGGGTCCAGTGTGTGTGTCTGTGTGTGTGTGTGTGTCCAGTGTGTGTGTGTGTGTGTGTGTGTGTCCTGTGTGTGTGGGTCCAGTGTGTGTGTGTGTGTCCTGTGTGTGCGGGTCCAGTGTGTGTGTGTGTGCAGTGTGTCCTGTGTGTGTGTGTGTGTGTGTGTGTCTTTGTGTGTGTGTGTGTGTGTGTGTCCAGTGTGTGTGTGTGTGTCCAGTGTGTGTGTGTCTGTGTGTGTCCAGTGTGTGTGTGTGTGTGTCGTGTGTGTGTGTGTGTGTGTGTGTGTGTGTTTGTCCAGTGTGTGTCTGTGTGTGTGTGTCCAGTGTGTGTGTGTGTGCACGTGTATCAGTACACACACTGGACACACATACACTCTGGACACACACACACACACACTGGACAAACACGCACACACACACTGTAAACACACACAGGACACATACACACAAAGGACACACACACACACAAAGGACGCACACAGACACACACACACTGCACACACACTGGACTCACACTGGACACACACACACACACACAAACACACACACACACACACACACACACACTGGACACACACACACACAAACACAAACACACACTGGACACACACGCACACACACACACACTGGACACACACACACACACTGGACACACAAACACAAACACTGGACACACACATACACTGGACACACACACAAACACTAGACATACACACACACTGGACACACACACACAATGGACACACATACACACTGGACAAACACACACACACACTGGACACACACACACACACACACACACACACTGGACACACACAAACATACTGGACACAGACACAATGGACACACATACACACACTGTACAAACACACACACACACATACTGGACACACACACACTGGACACACACACACACACACTGGACACACACACACATACTGGACACACAAACACACACACTTGACATACACACACACACTGGACACACACACACACTGGACACATACACACACACTAGAAACACACACACACACACACTGGACACAAAAAGTGGACACACACACACACACACACACACACACACACACACACACACTTGGACAAATGTATATACTGACTGTTTGTGTGTGTGTGTGTGTGTGTGTGTTTCCAGTGTGTGTGTGTGTGTGTGTTTCCAGTGTGTGTGTGTTTCCAGTGTGTGTGTGTGTGTGTGTTTCCAGTGTGTGTGTTTGTGTATGTGTCCAGTGTGTGTGTGTCCAGTGTGTGTGTGTGTGTGTGTCCAGTGTGTGTGTGTGTGTGTGTGAGTTCAGGTGTATCCCTCAATGACTGTCTGAAACAAACACACACACACAAACACTGTACACACTAGACACACACAAAGTTATATGCTGACTGTGTGTGTGTGTGTGTGTGTGTGTGTGTGTGTGTGTGTGTGTGAGTGTGTGTGTGTGTGTGTGTGTGTGTGTGTGTGTGTGTGTGTGTGTGTGTGTGTGTGTGTGTGTGTGTGTGTGTGTGTGTGTGTGTGTGTGAGTGAGTTCAGGTGTATCCCTCAATGACTGTCTGTTCTTCTGCTTACCGCTACAGTGTGGAACATGGTGGAGAGAACACAATGAAACCTGGACTTAGAAAATGTGAGTGTTGACTGCTGTGAAGAATATGACTAAGAATAAGTCTTAATTCAAGTGAAGTCAAAGTCAAAGACCACCATCATTACTTACTTGGTCATATTAAATATCAGCTGTAGTTCTACAGAAGCACAAATCAGGGACACCAACGTTTACAAAGAGTTGCTTTGACAATGTGTGTGTCTGTGTGTGGCGTGTTCGTGTGACTTTAGAAATGTGTGTGTTCAGGGTGTGTGTGTGTGTGTAATTAATGGGAATAAGTGTGTTTTATATTACCATACAGTATAACATATGATCATTCAACAAGTCACAAGTTACCTTAACTTCTCCTTTTGATACCTAGAAACATCTACATTAAATGAATTAGTGAAAAGTGAGTTAACATTCTAATGTGAATGATGATGATTTCTAATATTGTGTCTGGTTTCATCCATCAGATGTCTGTGATCTCACACTGGACCTAAACACAGTAAACAGATTCTTCTCTCTGTCTGAGGAGAACAGAAAGGTGACATGTAGGAGAGAGGAGCAGCCGTATCCTGATCACCCAGAGAGATTTGAGGTCTGGCCTCAGGTGCTGTGTAGAGAGGGTCTGACTGGGCGCTGTTACTGGGAGGTAGAGTGGAGTGGGAGTGGGGCTGTTATAGGAGTGACATATAAAGGAATCAGCAGGAGAGGAGTGGTTGGTGACTGTGGGATTGGATACAATGACAAGTCCTGGAGTCTGTTCTGCTCTGACAACAGTTACTCTGCCTGGCACAATAATAAGTCCACTACCATAGACGTCCCCTCCTCCAGCTCCCACAGAGTAGGAGTGTATCTGGACTGGCCAGCCGGCACTCTGTCCTTCTACAGAGTCTCCTCTGACACACTGACCCACCTGAACACATTCCACTCCACATTCACTGAGCCCCTCTATCCAGGGTTTAGTGTTTGGGACTCAGTGTCCCTATGTTAAATACACACTGGACACAGACACACTGGACACTGTACACACACACACACACACTAGACACACACACAAACACTGGACACACACACACACACTAGACACACACACAAACACTGGACACACACACACACACACTGACACACTGGACACACACACACACTGGACACTCACACACACACTAGACACACACACAAACACTGGACACACACACACACACTGACACACTGGACACACACACACACTGGACACTCACACACACACTGGACACACACACACATACTGAACACACACACACACACTGGACACACACACTGACACACACTGGACACACAAACACACTTGATACACACACACTGTACACACACACACACACACACACTGAACAAACACACTGAACACACACACACCGGACAAAACACTGGACACACACACACACACACACACACACACACAGGACACACATACATTGATCACACACACTGGACAAACACACACACACACACACACTGGACACACACACACACCGGGGACACACACACACACTGGACACACACACACACACACACAGGAAACACACACAGGACACACACACACACTGGACACACACACACACCTGACACACACACAATAGGACACACTCACACACTGGACACTCACACACACACACTGGACACACACACACACCTGACACACACATACTGAACACACACACACACTGGACACACACACTGACACACACTGGACACACAAACACACTTGATACACACACACTGTACACACACACACACACACACACACTGAACAAACACACTGAACACACACACATCGGACAAACAAACACTGGACACACACACAAACACACACACACACACACACACACACACACACACACACACACAGGACACACATACATTGATCACACACACTGGACAAACACACACACACACACACACTGGACACACACACACACCGGACACACACACACACACTGGACACACACACTCACACACACTGGACACACACACACACACACAGGAAACACACACAGGACACACACACACACTGGACACACACACACACCTGACACACACACACAGGACACACACACACACTGGACACACACACACACTCACACACACTGGACACACACACACACACACACACACACACACAAACACACACACACACACACTGGACACACACATACGCTGGACACACACACACACACACTGGACACACACAAACACACACACTCACACTGGACCCACACATATACACACTGGACACACACACACTGGACACACACACACAGGACACACACACACACACACACACACACTGGACACACACACACCTGACACACACACACACACACTGGACACACACACACACACTCACACACCTGGACACACACACACACTGGACACACACACTCACACACACTGGACACACACACAGACACTGGACACACACACATACACACTTACACACACACACACACACTGGACACACACAAACACACACACACAGTGGACGCACACACTGGACACACACACTCACACTGGACACACACACACATACACACAGGACACACACACCTGACACACACACACACACAGGACACACACACTGGACACACACACACACTGGACACACACACACACTGGACACAAACACTGGACACACACACACACACACTGGACACACACACACATACACACTGGACACGCACACCTGACACACACACACACAGGACACACACACTGGACACACACTGGACACACACACACACACACACACTGGACACACACACACACACACACACTGAACACACACACACACACACACTGGACACACACACTGGACACACACACACACTGGACACAAACACTGGACACACACACACACACTGGACACACATACACACTGGACACACACACCTGACACACACACACACAGGACACACACACTGGACACACACTGGACACACACACACACACACACTGGACACACACACACACACACACACTGAACACACACACACACACACACACTGGACACACACACTGATCACACACACACACTGAACACACACACGCTGAACACACACACACTGGACACACACAAACACACACACACAGTGGACGCACACACTGGACACACACACTCACACTGGACACACACACACACACACACATACACACAGGACACACACACCTGACACACACACACACACAGGACACACACACTGGACACACACACACACTGGACACACACACACACTGGACACAAACACTGGACACACACACACACACTGGACACACACACACATACACACTGGACACACACACCTGACACACACACACACAGGACACACACACTGGACACAACACTGGACACACACACACACACACACTGGACACACACACACACACACACACTGAACACACACACACACACACACTGGACACACACACTGGACACACACACACACTGGACACAAACACTGGACACACACACACACACTGGACACACACACACATACACACTGGACACACACACCTGACACACACACACACAGGACACACACACTGGACACACACTGGACACACACACACACACACACTGGACACACACACACACACACACTGAACACACACACACACACACACTGGACACACACACTGATCACACACACACACTGAACACACACACGCTGAACACACACACACACACACACACACTGGACACACACACACTAAACATACACACTGGATACACACACACACTGAACACACACGCTGAACACACACACACACTGGACACACACACACACACTGGACACACACACACTGGACACACACACACACACTGGACACACACACACACCCACACACTGGACACACACACACATACACACTGAACACACACGTTGAACACACACACACACTGGACACACACACACACACTGGACACACACACACTGGACACACACACACACACTGGACACACACACACACACACACACACACACACTGGACACACACACACTGGACACACACACACACAAACACTGAACACATACACACACACTGGACACACACACACTATACACACACACACACTGGACAAACACACACACACACACACACACACTGGACAGACACACACTGGACACACACACACTGGAAACACACACACTCACACACTGAACACACACACTGACACTGAACACACACACATACTGGACACACACACATTGAACACACACACACACAGGACACACACACACACACACACACTGGACACACACACACACTGGACACACACACTGAACACAACCAGCCCTGCCATTTCTACCTGTCCTGATCTAGTGTTTCACCCCTGACCTCCTCACACCGTCTCACTGTCCATGTCTGCTTTTAGCTCCCACCTCTACTTCACTGTGTTATAATGGACCTTATGCTTGTTATGTTACCTCTGGAACCAGTTATCAAACATACTGACCTTTCTGACCCTATCCCATGGCCCTACTTTCTACAACTGAACATTTAAATTCCTCTATGAGTTTTGTTTTTCGTGTCCATTTACTTATCTATGTATTTGTTGTATATTGGGGTTGTGCTGCAGAGCATCATGGGGGTTTGTATGTGTTGAGATGATCACGTTCCAGATAAATGGTTGAGCTGATTCCTGTCTCCCGTCTCATCATTATTGAATTGTTATACAGACGTGGTTATGAAACCCACGAGACATAACAAAAGATTGGTGATGAGTAAGTCTGAATCTACAGGAACTATTCTGTCTGGAAGAAGTGGGTTTTTACAACTGTTTAAAACTGTTATTTTCTGTGGTACAGTCTAGGCTAATGTTAGCACAGTGTATTGCTAGCAGAGGCAAGTGCATAGTCCAGCTAGCTAAGAGAGAGAGTTAGCATCGTCATGGACGGCAGAAAAGGACTCGAGACGGATGTCGGAGCAGGATAACAACTTGATTAAAAATGAGGAACATACATTGATTAAAGGAAAGGACATTTATTGAACTGTGAAGACGAACGTTGGAATTAACTGCTAAATGAGCGAACCTGAGGAGGAAACGTCAGTGAGTGAAGTGAATGAAGATCACGTGACTGAGGAAAATATTGCTCTGGTTGAGGACAATATTGAAGTGAGTGACAATCAGGAGCCTATTGAGAAATGTAAAATGGCTGGAATTGTTGGAAACATTGGACAGTTTGATGAAAGTATTGAGCAGTAGAGCTCATATACAGAACAGTTTGAAGATTTTGTTCTTGTAAATGACATGGATGAGGACAACATTGTGCCTACATGTTTTAGTGTAATGGGGCCAAAGACATTTAATTTACTAGGCAGCCTGCTACAGCCAGTCAGAACAGGTAATAAGACGTATGGGGATATTGTGGAGATACTTAAAGGACATTTTTCACTAGAACCACTAGTTAATGCTGAAAGGTTCAGGTTCCACAGGAGACATCAGGAAGAGGGAGAATCAGTAACAATGTTTGCTGCTGCATTAAAGAAACTACCAGAACACTGAGTTTAATGCTGTTCTAAATGACATCATTAGAGACAGACTAGTATGTGGGCTACGGAGTGAAGCTACACAAAAGAGACTGTTGACTGAAAGTCATCTGACCTTGGCAAAGGACATTGAAATCAGTGTGTCCATGGAACTAGCTGCTAAAGAGGCTCACCAGTTGAGTTCATCAGGAACTTAGTGGGTTCATCTAACAATCCTAATCACCAGCTGATACATTTTAATCTCATACACAGGGTAAACCTTCCACCTAGAAAACATCATTTAATACAAATCACAACCGCTCCTCTGTGTGATCTATGTAATCAAGGTGCCTTGGGCTCCTTTAATTATATGTACTGGGAGTGACCAGGGGACACGTTTTGGAAAGAGGTATCCTCGTACCTTGTTCCCCCAAACTGTTATTACTGAATGATAATTCACCACTGCCATTACAGCAAAGACGTATAATGTTGTCAGGTTGGACAGCAGCTAAAAAGATGTTGGAACTAAGATGGCAACCACCACACCTCATTGGATCAGCACTTTTATAGATATAATTTATTTAGAACTATCCACTGCTAGGATTCATGGGGCTAGCCAAACAACAATTGCAGCTGAAACCATAAAATAACTCCTGTAGTTGGTTTTACCCAACAGATTGACCGTTCATTATAATTTTAGTGCAAATGTGTACCTTGATTTAGTATTTAATTTAATGGAGATCAGGTTGGGTGTGTTGGGGTGGTCCCAGGAGGGGTTGGAGGGTGTGTTGGGGTTGTCCCAGGAGGGGTTGGAGGGTGGGTTGGGGTGGTCCCAGGAGGGGTTGGAGGGTGGGTTGGGGTGGTCTGGTCCCAGGAGGGGTTGGAGGGTGGGTTGGGGTGGTCCCAGGAGGGGTTGGAGGGTGGGTTGGGGTGGTCCCAGGAGGGGTTGGAGGGTGGGTTTGGGTGGTCCCAGGAGGGTTTGGAGGGTGGGTTGGGGTGGTCCCAGGAGGGGTTGGAGGGTGGGTTGGGGTGGTCCCAGGAGGGGTTGGAGGGCGGGATGGGGTGGTCCCAGGAGGGGTTGGAGGGTGGGTTGGGGTGGTCCCAGGAGGGGTTGGAGGGTGTGTTGGGGTGGTCCCAGGAGGGGTTGGAGGGTGGGTTGGGGTGGTCCCAGGAGGGGTTGGAGGGTGGGTTGGGGTGGTCCCAGGAGGGGTTGGAGCAGTGGCGGCTCCTGAAAAAATTCTCAGGGGGGCAATTTTTCTGATGATTTAGGTGACCTACACACATTTTAAAAAAGATATGTCCAGCAACAACATGAAGACAGGGGCAGCATATAAGTCAATACCAGAAGCATTTATTGACTGTGATCTCAAAAGTGTTGGCTTACCAGGGTTGGTGGAGCCCTCAGTTTCATCTTTGCCTCGCAAAGCTAACTCAAACACTCCGCAAAACTTCACACACTGGATTAGCCGGCTGAGGATGTGGCGGTTCTTGCTAATGTCGTAGTAAATATATTTGTTATAGTGAATATGGAATATGATATGTTGAGTAAAATGTTGTGCTAAGATCTATTTAGGTCAGGAGCTGGTTATAAGTTCTGTTCCTATCCAATAACAATGGACAAAAGGGTCCTATCTTGTCAGCCTTGTCAGTTTCAGTTCTCCAGTAAACTTGTGATTATCAACACTAACCTCATCGTTGTGGCGGCGGACAGCTAGCCTGTATCCCTCATCCAGTTGAGTGGGAATGTTCACTCTCCCCAAAGCAGACAATCTCAAACAGCTATCCATGTGGGTCTTTGACAGCTCATGTTTCTTAATCTTTCCTGAAAGATGGTGCATGTCCGTTACACACCAGTCGCTGTGCTGTCCAAGCGGTGCTGTCTGCCGTGCCGCCTTCAGGGTGAAAGAGTAAGCAGGGGGTAGCAGAAGACTGCATTAGCTACATCGCAGCCTGCTAGCCAGGTTTTTCGTTCGTACCAATTTTTGGAAAATCCTCGGGTGTAGGACTTCCCCCCTTTAGTAGAAACCTGTTGAATTATTAAATTTGGTCTGGGAGGTCCTAATTGTTTCGTTGCCAATTTATCTTCATTTGTTCGCCGACAAAAAGGAACTTCTTTCAAAGACACAATCGAGTTGCACTGAAGCCTAGCCATTTTGATGGTAGTAGTGAATTGATTGACGCTGCTACCCGCTCTTTTCTTAGTTACGTTCATGGTTATGTTACGTATGACGAAAGCGCGTAAGTGCAAGCCCTCAGAAACCCATAGAGATTGTATTGAAAGCTTTGATATTTGAAAAAAATAGATTTTACATGGGAGTCTATGACAGACTTCTGGGCGATTTTCAACCTGACTGAAATGAAATCGCCCCAAAAGGGGGGGGGGGGGGGCATTTGAAGCACGACTTTAGCCTGATTGGACATTTAGTGGCACTGTGGCAGATCAGACGTCTAGATTACAACACTGATAACTACTGTTGCCGTGATATAATTGATTAGAAAAAAAATCCCTTCCTTTTCCCGTTTGGCAGTGCGTCGCCCATATCGCCCTATTGAACACACCGCCCCTGGGTTGGAGGGTGGGTTGGGGTGGTCCCAGGAGGGGTTGGAGGGTGGGTTGGGGTGGTCCCAGGAGGGGTTGGAGGGTGGGTTGGGGTGGTCCCAGGAGGGGTTGGAGGGTGGGTTGGGGTGGTCCCAGGAGGGGTTGGAGGGTGGGTTGATGCAGTTGAGGTGGGTGATTGTATATGTGGTTTATTATAATTGTATTTATCTGCAATAACTAATTTCCATAATATACTGATATATATTTTAACAGTATTGTGTCTCTAGCTGTATAACCATTCCTGCTGCTATTTGTTCTGATATATATTTTAACAGTATTGTGTTCCTTTCAAATAAATAAAAAGTGACAGGGAAAATCAGAGACAGGGAAATCAAGTCACATGCTTCCACTGTGGCAAGGTGGGACATCAAGTATCAACATGCTGGTGGAAGGACATGGATTGTCCAGCCTGTGGTAAAAAGGGACATCAGGCTTCTACATGCTGGTGGAAGGACATGGATTGTCCAGCCTGTGGTAAAAAGGGACATCAGGTATCAACATGCTGGTGGAAGGACATGGATTGTCCAGCCTGTGGTAAAAAGGGACATCAGGCTTCTACATGCTGGTTTAAGGACATGGATTGTCCAGCCTGTGGTAAAAAGGGCAACATCGGACAAGTCTCCAGAAACAAAAAGAGAACAGAGAAATCACAAAAACGGGAAACAAGAAACAGACATTCCAACGAAAGACACATAGACATGCTCACACTGTTGAGTAAGAGAACACTGAGGTGAGTGACTCATCAGACGAGGAAGTCACACTGAAAATCCTGACTTTTTCCTGGCGGGCCGCACGGCTACTATGTCTCCCCCTTGCTAGAGGGACAGCCGGTGGGTATGGAGATTAACACAGGGGCAGCTGTATCTCTTGTGTCAGAAAAAAAGACACTGAAACACCTTCCACTTCAACCAATGCACCTCGTGTTAAAGACTTACACAGGTGAATCTGTCGCTGTGAGAGGCATCACTGATGTCACAGTTCAGGTAAACAGACAAACTGAAAAGCTGCCACTCTATGTTGTGAAAGGAGACTATGCATCACTACTGGGATGTTCATAGTTGGAGAAAATCACACTGGACTGGCCATCAGTGCATACAATGACACATGGAGACACAGACCTACCTGCCATCTTAAAGAAACATGGAGAAGTCTTTAATGGACAGCTGGGTAGTATGAACGACATTACAGGGAAGCTTAGCATTAAGCCAGACAGCAAACCAACGTTTCTGAAAGCAGGACCTGTACCTTATGCTATCAGACCAAAAGACAAGGCTGATTTGGATGCTTTAGTCAACAACAAAGTACTGGAGCCGGTCAGCATGAGTGAATGCATGAGCAACACCCATCTACCAGTCCTTAACACTAGAACCACCTGTTCTTTCAGCATATAAGAACCCGCTAGAGAAAGTTACCAGGCGTCCACTTTAGCACATGCATCAGATGCATATCAACCAGCAAGGTGCAAGGTGTGCAAACATGGTTGATAAATAAACGCTTGATAAATAGTGATCCTATTAGGACAGAGGAGAGTACCCCCTTTTACAGAGTACAGTCAACAGGCCAGGGGAGAGTACCCCTTTTTACAGAGTACAGTCAACAGGCCAGAGGAGAGTACCCCCTTTTACAGAGTACAGTCAACAGGCCAGAGGAGAGTTCCCCCTTTTACAGAGTACAGTCAACAGGCCAGAGGAGAGTACCCCCTTTTACAGAGTACAGTCAACAGGCCAGGCCAGAGGAGAGTACCCCCTTTTACAGAGTACAGTCAACAGGCCAGAGGAGAGTACCCCCTTTTACAGAGCACAGTCAACAGGCCAGAGGAGAGTACCCCCTTTTACAGAGTACAGTCAACAGGCCAGAGGAGAGTACCCCCTTTTACAGAGTACAGTCAACAGGCCAGAGGAGAGTACCCCCTTTTACAGAGTACAGTCTGGACATCTGGTCGAGTGCATCCACACCAACCTTTAACATAAAATAAAATAGAATAGAAAAGGTTATAATTATATAGAATGATAATACTAATAGTAATAATATGAATGTAATATAATAAAAGGGGATACTATTTGGTGTTTGGTAGATGGGAAGGCTATCTGTATATGGTAGAGATACTGTATATACCTTTGTGTGATTGTAGTCTGTCACTGTCTCCGGTTTCTTCTTCTGGTCACTGCCGGTGGCAACAGTGGGGTGCATGGTGCTGAGGAAGCTAACACTTATTTATTTTACATCTGTACACCGTGAGTGTTGCTTTACCACTCTCCATCACACCGTGAGTGTTGCTTTACCACTCTCCATCACACCGTGAGTGTTGCTTTACCACTCTCCATCACACCGTGAGTGTTGCTTTACCACTCCATCACACCGTGAGTGTTGCTTTACCACTCTCCATCACACCGTGAGTGTTGCTTTACCACTCTCCATCACACCGTGAGTGTTGCTTTACCATTCTCCATAACACCGTGAGTGTTGCTTTACCACTCTCCATAACACCGTGAGTGTTGCTTTACCACTCTCCATCACACCGTGAGTGTTGCTTTACCACTCTCTATCACACCGTGAGTGTTGCTTTACCAGCAGCTTCTGCCTTTGTTTGTTCACTGTTCTGAGCAGGATAGTCTTCTTTACGTTCTGTTTCAGCTCAGCCGTCTCCCCATCCTGATAATAAAGGGTTTTATTGGTATCTTCCACTAGATGGCAGTAAACACCTGCTGTAACTAGACTACGACTGTGTGTTCGGTTTCATACAGGCAGTGTCTCAGAGGAGGAGTGGTGATCTAGGATCAGGTCCCCCCTGTCCATCTAATCTGTTTCATTATGATCTAAAAGGCAAAACTGATCCCAGATCAGTACTCCTACTCTTTTTAATACTGTCACAGGTGACTCCTCAAGACATTTAAATATTTCCCCTTAAACCACTCAAATGTTGTTTTAGCAGTATGCTTAGGGTCATTCTCCTGCTGGAAGGTTGAACCTCCATCCCAGTCTCAAATCTCTGGAGGACTGAAACAGGTTTCCCTCAAGAATTTCTCTGTATTTAGTGCCATCCATCATTCCTTCAATTCTGACCAGTTTCCCAGTCCCTGCCGACGAAAAACATCCCCACAGCATGATACTGCCGCCAACATGCTTCACTGTGGGGATGGTGTTCTCGGGGTGATGAGAGGTGTTGGGTTTGCCCCAGACATAGCATTTTCCTTGATGGCCAAAAAGCTACATTTTAGTCTCATCTGACCAGAGTACCTTCTTCCATATGTTTTGGGAGTCTCCCACATGGCTTTTGGCGAACACCAAACGTGTTTGCTTATTTTTTTCTTTAAGCAATGGCTATTTTCTGGCCACTCTTCCGTAAAGCCCAGCTCTGTGGAGTGTACGGCTTAAAGTGGTCCTACGGACAGATACTCCAATCTCCGCTGTGGAGCTTTGCAGCTCCTTCAGGGTTATCTTTGGTCTCTTTGTTGCCTCTCTCATTAATGCCCTCCTTGCCTGGTCCGTGAGTTTCAGTGGGCGGCCCTCTCTTGGCAGGTTTGTTGTGGTGCCATATTCTTTCAATTTTTTAATAATGGATTTAATGGTGCTCCGTGGGATGTTCAAAGTTTCAGATTTTTTTTATAACCCAACCCTGATCTGTACTTCTCCACAACTTTGTCCCTGACCTGTTTGGAGAGCTCCTTGGTCTTCATGGTGCCTCTTGCTTGGTGGTGCCCCTTGCTTAGTGGTGTTGCAGACTCTGGGGCCTTTCAGCCCAGGTGTATACAGTACATCTGGAAACCATCATAGGCCCCCCCCCCCTTTCTCTGTTGTTATTACTCTTTGCCCCCAGGTCACTACATCCTGTCCATCAATATCTAATCAACAAAGGTATAAATTCCCAGTCATCTATCTTATGTGATATCAAACCTCTCAAACCTCTATAAACCCAGTCTGAGTAAAAGATAAACAGATAATTAACTACTATATATTCATGCTAATAATCTATGTAGTCAAAACCTTATTTTTATGTATAAGGAAAAATCCCACAGACATCCTCCCTTTTAAAATAACCCCTTTTTCTGAGACAACATAGAAAAACATACATAGAAATAAATTGTTAACATAATGACATCATCCATACACAACAATTATACATAACCATTACTAAGTTACATGGATATTATAATCTATACAAATGAATATAAAAATAACAAAAACATCCGTCTTCATCATCCCTGCGCCGTCAGAGGAACCCCAAGTTTCTCCCTGGTCACAAGGGGCTCTATCTGATCCACTGAGATAGCAAGGGGCTCTATCTGATCCACTGAGATAGCAAGGGGCTCTATCTGATCCACTGAGATAGCAAGGGGCTCTATCTGATCCACTGAGATAGCAAGGGGCTCTATCTGATCCACTGAGATAGCAAGGGGCTCTATCTGATCCACTAAGATAGCAAGGGGCTCTATCTGATCCACTGAGATAGCAAGGGGCTCTATCTGATCCACTGAGATAGCAAGGGGCTCTATCTGATCCACTGAGATAGCAAGGGGCTCTATCTGATCCACTAAGATAGCAAGGGGATCTATCTGATCCACTGAGATAGCAAGGGGCTCTATCTGATCCACTGAGATAGCAAGGGGCTCTATCTGATCCACTGAGATAGCAAGGGGCTCTATCTGATCCACTGAGATAGCAAGGGGCGGGGCTCTATCTGATCCACTAAGATAGCAAGGGGCTCTATCTGATCCACTGAGATAGCAAGGGGCTCTATCTGATCCACTAAGATAGCAAGGGGATCTATCTGATCCACTGAGATAGCAAGGGGCTCTATCTGATCCACTGAGATAGCAAGGGGCTCTATCTGATCCACTGAGATAGCAAGGGGCTCTATCTGATCCACTGAGATAGCAAGGGGCTCTATCTGATCCACTAAGATAGCAAGGGGCTCTATCTGATCCACTGAGATAGCAAGGGGCTCTATCTGATCCACTGAGATAGCAAGGGGCTCTATCTGATCCACTGAGATAGCAAGGGGCTCTATCTGATCCACTGAGATAGCAAGGGGCTCTATCTGATCCACTGAGATAGCAAGGGGCTCTATCTGATCCACTAAGATAGCAAGGGGCTCTATCTGATCCACTGAGATAGCAAGGGGCTCTATCTGATCCACTGAGATAGCAAGGGGCTCTATCTGATCCACTGAGATAGCAAGGGGCTCTATCTGATCCACTGAGATAGCAAGGGGCTCTATCTGATCCACTGAGATAGCAAGGGGCTCTATCTGATCCACTGAGATAGCAAGGGGCTCTATCTGATCCACTGAGATAGTCATCTGTCCACATCTTCGATCCTGTAACCCTTAATGCCATGGTATACATTTCCAATTTAACATTCCCATTCCTCAATCAACATTATCAATGGAGTCTAAATTGGAACAAGATGACATAGAATAATAATTAGTCCTCTCCCTCCTTGTATTAACATTAACTGACACATCTCTAACTGTAATATCTGGCATGTTAGTAATCGTTTGTACAGATCTTAAAATCAATCCCCGAAAAATTGGAAAACAACACCCCATAACTATAGCTACAGTAAGTACAGTAAGGACATATAATACTTGCCATCCATGTTCCTATGGAATTACCACTAAAAAACCTTGGAAAAGACTTCAACAGCATTCAAATGACCATATCCTATCCTCCCCCTATCTTAGCATCCCTATTAGCATCCCTATTAGCATCCCTATTAGCATCCCTATTAGCATCCCTATTAGCATCCCTATCTTAGCATCCCTATTAGCATCCCTATTAGCATCCCTATTAGCATCCCTATTAGCATCCCTATTAGCATCCCTATTAGCATCCCTATTAGCATCCCTATTAGCATCCCTATTAGCATCCCTATTAGCATCCCTATTAGCATCCCTATTAGCATCCCTATTAGCATCCCTATTAGCATCCCTATCTTAGCATCCCTATTAGCATCCCTATTAGCATCCCTATTAGCATCCCTATTAGCATCCCTATTAGCATCCCTATTAGCATCCCTATCTTAGCATCCCTATTAGTACGCTTAATGCCATCCTGTATGTCTCTAATATTACCCATAGCTGTAGTTACATTCCCAAGACATTTACATTACATTTTCCTCATTTAGCAGACGCTCTTATCCAGAGCGACTTGTATGTACAAGTCAAGTATCTCCTCCAACAATTGCACACACACCTCCTTGAGCAGCCGTAATAGCATCCAATGCTATGCGATTATCAGTAGCATACTGTCTAATGAGAGCCAACTCAGAACCAATAGCTTGAAAACCCATGACAGTAGCATTATCCACTCTAGCAACATCATGACATGTCAATGCTATGAGATAATGATTAGATTATTGCAATTCTGTATTTCCAAAAATAGTCTTAAAAACTAACTGAGTATGTGTAAATATCTTAAAATCTTGAGGTATTTCTTTGTATCTAGTAGCCAAATCAATTGGATTTGTATTCTTTAAATGTTCATATCCCATAAGTTCCGAAGTATCCCTCCTAAAACGTCCAGTAAGATTCTTATCAACCAATTCAACAGGTTGAACAACATAGATAAGATCATTTAAAGTACAGACTCCACATATTCCCCTGAACAGTGGAGGAAGAGTAGTCCATATATTATTTCCACAACACCAAAAAAAAAAAAAACTGGAATTGGTAATGTTCCCTTTTTTGAAATTCGATACTTTCCCCCCATATCCTTAAACATCATGAGACATTGAGAAGCTCTCAGAAATTGAATCCAATCCAGGCTCTGTCGTAGCCGGCAGCGACCGGGAGACCCATGGGGCGGCTCACAATTGGCCCAGCGTCGTCCAGGGGAGGGGAGGGAATGGCCGGCAGGGATGTAGCTCAGTTGGTAGAGCATGGCGTTTGCAATGCCAGGGTTGTGGGTTCGATTCCCACGGGGGTCAGTATGGAGAAAAAAATAAAATAATGTCTGCACTCACTCTGGATAAGAGTTTCTGCTAAATGACGTAAGTGTGTGTGTGTGTATATATATAAAAAACATGGGGACTGGAAGTGATGCAGACAATTACATTGATAGAAGATACAATCTATCTGCAATATTAAGCTGATCTACCCCCTTAAATAAAATAATAATATTAATTACCTGAAAATTGTATGTCATCCAGTCTTGTCTTAAAATGTCTGCAAAAACCAAATATTGAAATACTGTTAAATATTTAAAAAACCATTGTTATACATTGAGTGAATTGTTATCCATTGAGAGAGGGATATAGAATAGTATACTATCGTGCTAGGTAATTATTTTCTACAACTGTGATGTAACTGAACATCCACTAGGTGGAGCCAGTGGTCCACTCTTGATTAGACACTTCACATAAAATAGAAATTTGTTTGGTAAAAACAGTGGGATAAATACATATGTAGGATATATATATATATATATATATATATATATATATATATATATATATATATATATATATATATATATATATATATATATATATATATATATATATATATATTATTATTATTATACTAACATTCTAGATACACACACACACACACACATTATCAATTGACTAGTAAGTTTTCTAGGTGGAGCCAGTGGTCCACTCTTGAGTAGAGACTTGGTTTGGCATGCATTTTCATGGGTTCTGAGACACCTTGAAACATGTCACATAAAATTGACATTTGTTTGGTATAAACAGTAGGATATATACATATGTAGGTAGAGTCCATTCTCGTTTTAAAAAATCAATAACACAACATCTCATTCATTATATACTTTATCATTTTATACAATACATTATTAAAAACATTCATTTATAATATACAACATAAATAAGACATATATATATATGCATAGTTAGATATAGAAGCCTTCATCATATTGAAAATTCAACTCACCTTCAAAATGCTCCATGAGGAATACATTATTCAAGGAGTCTCTTTAAGATGTATGTCTTCAGGCCTTCTGGTCCTCTGGGTCTTTTTTCTTGGTTGACTGAGACATCCCACGGACGCTCTTTTATGGGGTCAAATGGATCTGTTGTTTTAAAGAAACACCACACACGCTCACACACACACAACCCAATGAACCAATGGCTCTTGTGTAGAGAGAGAGAGAGAGAGAGAGAGAGAGAGAGAAGAGAGAGAGAGGAAGAGAGAGAGAGAGAGAGATAGGGGAGGGACGGAGAAAGAGAGAGAGAGAGAGAGAGAGAGAGAGAGAGAGAGAGAGAGAGAGAGAGAGAGAGAGAGAGAGAGAGAGAGAGGGGAGGGACGGAGAAGGAGAAGGAGAGTGAGAGAGAGAGAGAGAGAGATAGGGGAGGGACGGAGAAAGAGAGAGAGAGAGAGAGAGAGAGAGAGAGAGAGAGAGAGAGAGACAGAGACAGAGAGAGAGGGAGGGACGGAGAAAGAGAGAGAGAGAGAGAGAGAAAGAGAGATAGGGGAGGGACGGAGAAAGAGAGAGAGAGCTGTAATTCATTGAAGGTAAATACAATTTTCTTTCAAACCTTTTATTTTCTTCTAAAATGTTGCTACAGAAATATTGAATATTAAACTATGACACTAATGTTTACTACTAAACCTTTATATGGATCATAAATTGTATTATTACACAATACTACACCGTACTAAACAATACATGTCATGTTTAAATGTATAATTATTATAATATTTTTTTTCTTAGAAAAAAAGCAGAATCAGCATTTTTCTCCTTTTCAGGGGCCTTTTGTAACCCGACACCCCCATCAGTCTCCAAATCCCCGTCTTCAAGCTGTGAGGGACTCAGACGTTGCCTCTTCCACGCAGGCTCTCCATGGCCTTCAAGGTTTCACATGTTTTCTTTTCGATGATAGATCAACCTTCTTGCCGATAAGCCCAAGTTTTGTCTTGAGGACAGAAGGGACCATCTTCGTAAATGTTCACGATGGTGGAAAAACTGTTGCACTTGTTTCATCATATCAAGCACCTTAAACCAATCTCGCCACTTGAAGCTAAAGACAGGCACAAAATAGTTGACCTCTGTGCAAGCGTTTGAAAATACATACGAACTAACAGATTGGGTGGCATTTGCGCTATTGAATTTAGAACAACCTAATATTGTCACTTTGGAGTCTGGACTCTACGCTACGCTACTGAAGAGATTCGTATGACTTTCAAATCATCTGGCCCACAGACTTCTTCTTCCAGTGCGTACCCAGGCAGGGATGTTCCATTCAGGGCCTTTTAGATCTGACATAGAGCAAGTCTTATCTTAAGCCATTCCCTCATGCGAAACGCTGGAGAAAAACTCCCGGTTTTTGGCTGAAAAAGGTTGTTGAGACAGCTGTGTGTGAAAATCTTCACTGTTGAATCGTCCGGTTGGCCTCCACTCATATCAATCCCACCGTTAAAACAATCAGGTGCATCACAAAGAATGGCATCGTTGGTTTTGTCCTTGTGGCCCAGACATGAAGGACACAACACACCTAGAATTGGTCTAGGAGACGTGTTTTCTGGAGTTTTCTGTGGTTGATCTCTCTTGAGGTTTCTTGTCGCTCGTAGTGTTCACAGGACAAGTCTAACACTTACTTATACTCAGGCAGACCTACCCAGAAATTACTTTTTCATTCTACAAGGGGTCAGGTCACAAGCTCACTACACAGCAGCTCCATAAATTCACTACAAAAATTCCCAACTGTTTCACATTTTTCAAACAGTTCAAACGTTAAGTTCAACTAGGTCAGTACACGACACATCAATCACCAGGCCATTAATTTTTATTTCAAATATGTTGTAGAGGGTTTTTTGCACAGTGCTGATATTCTCTTATTCTTAAACAAACTTTCAACTTTAGAAAATGACACAGACAACGGCTTCTGAGTATATGTAAAATATCCTTAGTTATGCAATTGCAGGCAGAAGTTAATACAGAGTCAACAGGATTTGTATAGCTCTTCATAAGTTCTGCAAATTGTCCAAAACAATCTCTGCTTTTCATCCAAGCACGCCCCTCCCTGGCAGATCAGGAGCCACCATGTTTTCTTCTTGTGGCTGTGTGGAAGCAACGAGAAATTGAAACAATCCAGGTCTATCTGTTCCTCAAGTTTATCTCTATCCCATGTCCTTGACTACACGCCCAGACCAGCTGCAGGGAGCTAGAGGGAACCATCCTTACCAAAAGCACAGCATTGGTAGTTAAGAAATGTCTCTGCTATTGTTAATCATATTCATTGTTAACTATTAATTTTTAACAAATCAGGTAAATATGTGCTCTTTCTCTCACAGCATAATAGATCATATATTCCTCATCAATGTGCTTTACTTCAAAGAAACAGCTGCACTATCAAGTTACATAAGCACACCCTAAATAGTGAAGAGAACGTCCGGACAGGATGTCCTTAAAAGGTCATAAACACAGGACACAGGAAAACTCACCAATCACTTTTTGACAGCAACCGTCTACTATATTCTCTCTCACAGGAGTCTGTGAAACAAGACAGTTGGAGATTGAAACATTGTATGTGTATTCCCTTCCCCCAACTGCTCTGTTCACTCAGACAAACAAACCAGACTGCAGTTTCCCACGCAAGAATTGACTTCAAATCCTAAATTACTTGATATCTTTCAGAACAGAAATACATAATTTTCCCCTCCTCATAATTCCATAGGTCTATAGGAGTGTCCCAGGTTTTCATTACAACCATTTCTAGTGCATATTGTATATGGTTTCAATATCAGATTTGATAAATAACAGATTATAACATGAAAAGCTCAGTGTTGATTTTAAATATAAACATTAACAGTCCACATTTTTTTTGGTGTAAAATAGTATGTTGGCTTGGCTGATAAAAAGGGTAGATTGAATTTCTCTTGGCAGTTGTGGCTCCCAGGTCTACAGCCAATCAAGGACTAGCTACCCATCCCCCACTGCTGCTCTCACCCCCCACCCCCCCACCCCCCACCCCATCCCCTGACATGCTGGACTCTCAGGTTCTGTTCAATAAAGTGCAGCACAGCACAGTACAATACAACTTTATTAGTCCATGTTACAGGGAACAAAGGGAATTTGTCTTTCTGAAGGGGTTGGTCACATATCTGCCAGTTCAGATCCAATCCCATCCCACGTTTTGTTGTCTGGCTCAGGACTCAAACCAGTGACCTTTCAGTTACTGGACTAATTCTCTAACTTCCACCTCCTAACACTTCTAGCATGGGCTTCCTAGGCAAAGTTCCTTTTACACTATCCCATGTGTGTAGAAAACATGAGTCTGTCTCATGATCTGGTAATGAGGTAGTCCTGCCTTCAACTTCAAAATCAGTGTCACTCTCAGCTCAAGAGGGCATTACCTCTTGGTCTAATGGTCAAGACACTGGTTTTTCCCATGGGACACCTGGGTACAGATCCCGCCCATGAAATGTACACACCTCTCCCAAGACACCATTCCACTGCTTCCACCAATGTAGTGTTTTTTTGCAAACAGCAACGGTGTAATGCCCCTTTCGTCTCAAACCCGGTTCTCCTTGCCCGTAGGCAAACAAATATATTGTAGTGAATTCAGGGGGTAGCCCCAAACAGGTTTTGAACCTGGGTCCATCAACTGTCAAGCCAACACCTTAAGCGTGTTAGGTTCTAAATGAACCTCGTAAAACTCAGGGACGTTTAGTAAAGCTCAAACCAAGTTTATTCAACCATTGGATCAATCAATCAAATTTATTTTATATAGCCCTTCTTACATCAGCTAATATCTCGAAGTGCTGTACAGAAACCCAGCCTAAAACCCCAAACAGCTAGTAATGCAGGTGTAGAAGCACGGTGGCTAGGAAAAACTCCCTAGAAAGGCAAAACCTAGGAAGAAACCTAGAGAGGAACCAGGCTATGAGGGGTGGCCAGTCCTCTTCTGGCTGTGCCGGGTGGAGATTATAACAGAACCATGCCAAGATGTTCAAAAATGTTCATAAGTGACAAGCATGGTCAAATGATAATCAGGAATAAATCTCAGTTGGCTTTTCATAGCCGATCATTAGAGTTTAAAACAGCAGGTCTGGGACAGGTAGGGGTTCCATAACCGCGGCAGAACAGTTTAAACTGGAATAGCAGCAAGGCCAGGCGGACTGGGGACAGCAAGGAGTCACCACGGCCGGTAGTCCCGACGTATGGTCCTAGGGCTCAGGTCTCTCAGTTGGCTTTTCATAGCCGATCATTTAGAGTTGAAAACAGCAGGTCTGGGACAGGTAGGGGTTTCGTAGCCGCAGGCAGAACAGTTGGAACTGGAATAGCAGCAAGGCCAGGCGGACTGGGGACAGCAAGGTGTCATCATGCCCGGTAGTCCTGACGTATGGTCCTAGGGCTCAGGTTCTCAGAGAGAAAGAGAGAACGAGAGAATTAGAGAGAGCATACTTAAATTCACACAGGACACTGGATAAGACAGGAGAAGTACTCCAGGTATAACCAACTAACCCCAGCCCCCCGACACATAAACTACTGCAGCATAAATACTGGAGGCTGAGACAGGAGCGGTCCGGAGACACTGTGGCCCCATCCGAAGAAACCCCCGGACAGGGCCAAACAGGAAGGATATAACACCACCCACTCCGCCAAAGCACAGCCCCCGCACCACTAGAGGGATATCCCCAACCACCAACTTACAATCCTGAGACAAGGCCGAGTATAGCCCACAGAGGTCTCCACCACAGCACAAACCAAGGGGGGGGGCGCCAACCCAGACAGGATCATACAGCTGCATAAGACAAAGAACATATTCACACAAGCACTGGTATTTAACCCTTTCTCCTATGCTGAGCCCCTTCTTCCACATCTGAACAGCCAATACACCTCTGTTGCTATCCAGAAGATTAGTGATATATGTTCTTCCTCACTTCATCTAACCTGACCTCTGCCCAAATTGCTCACTCCTCCCCAACTCACGGCTGTCATGTTGACTTGTACCAGACTGTGTCTCTTCTCCTCCAATAGGATCCCTGATGGCTAACAATAACATATCCTGACAGAATGGAAACATTATACATTCCCCTCTCTTCCTCAGTGACATTAATAAGTATATTTCATGTTTAGAAGTTCCCACGGGGGGCCAGTATGAAAAAAAATATATATATAATAATGTATTCACTAACTGTAAGTCGCTCTGGATTTGACTCCTAAATGACTAAAAAAAATACAATAATTAATACTCAGGGAGAAAAAGGTGTAGATTCACGCGCAGAGCGGCAGGTGTTTATTACGCCTTTACAGAAGACAGGAATCGTGGTCACAGGCAGGCAATGGTCATACACAGGTAGGCAAACAGGCAGGTGAAACTAAACTAGGACTGAAGGCTAAAACTGGTTCTCACAAACGAGCTAGGAAAAGTCTTAGTAACTAGTGGTTCTGGTGAAAAATGTCCTTTAAGTATCTCCACAATATCCCCATACGTCTTATTACCTGTTCTGTCTGGCTGTAGCAGGCTGCCTAGTAAATTAAATGTCTTTGGCCCCATTACACTAAAACATGTTTGTCACTCACTTCAATATTGTTCTCAACCACGGCAATATTTTCCTCAGTCACGTGATCTTCATTCACTTCACTCACTGACGTTTCCTCCTAAGTTCACTCATTTAGCAGTTTTAAATAAAAGGTTTGTCTTCACAGTTGAATAAATGTCCTTTCCTTTAATCAATGTATATTCCTCCCCTTTTAATCACGTTGTTTTCCCGCTCCGACATCCGTCTCGAGTCCTTTTCTGCCGTCCATGACGATGTTAACTCTCTCTCTTAGCTAGCTAGATTATGCACTTGCCTCTGCTAGCAATACACTGTCCTAACATTAGCCTAGACTGTACCACAGAAAATAACAGTTTTAAACAGTTGTAAAAACCCACTTCTTCCAGACAGAATAGTTCCTGTAGATTCAGACTTACTCATCGCCAATCTTTTGTTATGTCTCGTTGGATTCATAACCACGTCTGTATAACAATTCAATAATGATGAGACAGGAGACAGGAATCAGTTCAACCATTTATCTGGAATGTGATCATCTCAACACATACAAACCCCCCCCATGATGCTCTGCAGCACAACCCCAATATACAACAAATACATACATAAGTAAATGGACACTAAACAAAACTCATAGAGGAATTTAAAATGTTCAGTTGTAGAAAGTAGGGCCATGGGATAGGGTCAGAAAGGTCAGTATGTTTGATAACTGGTTCCAGAGGTGACATAACAAGCATAAGGTCCATTATAACACAGTGAAGTAGAGGTGGGAGCTAAAAGCAGACATGGACAGTGAGACGGTGTGAGGAGGTCAGGGGTGAAACACTAGATCAGGACAGGTAGAAATGGCAGGAATGGAAATAGACACAGAGACACATTCTGATCATGGCTCAGACCTGACCTGAGACACCCAAACAGAAGATGCCATAGCAAAGTCCTGTCCAGTAGGCTATATGGGATTTCCTTTCATCAAAATCCAACACATGGAAATGGGTCCATTGTGTGTGTGTGTGTGTCCAGTGTGTGAGTGTTTGTCCAGTGTGTGTGTGTGTGTGTTTGTCCTGCGTGTGTGTGTCCAGTGTGTGTGTGTGTGTGTGTGTGTGTGTCCAGTGTGTGTGTGTGTGTGTCCAGTGTGAGTCTATCCAGTGTGTGTGTGTCCAGTGTGTGTGTTTGTGTGTGTGTCCAGTGTGTGTGTGTGTGTATTGTGTGTTTGTGTGTGTCCAGTGTGTGTGTCTCCAGTGTGTGTGTTTGTCCGGTGTGTGTGTGTGTCCGGTGTGTGTGTGTGTGTGTGTGTCCAGTGTGTGTGTGTCCAGTGTGTGTGTGTGTGTGTGTGTAGTGTGTGTGTGTGTCCAGTGTGTGTGTTTGTCCAGTGTGTGTGTGTGTGTGTGTCTTTGTGTGTGTCCACTGTGTGTGTGTGTGTCCACTGTGTGTGTGTTCAGTGTGTGTTTGTCCAGTGTGTGTGTGTGCAGTGTGTGTGTCTAGTGTGTGTGTGTGTGTGTGTGTGTGTGTGTGTGTGTCCAGTGTGTGTGTGTCCAGTGTGTGTTGTGTGTGTGTGTGTAGTGTGTGTGTGTGTCCAGTGTGTGTGTTTGTCCAGTGTGTGTGTGTGTGTGTGTCTTTGTGTGTGTCCACTGTGTGTGTGTGTGTCCACTGTGTGTGTGTTCAGTGTGTGTTTGTCAAGTGTGTGTGTGCAGTGTGTGTGTCTAGTGTGTGTGTGTGTGTGTGTGTGTGTGTGTTCAGTGTGTTTGTGTGTGTGTCTAGTGTGTGTGTGTGTGTGGGTGTTTAGTGTGTGTGTGTGTGTGTGTTCAGTGTGTGTGTGTCTAGTGTGTGTGTGTGTGTGTCCGGTGTGTGTGTGTGTGTTTGTCCTGCGTGTGTGTGTCCAGTGTGTGAGTGTGTGTGTGTGTGTCCAGTGTGTGTGTGTGTGTCCAGTGTGTGTGTGTGTGTGTTTGTCCAGTGTTTGTGTTTGTGTGTTTGTCCAGTGTGTGTGTGTGTGTGTGTGTGTGTGTTTGTATGTGTCCAGTGTGCGTGTCCAGTGTGTGTGTATTCAGTGTGTGTGTGTGTACAGTGTGTGTGTGTGTGTCTAGTGTGTGTGTGTGTGTCCAGTGTGAGTGTGTCCAGTGTGTGTGTGTGTCCAGTGTGTGTGTGTCCAGTGTGTGTTTGTCCAGTGTGTGTGTGTGTCCGGTGTGTGTGTGTGTGTGTTTGTGTGTGTCCAGTGTGTGTGTGTCTAGTGTGTGTGTGTGTGTGTGTCTAGTGTGTGTGTGTGTGTGTGTGTGTGTGTGTGTGTGTCCAGTGTGTGTTTGTCCAGTGTGTGTGTGTGTGTGTTTGTGTGTGTCCAGTGTGTGTGTGTGTGTGTGTGTGTGTCCACTGTGTGTGTTTGTGTCCAGTGTGTCCAGTGTGAGTGTGTCCAGTGTGTGTGTTTGTCCAGTGTGTGTTTGTCCAGTGTGTTTGTGTGTCCGGTGTGTGTGTGTGTGTCCAGTGTGTGTGTGTGTCCAGTGTGTGTGTGTCCAGTGTGTGTGTGTTCAGTGTGTGTGTTTGTGTGTGTGTGTGTGTCTAGTGTGTGTGTGTGTGTGTGTCCAGTGTGAGTGTGTCCAGTGTGTGTGTTTGTCCAGTGTGTGTTTGTCCAGTGTGTTTGTGTGTCCGGTGTGTGTGTGTCTAGTGTGTGTGTGTGTCCAGTGTGTGTGTGTGTCCAGTGTGTGTGTGTGTGCCTAGTGTGTGTGTGTGTGTGTGTGTGTGTGTGTCCAGTATGTGTATTTGTCCAGTGTGTGTTTGTGTGTGTGTTTGTGTGTTTCCAGTGTGTGTGTGTGTCCAGTGTGTTTGTGTCCAGTGTGTGTGTGTGTGTTTGTGTGTGTCCAGTGTGTGTGTCTAGTGTGTGTGTGTTCAGTGTGTGTGTGTGTACAGTGTGTGTGTGTCTAGTGTGTGTGTGTGTGTGTCCAGTGTGAGTGTGTCCAGTGTGTGTGTGTGTCCAGTGTGTGTGTGTCTAGTGTGTGTGTGTGTGTCCAGTGTGATTGTGTCCAGTGTGTGTGTTTGTCCAGTGTGTGTGTGTGTCCGGTGTGTGTGTGTGTGTGTGTGTGTGTGTGTGTGTGTGTGTGTGTGTGTGTGTGTGTGTGTGTGTCAGTGTTACCATGGTTATTATTTACAGGGACACTGAGGAGTCAACAGGAACCCTAAACCCTGGATAGAGGGGCTCAGTGAATGTGGAGTGGAATGTGTTCAGGTGGGTCAGTGTGTCAGAGGAGACTCTGTAGAAGGACAGAGTGCCGGCTGGCCAGTCCAGATACACTCCTACTCTGTGGGAGCTGGAGGAGGGGACGTCTATGGGAGTGGACTTATTATTGTGCCTGGCAGAGTAACTGGCTCTGTATCTGTTGTCAGAGCAGATCAGACTCCAGGACTTGTCATTGGATCCAATCCAACAGTCATTACCCCCTCCTCTCCTGCTGATTCCTTTATATGCCACTCCTATATCAGCCCCTCTCCCACTCCACTCTACCTCCCAGTAACAGCGCCCAGTCAGACCCTCTCTACACAGCACCTGTTGATAGACCTCAAATCTCTCTGGGTGATCAGGATACGGCTGCTCCTCTCTCCTACATGTCACCTTTCTGTTCTCCTCAGACAGAGAGAGGAATCTGTTTACTGTGTTTAGGTCCAGTGTGAGATCACAGACATCTGATGGATGAAACCAGACACAATATTAGAAATCATCATCATCATTCACATTAGAATGTTAACACACTTTTCACTAATTCATTTAATGTAGATGTTTCTAGGTATCAAAAGGAGAAGTTAAGGTAACTTGAGACTTGTTGAATGATCATATGTTATACTGTATGGTAATATAAAACACACTTATTCCCATTAATTACACACACACACATACACACATCCTGAACACACACACACATCCTGAACACACACACACACACACACTGGACACACACACACAACCTGAACAAACACACAAACATCCTGAACACACACTGGATACACACACACACACACACATTTCTAAAGTAACACAAACACGCCACACACACAGACACACACATTGTCAAAGCAACTCTTTGTAAACTTTGGTGTCCCTGATTTGTGCTTCTGTAGAACTACAGCTGATATTTAATATGACCAAGTAAGTAATGATGGTGGTCTTTGACTTTGACTTCACTTGAATTAAGACTTATTCTTAGTCATATTCTTCACAGCAGTCAACACTCACATTTTCTAAGTCCAGGTTTCATTGTGTTCTCTCCACCATGTTCCACACTGTAGCGGTAAGCAGAAGAACAGACAGTCATTGAGGGAAACACCTGAACTCACACACACACACACACACACACACACACACACACACACACACAAACTCACACACAGTCAGCATCTATAACTCTGTGTATATGTGTGTGTGTGTGTGTCCACTCTGTGTGTGTTAACGTTTTTTGTGTGAGGCCAGTGTGTGTGTGTCCAGTGTGTGTGTGTGTGTATGTCCTTTGTGGGTATGTGTCAAGCGTGTGTGTGTGTGTGTGTCCAGTGTGTGTGTTTCCTTTTTGTGTGTGTGTGGGGCCAGTGTGTGTGTGTGTGTGTGTCCAGTGTGTGTCCATTGTGAGTGAGTGCGTGTCCAGTGTGTGTGTGTGTGTGTGTGTGTGTGTCCAGTGTGTGTGTGTGTGTGTCCAGTGTGTGTGTGTATGTGTGTGTGTGTGACCCCAGTGTGTGTGTGTTTTTGTGTGTGTCCAGTGTTTGTGTTTGTGTGTGTCCAGTGTGTGTGTGTCCAGCGTGTGTGTGTTTGTGTGTGTGTGTGTCCAGTGTGTGTGTGTCCAGTGTGTGTTTCCTTTTTGTGTGTGTGTGTGTCCTGAGTGTGTGTCCAGTGTGTGTGTGTGTGTGTTCAGTGTTTGTGTTTCCAGTGTTTGTGTGTGTGTGTCCAGTGTGTGTCCAGTGTGTGTGAGTGCGTGTCCAGTGTGTGTGTGTGTGTGTGTGTGTGTGTGTGTGTGTGTGTGTATCCATTGTGTGTGTGTGTCCAGTGTGTGTGTGTGACCCCAGTGTGTGTGTGTGTCCAGTGTTTGTGTGTTTGTCCAGTGTGTGTACTGTACAGACACACACTGGACACACACACACTGGACCCACACACACACTGGGGTCACACACACACACACACTGGACAAACACACACACACTGGACCCACACACACACACTGGACACACACACACACACACACACACACACACACACACACCCACATACATAAACAAAGGACCAACACACACACACACACACACACACACACACACAAAGGACCCACATACACACATTGGACACACACACACACACACACACACACACACACACACTGGACACACACACACACACACTGGAAAAACACACACACACTGGACCCACACACACACACACACACACACTGGACACACACACCCACATACATACACACAGGACCCACACACACACACACACACACACACACACACATTGGACACACACACACACACACACACACACTGGACACACACACACACCACACACACACACACACACACTGGAAAAACACACACACACTGGACCCACACACACACACACACACACACTGGACACACACACACACACACCCACATACATACACACAGGACCCCCACACACACACACACACACACACACACACACACACACACACACTGGACACACACACACACACACACACACACACAGTCTTTATATAACTTAGTCCAAGTGGTGGTCAGAATGTTTGTCTTAACTAGCCTGATAACTCCAACATGTCTGATATGAACATTGACATAAACCCTCTACATACTTGAGTTTCTCCAGTCTGCAGTGTGGATCCTCCAGTCCAGCAGAGAGCAGTCTGACTCCTGAGTCTCCTGGGTGATTGTAGCTCAGGTCCAGCTCTCTCAGGTGTGAGGGGTTTGACTTCAGAGCTGAGACCAGAGAAGCACAGCCTTCCTCTGTGACTAGACAGCCTGACAGCCTGCAAAGAGTCAAATCATATTAAAACCACAACACTGCTATTCTTTGGTGGTCAAAATAGTGGTAGTATATTTTTTTCAACATATATTCAGATATATCAGTGTCCTGAAACCTGCCATATCTATTCATAAATTAATGTATCATTATTAGAAATTATCATAATATTGCTTGTAGAGAGAAACATGTATAGTACAAATATTTGAGTAGACTGACCAGAGCAGTTTAAAAAGCAGTATCAGTCAAAGGACAGACAGTGAGGTATCAGATTTAGATTGTATTGAGTATACAGTCCACACCATATCTATTTTGACAAAGATAACATTTTAAATGTGGCTCTTTACTCCAGCATTTTGGATTTTAGATCAAATGTTTCATATGAGGTGACAGTATATAATCTCACCTTTTATTTGAGGGTATTTTAATACATATCTGTTTCAACATTTAGAAATGAAAGCACTTTATGTATCTAGTCCCCCTATTTGAAGAAGTCAAACGTATTCTGACCAATTCAATTATAATGCATTAAAGTAGTCAAAAGTTTAGTATTTGGTCCCAAACTCGTTGGTTGCATTTGCAGTTTGTTTTGGTTGTGTTTTGGGTTATGTTTTGCCCGATAGTAACTGAATGGTGGATGATGACTGGAGTAATTTTCTGTCTAAGTGAGTAGATAACATGTTTCTAAACACTACTAACTGAATCCTGATGATGCCATGATTTAGAAAAATCATGAATAAATCATGAATAATAATGAATGAGAAAGTTACAGAGGCTACAACAAAACATACTAACCTCTCACCATTACCAATAACAGAGGGGGTATGATCCTTGTTCCTCTGTAACTTTCTCATTCATCATCATTCACGATTCATTCATGATTATTCATAATCATGGTAGCATCCACATGAATGTAGAAGTGTTCAGAAACATCTTCTATTCTTACTGACAATACAAGTGAAGTGACTCCAAAATGACAGGACATTATTCACCATTCAGTTTCTATTGGGAAAACATCATCCAAAACACAACCAAGACAAACTGCAAATGCATCCAACAAGTTTGTAGAATCACAGGCTTGATGTAATCACTGTGGGTAAGGAATATGGGACCAAATACTAAACTTATGACTACTTTAATACAATATAAGAGAATTTGTGTCACACCCTGGCTCTGGGACTCTATATGTTGAGCCAGGGTGTGTTCATTCTTTGTGTTTATTTCTAGGTTGGTAGTTTCTGTTGTGTTTAGTTCTATGTTGGCTAGAGTGACTCCCAATCAGAGGCAACGAGTGTCAGCTGTCGTTGGTTGTCTCTGATTGGGAGCCATATTTATTCTGTCTGTTTTCCCTTTGTGTTTGTGGGTTTTTGTTCCGTGTTCGGTCATTGATACCGTGGACTTCACGAGTCGTTTCTTGTTTTGTATTGTGTTTACACTTTAACTAATTAAAGTATGTTCGTTCATCACGCTGCGCCTTGGTCTGTTCCATATGACGATCGTGACAATGTGTCCAAATTATTACGACTTTTTCAAATGGAACTAGATACATACAGTGCTTTCATTTCTAAACGGTAAAATATATATATATATATATATATATATATATATATATATATATATATATATATATATATATATATATGAATACCTTTAAATAAAAGGAGACATTCTGTACTGTTGCCTAATATGAAACATTATATCTGAAATCCAAAATGCTGGAGCATAGCACCACATTTTTAACTGTAAGCTTCACTGTCCAAACACATATGGTGTGGACTATGTGTGCCTGGTAAACACGTGTGGATCTGGTGAACAGTTATCACTTGTTGACCAACTACAGGAATACTGACCTCAGAGTCTCCAGTTTACAGTGGGGATTCCCCAGTCCAGCAGAGAGCAGCTTCACTCCTGAATCCTTCAGGTCATTGTTACTCAGATCCAGCTCTCTCAGGTGTGAGGGGTTTGACCACAGAGCTGAGACCAGAGAAGCACAGCCTTCCTCTGTGACTAGACAGCCTGACAGCCTGCAAAGAGTCAAAATCATATTAAAACCACACTGCTATTCTTTGGTGGTGAAAATTGTGGCAGTATATTTTTACAACATATTCAGATATATCAGTGTCCTGAAACCTGCCATATATATTCATAAATGAATGTATCATTATTAGAAATGATCATAATATTGCTTGTAGAGAGAGACATGTATAGTACGAATATTTGAGTTGACTGACCAGACCAGTTTAAAAAGCACTATCAGTCAAAAGACAGACAGTGAGGTATCAGATTTACCGTATTTTCCGCACTATAAGGCGCACCGGAGTATAAGCCGCAGCAGCTAAATTGAATGATGTGTACATATATAAGCCGCACTGGACTATAAGCCGCAGGTGTTTTAATGTTTAATTACCATATGTAAGGGTTCGTGCACAGAGGGGATTGTCGGGAAAGAGATGGCTGCTTGAGGAAGCTCCCATTTATTAACATTTCAACAAACAAGTTGCATATTTGCATAACGTATTCCAGCAAAATTAGTTAATTAATAGCGTCACAATCATTTAACCACTTAACTTTGGTTATTTTTGAAAAACCTTGAAAAAGTGTGCACATCTTTGAATATTTATCTACATTATAGCCTACAGTAGTACCATAACAAAAAACAAAGCTTACAGCGCTTGACGAGGCAATATCAATGGCTAAATTAAATGTGTTTTTTTTAAAGTGCAAAATAAAGTGCCTGTAACACGACAGTAAGCGCGTAAACCTAAAGTTGCAGCAACACGGCTGCTTAAAATATACGGTAATCAGCCTACCAGAAAAGTCATTCATCCTTGTCTTCATCTTTTAGGCTAAGGTGCAGTACACGGCTGTAAACAGAAAAGTCAAGTCATTAATCCTCATCTCCGTCTTCTTCCTGCGTACTAAAACCACCAAAGTCCTCATCTTCAGTGTTGGAAACGAACAGGCTCAGGGTGGCTTCGTCAGGCACTCTCCTCTCTCCTTCGTTGTCGCTCTCAAAACCAACGAACTCCTCTTCGTCACTGTCGGAATCGAACAGCCTCTGAAGGGCCTCAGCTGTGGCGGCGGCGTCTTCATCACGCAGCAGTCCAGCCTTTCGGAACCCGTTAATGATCGTGGATGTTTTGACAGCCAGATTGACTGCCTTTAACTTAAAAGCTGCATCATATGCATTTCTACGTTTGTTTTCCATAATGAGGGTTTGTGCATGAAAACTTCCTTTGCACAAACTGTCTCGCTCTCGTAATGTCTGTCTGTCTTGCTCTCGTTCTGTCTCTCGTTCTGTCTCTCGTACCACTCTCGGTTCCACTTTTACTTTTGCGCGCTACCTGTCTCACTCTTTTCCGGCCTCCAGCATTTCCTGCTGGAGCCCGCCGCTTAAAGGTGGGGGGCGCGGATCGGTCATAGAGCCCATAGAGTTAAAGTTGGTGGACTGTAACCTGTAAAATCCATAGATTTAGGAGGTCTTCTAGTGGCCGTTAGCTGTAAAAATCCATAGATTAGCCGCACCGTTATATAAGCCGCAGGGTAACAAAAATTGGAAAAAAGGCGCGGCTTATAGTCCGAAAATTACGGTAGTTGAGGTAATATGTACATGTAGGTAGGGGTAAAAGTGACACGTCAATCAGGATAGAGATTACATCTCCTCATCCAGGGAGTGCACACAAACACACACACACACACACACACACACACACACACACTCTCACACACACACACACACACACACACACACACACACACACACAGGGAATGTTGTGTTAGTTTAATTTTGTTTCAGGACTATGAAAATGGAAAAAAGGATTAGCCTATGGATTATGAAAACAACAAAAAGAAATGGGAAAATGGGAGAGGAGAAATGACTAGAGACAGTGTTGTTTAACCCACTGACCATGACCCATGAGTTCTTCTTACCTTTGTTCAGTAGAAAAGTCTCCCTCTCTAAAGTTTAGAGGTTGAACCATAGACCGGTCACTCTTCATGGACACACAGCTGGGTACAGGGGAGGCTGGTCTCTCCTGCTTGATTGGGCTTCAACACAACAGAGACAAACATTACATCTCTCATCTACTCTGAGCTCAGATGGGGAAACAAGAGTTTCATTCCAAAACGCTATATATCCATTTTCAGAAATGTTGGTAAATTTGCTTTTATTGTTTAAAGAAATTATGAAAGAGATTGGTGTGTTTTTTCACCATCTAATCATGGTATGGGGTTGTTCAATGACAGACATGTATTTGTTTAAAATCTATCACTTAATGGTTTCATTTCAGAGAGACAAATAATCATGTTTTTTTGGAACCCTGACCTGTTCACCGAACGTGCTACCTTGTCCCAAACCTGCTGCTCTCTCTCTCTCTCTCTCTCTCTCTCTCTCTCTCTCTCTCTCTCGCTCTCTCTCTCTCTCTCTCTCTCTCTCTCTCTCTCTCTCTCTCTCTCTCTCTCTCTCTCTCTCTCTCTCTCTCTCTCTCTGTGTCTCTCTCTCTCTCTCTCTCTCTCTCTCTCTCTCTCTCTCTCTCCTCTCTCTCTCTCTCTCTCTCTCTCTCTCTCTCTCTCTCTCCCACACCTGCTGTCTCAACCTCTGAATGCTCGACTGTGAAAAGGCAACTGACATTTACTTCTGAGGTGCTGACGTGTTGCACCCTCTATAACCACAGTGATTATTATTTGACCCTGCTAGCCATCTATGAACATTTGAACATCTTGAAGAACGATCTGGCCTTAATGGCCATGTACTCTTATAATATGGCAGTAGTAGTGGCAGTAGAAGTGGCTAGTGGTTAGTAGTGATAGAGAGATCAGACCTGGGTTCTATCAGGTGGTCTATATATATAGTGGCAGTAGTAGTGGTTAGTAGTGATAGAGAGATCAGACCTGGGTTATATCAGGTGGTCTATATATATAGTGGCAGTAGTAGTGGTTAGTACTGATAGAGAGATAAGACCTGGGTTCTATCAGGTGGTCTATATATATAGTGGCAGTAGTAGTGGCTAATAGTGATAGAGAGATAAGACCTGGGTTCTATCAGGTGGTCTATATATATAGTGGCAGTAGTAGTGGCTAGTAGTGATAGAGAGATAAGACCTGGGTTCTATCAGGTGGTCTATATATATATATATATATATATATATATATATATATAGTGGCAGTAGTAGTGGCTAGTACTGATATAGAGATATGACCTGGGTTCTATCAGGTGGTCTATATATATAGTGGCAGTAATAGGGGTTAGTACTGATAGAGAGATAAGACCTGGGTTCTATCAGGTGGTCTTTATATATAGTGGCAGTAGTAGTGGTTAGTAGTGATAGAGAGATAAGACCTGGGTTCTATCAGGTGGTCTATATATATAGTGGCAGTAGTAGTGGTTAGTACTGATAGAGAGATAAGACCTGGGTTCTATCAGGTGGTCTTTATATATAGTGGCAGTAGTAGTGGTTAGTAGTGATAGAGAGATAAGACCTGGGTTCTATCAGGTGGTCTATATATATAGTGGCAGTAATAGTGGTTAGTATAGTACTGATAGAGAGATAAGACCTGGGTTCTATCAGGTGGTCTATATATATAGTGGCTAGTAGTAGTGGCTAGTACTGATAGAGAGATCAGACCTGGGTTCTATCAGGTGGTCTATATATATAGTGGCAGTAGTAGTGGTTAGTACTGATAGAGAGATAAGACCTGGGTTCTATCAGGTGGTCTTTATATATAGTGGCAGTAGTAGTGGTTAGTAGTGATAGAGAGATAAGACCTGGGTTCTATCAGGTGGTCTATATATATAGTGGCAGTAATAGTGGTTAGTACTGATAGAGAGATAAGACCTGGGTTCTATCAGGTGGTCTATATATATAGTGGCAGTAGTAGTGGTTAGTACTGATAGAGAGATCAGACCTGGGTTCTATCAGGTGGTCTATATATATAGTGGCAGTAGTAGTGGTTAGTGCTGATAGAGAGATAAGACCTGGGTTCTATCAGGTGGTCTATATATATAGTGGCAGTAGTAGTGGCTAGTACTGATAGAGAGATCAGACCTGGGTTCTATCAGGTGGTCTATATATATAGTGGCAGTAGTAGTGACTAGTACTGATAGAGAGATAAGACCAGGGTTCTATCAGGTGGTCTATATATATAGTGGTTAGTACTGATCGAGAGATAAGACCTGGGTTCTATCAGGTGGTCTATATATATCTAGTGGCAGTAGTTGTGGTTAGTACTGATAGAGAGATAAGACCTGGGTTCTATCAGGTGGTCTATATATATAGTGGCAGTAGTAGTGGCTAGTACTGATAGAGATATAAGACCTGGGTTCTATCAGGTGGTCTATATATATAGTGGCAGTAGTAGTGGTTAGTACTGATAGAGAGATAAGACCTGGGTTCTATCAGGTGGTCTATATATATAGTGGCAGTAGTAGTGACTAGTACTGATAGAGAGATAAGACCTGGGTTCTATCAGGTGGTCTATATATATAGTGGCAGTAGTAGTGACTAGTACTGATAGAGAGATAAGGACCTGGGTTCTATCAGGTGGTCTATATATATAGTGGCAGTAGTAGTGACTAGTACTGATAGAGAGATAAGACCTGGGTTATATCAGGTGGTCTATATATATAGTGGCAGTAGTAGTGGTTAGTACTGATAGAGAGATAAGACCTGGGTTCTATCAGGTGGTCTATATACAGTGAGGGAAAAAAGTATTTGATCCCCTGCTGATTTTGCATGTTTGCCCACTGACAAAGAAATGATCAGTCAATAATTTTAATGGTAGGTTTATTTGAACAGTGAGAGACAGAATAACAACAAAAAAATCCAGATAAATGCATGTCAAAAATGTTATAAATTGATTTGCATTTTAATGAGGGAAATAAGTATTTGACCCCCTCTCAATCAGAAAGATGTCTGGCTCCCAGGTGTCTTTTATACAGATAACGAGCTGAGATTAGTAGCACACTCTTAATGGGAGTGCTCCTAATCTCATCTTGTTACCTGTATAAAAGACACCTGTCCAAAGAAGCAATTAATCAATCAGATTCCAATCTCTCCACCATGGCCAAGACCAAAGTGCTCTCCAAGGATGTCAGGGACAAGATTGTAGACCTACACAAGGCTGGAATGGGCTACAAGACCATCGCCAAGCAGCTTGGTGAGAAGGTGACAACAGTTGGTGCGATTATTCGCAAATGGAAGAAACACAAAATAACTGTCAATCTCCCTCGGCCTGGGGCTCCATGCAAGATCTCACCTCGTGGAGTTGCAATGATCATGAGAACGGTGAGGAATCAGCCCAGAACCACACAGGAGGATCTTGTCAATGATCTCAAGGCAGTTGGGACCATAGTCACCAAGAAAACAATTGGTAACACACTACGCCGTGAAGAACTGAAATCCTGCAGCGCCCGCAAGGTCCTCCTGCTCAAGAAAGCACATATACAGGCCCGTCTGAAGTTTGCCAATGAACATCTGAATGATTCAGAGGAGAACTGGGTGAAAGTGTTGTGGTCAGATGAGACCAAAATCGAGCTCTTTGGCATCAACTCAACTTGCCGTGTTTGGAGGAGGAGGAATGCTGCCTATGACCCCAAGAACACCATCCCCACCGTCAAACATGGAGGTGGAAACATTATGCTTTGGGGGTGTTTTTCTGCTAAGGGGACAGGACAACTTCACTGCATCAAAGGGACGATGGACGGGGCCATGCACCGTCAAATCTTGGGTGAGAACCTCCTTCCCTCAGCCAGGGCATTGAAAATGGGTCGTGGATTGGTATTCCAGCATGACAATGACCCAAAACACACGGCCAAGGCAACAAAGGAGTGGCTCAAGAAGAAGCACATTAAGGTCCTGGAGTGGCCTAGCCAGTCTCCAGACCTTAATCCCATAGAAAATCTGTGGAGGGAGCTGAAGGTTTGAGTTGCCAAACGTCAGCCTCGAAACCTTAATGACTTGGAGAAGATCTGCAAAGAGGAGTGGAACAAAATCCCTCCTGAGATGTGTGCAAACCTGGTGGCCAACTACAAGAAATGTCTGACCTCTGTGATTGCCAACAAGGGTTTTGCCACCAACTACTAAGTCATGTTTTGCAGAGGGGTCAAATACTTATTTCCTTCATTAAAATGCAAATCAATTTATAACATTTTTGACATGCGTTTTTCTGGATTTTTTTGTTGTTATTCTGTCTCTCACTGTTCAAATAAACCTACCATTACAATTATAGACTGATCATGTCTTTGTCAGTGGACAAACATACAAAATCAGCAGGGGATCAAATACTTTTTTTCCCTCACTGTATATAGTGGCAGTAGGAGTGGTTAGTAGTGATAGAGAGATAAGACCTGGGTTCTATCAGGTGGTCTATACAGTGGGGAAAAAAAGTATTTAGTCAGCCACCAATTGTGCAAGTTCTCCCACTTAAAAAGATGAGAGAGGCCTGTAATTTTCATCATAGGTACATGTCAACTATGACAGACAAAATGAGAAAAAATAATCCAGAAAATCACATTGTAGGATTTTTTATGAATTTATTTGCAAATTATGGTGGAAAATAAGTATTTGGTCAATAACAAAAGTTTCCCAATACTTTGTTATATACCCCTTGTTGGCAATGACACAGGTCAAATGTTTTCCGTAAGTCTTCACAAGGTTTTCACACACTGGTGCTGGTATTTTGGCCCATTCCTCCATGCAGATCTCCTCTAGAGCAGTGATGTTTTGGGGCTGTCGCTGGGCAACACGGACATTCAACTCCCTCCAAAGATTTTCTATGGGGTTGAGATCTGGAGACTGGCTAGGCCACTCCAGGACCTTGAAATGCTTCTTACGAAGCCACTCCTTCGTTGCCCGGGAGGTGTGTTTGGGATCATTGTCATGCTAAAAGACCCAGCCACGTTTCATCTTCAATGCCCTTGCTGATGGAAGGAGGTTTTCACTCAAAATCTCACGATACATGGCCCCATTCATTCTTTCCTTTACACGGATCAGTCGTCCTGGTCCCTTTGCAGAAAAAAAAAACAGCCCCAAAGCATGAAGATTCCACCCCCATGCTTCACAGTAGGTATGGTGTTCTTTGGATGCAACTCAGCATTCTTTGTCCTCCAAACACGATGAGTTGAGTTTTTACCAAAAAGTTATATTTTGGTTTCATCTGACCATATGACATTCTCCCAAACTTCAGACGGGCCTGGACATGTACTGGCTTAAGCAGGGGGACACGTCTGGCAATGCAGGATTTGAGTCCCTGGCGGAGTAGTGTGTTACTGATGGTAGGCTTTGTTACTTTGGTCCCAGCTCTCTGCAGGTCATTCACTAGGTCCCCCCGTCTGGTTCTGGGATTTTTGCTCACCGTTCTTGTGATCATTTTGACCCCACGGGGTGAGATCTTGCGTGGAGCCCCAGATCGAGGGAGATTATCAGTGGTCTTGTATGTCTTCCATTTCCTAATAATTGCTCCCACAGTTGATTTATTCAAACCAAGCTGCTTACCTATTGCAGATTCAGTCTTCCCAGCCTGGTGCAGGTCTACAATTTTGTTTCTGGTGTCCTTTGACAGCTCTTTGGTCTTGACCATAGTGGAGTTTGGAGTGTGACTTTTTGAGGTTGTGGACAGGTGTCTTTTATACTGATAACAAGTTCAAACAGGTGCCATTAATACAGGTAACGAGTGGAGGACAGAGGAGCCTCTTAAAGAAGAAGTTACAGGTCTGTGAGAGCCAGAAATCTTGCTTTTTTGTAAGTGACCAAATACTTATTTTCTACCATAATTTGCAAATAAATTCATTAAAAATCCTACAATGTGATTTTCTGGATATTTTTTTCTCAATTTGTCTGTCATAGTTGACGTGTACCTATGATGAAAATGACAGGCCTATCTCATCTTTTTAATTGGGAGAACTTGCACAATTGGTGGCTGACTAAATACTTTTTTTCCCCACTGTATATATAGTGGCAGTAGTAGAAGGGGGGGTAGCATGCAGGTCTACCGGACACTGTATGTTTATTAGAGCTCCGAGACAGGATTGTGTCGAGGCACAGATCTGGGGAAGGGTACCAAAACATTTCTGCAGCATTGAAGGTCCCCAAGAACACAGTGGCCTTCATCATTCTTAAATGGAAGAAGTTTGGAACCACCTAGATTCTTCCTAGAGCTGGCCGCCCGGCCAAACTGAGCAATCGGGGGAGAAGGGCCTTGGTCAGGGAGGTGACCAAGAACCTGATGGTCACTCTGACAGAGCTCCAGAGTTCCTCTGTGGAGATCGTAGAACCTTCCAGAAGGACAACCATCTCTGCAGCACTCCACCAATCAGGCCTTTACGGTAGAGTGGCCAGACAGAAGCCACTCCTCAGTAAAAGGCACATGACACCCGCTTGGAGTTTGCCAAAAGGCACCTAAAGGACTGTCAGAACATGAGAAACAAGATTCTCTGCTCTGATGATATCAAAATTGAACTCTTTGGCCTGAAAGCCAAGCGTCAGGTCTGTAGGAAACCTGGCACCATCCCTACGGTGAAGCATGGTGGTGGCAGCATCATGCTGTGGGGATGTTTTTCAGCGGCAGGGACTGGGAGTCTAGTCAGGATCAAGGGAACGATGAACGGAGCAAAGTACAGAGAGATCCATGATGAAAACCTGCTCCAGAGCGCTCAGGACCTCAGACTGGGGTGAAGGTCCACCTTCCAACAGGACAACGACCTTAAGCACACAGCCAAGACAACACAGGAGTGGCTTCGGGACAAGTCTCTGAATGTCCTTGAGTGGCCCAGCCAGAGCCCGGACTTGAACCCGATCTAACATCTTCAGAGAGACCTGAAAATAGCTGTGCAGCGACGCTCCTCATCAAACCTGACAGAGCTTGAGAGGATCTGCAGAGAAGAATGGGAGAAACTCCCCAAATACAGGTGTGCCAAGCTTGTAGCGTCATACCCAAGAAGACTTGAGGTTGTAATCTTTGCCAAAGGTGCTTCAACAAAGTACTGAGTAAAGGGTCTGAATACTTATGTAAATGTTTTTTTTTTTTTGTCAGTACGGGGTACTGTGATGAGGATTAATTATTTTTCCATCCATTTTAGAATAAGGCTGTAACGTAACAACATGTGGAAAAGTCAAGGGGTCTAAATACTTTCCGAATGCACTGTATATAAAAAATCCACAGTTTTCCAATTGTACAATCATATATCAGATATGGAGCAAACCCTGTAGACAGGTGAAACCGGGGGAAAACCTGCTGTAGCTAACAATACTTTCCCAACCTAGAACCCTAGAAAGCTGAAGCTAGTTGGAAACAGGTGCCAGTGCCTTCAGAAAGTATTCATACCCCTTGACATATCCCACATGTTGTTGTGTTACAGCCTTAATCTAAAACTATTTATTTTCCGTCTCTCTGTGTTTCATCATTTTCCTTCAGTTCGCAAGAGGCTGGATGTATCTCACCGGAGAAAGCATCCGAGCGAGTGAAACAGCGCCCCTCTGTCTCTCTATGTGTAGGCCATCTATCTGATGCTGTCTGGTCCAAAAGAGTATGACATTGTTGCCGCCTGTAGCATTGAATGCAAGTGAAGCCAGCGAGCATTTGGCCTCCCTTGATTAAGAAATATATACAATTATAGCCAATCAGCATTGAGCTAAACTGAGTGAGCTCGACTGTGAATGGTCCCCAAAAAAGTATCAAGGGAAGCCAATTTGGATTTGGCTTCACTCCTATCAAATAGCATTGAGAGCATACGTCATTGAGAAAAAAAAAACTTAAATGGTTGCATCTCGTTGTGTTGTTGTCCTCCGGTGTAATCTAAAATTGACCTTTTCCTAAATTAGCCATGGATGGAGATAGGGATTTGAACTTGTGGATTTACTTAATTCTCCATACTGGCTAATGATTATAACGCTGATTCTGATCCAACCATTCATTCATACATTGTTGTGCCCCTGGCCTGAGAGGATGGAAGTTCAATATGTAGCTAGATGTAGACGGCTAATGTTAACTAGCTAACGTTGCCCATGAACGTTCTTTAAAAGTGCCCCATTAAAAAAATTCAGAACAAGAACAGATATAGCCCCTGGTTCTCCTCAGACTTGACTGCCCTTGACCAGCACAAAAACATCCTGTGGTGTACTGCATTAGCATCGATTAGCCCCTGTGATATGCAACTTTTCAGGGAAGTTAGGAACCAATATACACGAGCAGTTAGGAAAGCAAAGGCTAGCTTTTTCAAACAGAAATTTGCATCCTGTAGCACTAACTCCAAACCGTTTTTGGACACTGTAAAGTCCATGGAGAATAAGAGCACCTCCTCCCAGCTGCCCACTGCACTGAGGCTAGGAAACACTATCACCACCGATAAATCTACAATAATCGAGAATTTCAACAAGCATTTTGCTATGGCTGGCCATGCTTTCCAACTGGCTACCACTACCCCGGCCACCAGCTCTGCACCCTCCGCTGCAACTTGCCCATGCCCCCACCCCCCCGCTTCTCCTTCACATAAATTCAGACAGCTGATGTTCTGTAAGAGCTGCAAAATCTGGACCCCTACAAATCATCTGGGCTAGACAATCTGGACACTTTATTTCTAAAAATAGCCTCTGAAATTGTCGCAACCCCTATTACTAGCCTGTTCAACCTCTCTTTCGTAACGTCTGAGATCCCCAGAGATTGGAAAGCTGCAGCGGTCATCCCCCTCTTCAAAGGGGGTGACACTCTAGATCCAAACTGCTACAGACCTATATCCATCCTGCCCTGCCTTTCGAAAGTTTTTGAAAGCCAAGTTAACAAACAGATCACCGACCATTTCTAATCCGCTATGCAATACGGTTTCCGAGCTGGTCATGGGTGCACCTCAGCCACGCTCAAGGTCCTAAACGATATTATAACCGCGATCGATAATAGACAGTACTGTGCAGCCGTCTTCATTGACCAGGCCAAGGCTTTCGACTCTGTCAACCACCGCATTCTTATTGGCAGACTAAATAGCCTTGGTTTCTCAAATGACTGCCTCACCTGGTTCACCAACTACTTCTCAGATTGAGTTCAATGTGTCAAATCGGAGGGCCTGTTATCTGGACCTATGGCAGTCTCTATGGGGGTGCCACAGGGTTCAATTCTTGGACCGACTCTTTTCTCTGTGTATATCAATGATGTCGCTCTTACTGCTGGTGACTCTCAGATCCACCTCTAAGCAGAAGACACAATTTTGTATACATCTGGCCCTTCATTGGACACTGTGTTAACAAACCTCCAAGCGAGCTTCAACGCCATACAACACTCCTTCCGTAGCCTCCAACTGCTCTTAAACACTAGTAAAACTAAATGCATGCTCTTCAATCGAACGCTGCTTGCACCCGCCCACCCGACTAGAATCACTACTCTCGGCGGGTCTGACCTAGAGTATGTGGACAACTACAAATACCTAGGTGTCTGGTTAGACTGTAAACTCTCCTTCCAGACTCACATTAAGAATCTCCAATCTAAAGTTAAATCTAGAATCGGCTTTTCCTATTTCGCATCAAAGCCTCCTTCACTCATGCTGCCAAACATGCCCTCATAAAACTGACTATCCTACCGATCCTTGACTTTGGCGATGTCATTAACAAAATAGCCTCCAACACTCTACTCAGCAAATTGGATGTAGTCTATCACAGTGCCATCCGTTTTGTCACCAAAGCCCCATATACTACCCACCACTGTGACCTGTACGCTCTTGTTGGCTGGTCCTCACTACATATTTGTTGCCAAACCCACTGGCTCCAGGTCATCTATAAATCACTGCTAGGCAAATCTCTGTCTTATCTTAGCTCATTGGTCACCATAGCAACACCCACCCGTACTATGCGCTCCAGCAGGTATATCTCACTAGTCATCACCAAAGCCAACACCTCCTTTGGCCGCCATTCCTTCCAGTTTTCTGCTGCAAATGACTGGAACGAACTGCAAAAATCTCTGAAGCTGGAGACTCTTATCTCCCTCACTAACTTTAAGCATCAGTTGTCAGAAGCACCTTACCGATCACTGCACCTGTACACAGCCCATCTGTAATTAGCCCACCCAACTACCTCATCCCCATATTGTTATTTATTTTGCTAATTTGCACACCAGTATCTATATTTGCACATCATCTCTTGCACATCTATCAATCCAGTGTTAATACTAATTGTAATTATTTTGCACTATGGCCTATTTATTGCCTTACCTCCATAACTTGCTACATTTGCACACACTGTATATATATTTTCTGTTGTATTTTTGACTTTATGTTTGTTTACCCCATATGTAACTCTGTGTTTGTCACGAATACCGCCGATGCTGCTCCTCCTCCTTGCTCGGGCAGGCTTCGGCGTTCGTCGTCCCCGGAGTACTAGCTGCCACCGTTTGATGTTTCGATGTTCGTTTGGTCATGTCTAGTTTAGTGCACCTGTTTCGTATTCTCTCCTGATTATGTCACTTATAAGTTTCCCTGTGTTATGTTTTGGAGTTGTGTGTTGTTGTCCGCATGTCCTTTGTCTGTTGGTTTATGTTGTGCTTTACTGTTTTACGCGTTGCGCGTAGGTTTTCGCCTCCTGTGTTTTGAGGCCATTTATTTTCTGTATTGTGTATTCAGTCAAGTAAAGCTGTTTGACTTATTCGCTGTGTCCTGCACCTGACTTCACCACCACATCCACAAGTACATCGTGACAGTGTTGTTGTTTTATCGTACTGCTTTGCTTTATCTTGGCCAGGTCGCAGTTGTAAATGAGAACTTGTTCTCAACTGGCTTACCTGGTTAAATAAAGGTGAAATAAAAATTTAAATACAAATGAATGGAAGTTAGGCTAGCGAGCAAGCTTTTTAGCCAGGTAGCCTAGGACAACAACAAATAAAAGTGTGTACTGTATGACAGAGTGATATACCATTTTGTTGTGCTGGAATGTTGTTGCTGAAGAAATTGATATCTCTTCTCTCACTCTGTTTTGGTTCATGCAGGTGACTGTGACCCTCTGGCAGAACGCCCAGAATATGTTCTGGAAGTTAAGATAGGAGACATTGCTCAATTTCTTGGGAAACTAAGCCTGCGGGATAACAGCCAGTCACAAGCAGGAACCAATCCATGTTCTGACCGACCTGTGTACTATGGTGCATTGAGTTGGTTCGAACCTCTCCAGTTAACTGTTAATAAACAATATTAAATTAAACTTAAATTCATTTAAGTTTGACTTCGTGTGTCCCTGTGTTGAATTTCCACGACATCATCAACATGAAAGAAAGGAGGATGTCATTGGTGTTTCTCTACTAGTAGAGTGAGTCAACATGAAAGGGGAGGATGTCATTGGTGTTTCTCTCCTAGTAGATTGAGTCAACATGAAAGAGGAGGATGTCATTGGTGTTTCTCTCCTAGTAGAGTGAGTCAACATGAAAGGGGAGGATGTCATTGGTGTTTCTCTCCTAGTAGATTGAGTCAACATGAAAGAGGAGGATGTCATTGGTGTTTCTCTCCTAGTAGAGTGAGTCAACATGTTTTCTCTACTGGCACCAACACACACACAGAGAAATCAGACCCATGGACAGCCACATCATATTTAGCTAACGTTGATTGGACTGAATTGTTTTTGGTATCTTTCAGTTGTCACTGTATTAGACTAAGCAGAGGTGATTTAATAATGTTGAAATGTTGAAGTTGAAATGGTGCTGGAATAGTGGAGGCAGCTCCTGTTTTCTTTGCGACTTGCGTTAACTCTCTGTGGTTCTAAATCAATAGTTGTTTAGTGCATATGAACTAACAGTTTATAGAGCAAACAATGCAATTATCACAACACATAGATTGTAGAGGTTTGTCTGTCCCTCGAGGATGATGACGAATCCGGTGAACCACACAATTAAACAAGGATAGAGAGTGAAAAGGATCTGGCTACACTCATACTGTCCCTGACCCAGTGGCGGTTCCTGAAAAAATTCTCAGGGGGGGCAATTTTTCTGATGATTTAGGTGACCTACACACATTTAAAAAAAGATATGTCCAGCAACAACATGAAGACAGGGGCAGCATATAAGTCAATACCAGAAGCATTTATTGACTGATCTCAAAAGTGTTGGCTTACAAAAGCAAAATAAGTTATCACAGTAAAAATAATCAAGGGTGTTCTTTCACATTCTTCAACACTGCATAAACAATATGCATTTCCATAAAACACCTCATCTAATTGTGCCACAAAGTTGACAAGTCCAAGAAAAATACCAGGGTTGGTGGAGCCCTCAGTTTCATCTTTGCCTCGCAAAGCTAACTCAAACACTCCGCAAAACTTCACACACTGGATTAGCCGGCTGAGGATGTGGCGGTTCTTGCTAACCTCATCGTTGTGGCGGCGGACAGCTAGCCTGTATCCCTCATCCAGTTGAGTGGCAATGTTCACTCTCCCCAAAGCAGACAATCTCAAACAGCTATCCATGTGGGTCTTTGACAGCTCATGTTTCTTAATCTTTTCTGAAAGATGGTGCATGTCCGTTACACCAGTCGCTGTCCAAGCGGTGCTGTCTGCCGTGCCGCCTTCAGGGTGAAAGAGTAAGCAGGGGTAGCAGAAGACTGCATTAGCTACATCGCAGCCTGCTAGCCAGGTTTTTCGTTCGTACCAATTTTTGGAAAATCCTCAGGTGTAGGACTTTCCCCCTTTAGTAGAAACCTGTTGAATTATTAAATTTGGTCTGGGAGGTCCTAATTGTTTCGTTGCCAATTTATCTTGATTTGTTCGCCGACAAAAAGGAACTTCTTTCAAAGAGACAATCGAGTTGCACTGAACGCTAGCCATCTTGACAGTAGTACGTGAATTGATTGACGCTGCTACCCGCTCTTTTCTTAGTTACGTTCATGGTTATGTTACGTATGACGAAAGCGCGTAAGTGCAAGCCCTCCCGGAACCCATAGAGATTGTATTGAAAGCTCTGATATTTGAAAAAAAAAGATTTTACATGAGAGTCTATGAGAGACTTCTGGGGCGATTTTCAACCTGACTGGAAATCGCCCCAAAAGGGGCGGGGCCATTTGAAGCACGACTTTAGCCTGATTGGACATTTAGTGGCAGATCAGACGTCTAGATTAGAACACTGATAACTACTGTTGCCGTAATATAATTGATTAGAAAAAAAATCCCTTCCTTTTCCCGTTTGGCAGTGCGTCGCCCATATCGCCCTAATGAACACACCACCGCTGCCCTGACCATTATGAAAAAAGCAAATTGAACAATAAACTTCGGTGTCTCAACACTGTAACGAACTCCGTCGTTGTTCCCCAAGATCACCTCAGTCCACTCTGCGCGTAACTGGACAATATGCTTGGCGCCAAACCGTACGTGGACGCGGACAGTTCCAGAACGCGGACATGAGCAGAGCAACACAATAAACTAAACCAAGTCTTTAAAGTCGGGTACATTAGTAATATTCATGTTTTATTATGTCAAACAAAAATTATTCGTTTTCTAAAACAATATTTTGAGATCTGGGCCCATATCCAAAAAAGCGTCTCAGAGTAGAAAATGTGTCGTATAAGTGCTGAGAATAAAGCCATTTTAGTCCTACTCTTATGGGTATAAATTAAAGCTATGCATGAAGCCTCTTTATTCATAAGTGTCCCCCCTAGTTGGCAGATATTTAGGACACCTCATGAGCTGTCCTAACCAGTTAAGAGGTACCAGCAGGTGTCTTGATAATAGAGACATGCAGCGAGTCAGTGGTTCCTGTGCAACATGTAATTGCTTTGGAGCAGTGGTGACCTGTCATTCAGGGCAGAGCCCCACCTGTTTAGCAGATGCTCTTACCCAGAGCGATTTACAGTAGGTGCATTTATCTTAAGATAGCTAGGTGAGACAACCAGATAATACAGTCAAATATACAGGATACGAACATTCCATTTCAGCTAAACAATGGATATATAGCGTTTTGCAATTAAAAATAATACACATCTAAAATCTATGAATTAAACATCTGAGAACAGTAATATTGAAGGTACCCATAAGCAGCAACCATTTCTGATTAAAAAACTCATGTGAAAAATTGTGGAAATAGCATTTAGGTACCACGTTCATCTGTACAAACAATAGTACGCAAGTATAAACACCATGGGACCACGCAGCCGTCATACCGCTCAGGAAGGAGACGCGTTCTGTCTCCTAGAGATGAACGTACTTTGTTCCGAAAAGTGCAAATCAATCCCAGAACAACAGCAAAGGACCTTGTGAAGATGTTGGAGGAAACAGGTACAAAAGTATCTATATCCACAGCAAAACGAGTCCTATATTGACATAACCTGAAAGGCCGCTCAGCAAGGAAGAAGCCACTGCTCCAAAACCTCCATAAAAAAGCCAGACTACGGTTTGCAACTGCACATGGGGACAAAGATCGTACTTTTTGGAGAAACGTCCTCTGGTCTGATTAAACAAAAATAGAACTGTTTGGCCATAATGACCATCATTATGTTTGGAGGAAAAAGGGGATTGCTTGCAAGCCAAAGAACACCATTCCCAACCGTGACGCACGGGGGTGGCAGCATCATGCTGTGGGGGTGCTTTGCTGCAGGAGGGACTGGTGCACTTCACAAAATAGATGGCATCATGAGGAAAGAACATGATGTAGATATATTGAAGCAACATCTCAAGACATAAGTCAGGAAGTTAAAGCTTGGTCGCAAATGGGTCTTCCAAATGGACAATGATCCCAAGCATACTTCCAAAGTTGTGGCAAAATGGCTTAAAACAACAATGTCAAGGTATTGGAGTGGCCATCACAAAGCCCTGACCTCAATCCTATAGCAAATTTGTGGGCAGAACTGAAAAAGCGTGTGCGAGCAAGGAGGCCTACATACCTGACTCAGTTACACCAGCTCTGTCAGGAGGAATGGGCCAAAATTCACCCAACTTATTGTAGGAAGCTTGTGGAAGGCTACCCGAAACGTTTGACCCAAGTTAAACAATTTAAAGGCAATGCTACCAAATACTAATTGAGTGTATGTAAACCTCTGAACCCACTGGGAATGTGATGAAAGAAATAAAAGCTGAAATAAATCATTCTCTCTACTATTATTCTGACATTTCACATTCTTAAAATAAAGTGGTGATCCTAACTGACCTAAGACAGGGAATATTGACTACGATTAAATGTCAGGAATTGTGAAAAACAGAGTTTAAATGTATTTGGTTAAGGTGTATGTAAACCTCAGACTTCAACTGTATTCTTAATTCCATTCCTTAACAAAGGCCAAAACTGCTTTCAAAAGTGTTTTCCCCATGATGGCATTAAGAGTTGTTGTCCGTTGACTGCTTGAATAAACGGCCCTACAAAGGCAAAGAGCATCAACTAGAAAACAGTCCAACTGAAGACAAAAAAGGCTTTAAAGTTGTTTTTGCTGTCCAGCCAAATATGTCGTAGGTAGATAAGTGTAAATGCACTGATGTATCATCTTATTATGACCACTGATCTGACCTATGACCCCTTAAATGCTGATACTGCACTCTGCCTTTGTATGACCTTAAACAGCTGTATGGGTCATGCAAAAGCAAAGAGCAGTATCTAAAAAATCTAAATGTGTTTATCCAGTTTACTTGTTGTTTTTAATAGTGTTATGTAGTTGTGTTTTCATGTTTTGAATGTTGTATTGTAGCAACCCTCAAGCTTTTTTTATCCATAAGGTAAGAACTATTTCATCACGGAGAATGTTTATACTTATGTGACTTTTTATTACTATCAATGCTGTCCTTTTCTTTATGTTAGCGAGCGTTTCAATATTTTGTTTGCTGTCTTTCTTACCATTATCTGGGTATTTGCATTTCAATGTGACTTAAACCATAATGTTTCCCCTTGATTGGGCCGTGTTTATTCTGGTGATAACTGGATCACTGGCTGTCTCATGGAGTGTGTGAGGGTGAGTGTGATGGTCGGGATGGCCTGAACTCAGAGCCTGATAGAATACCAAGGAAAACCGTAGTAACTGCAGTAGAACATGGTGGAACAAAGCCAGCAGATGGCAGTAACCTCACTTACTGCTGTTTCCTTGGTTTTTACTGGGATTTTGTAGTTACATCAAATTAGACCCTCCATTTTCTCTGAAACAGAAGATAATTGAACCAGGACACTTTGTCACAAGATATAACAGATACTATGAAGCCTGATTTAGGTCTGAACTCATCTTTGACCAAATGTGTAGCAGCAGTTTGCAATTGTACGGCAGAATAGCTGTGTACATAATCCTAATACCTCTTCACGGACTACATTTGAACACTTGAACAGTGTCGTCTGTTAGGGTGTGAACTGGTATGGTAAGATTACCTAGTGGGGCCAGTAACTGAAAGGTTGCTGGAACAAAATCCTGAGCAGTCAAGGTAAATATCTGTCTGTGCCCTTAAGCAAGGCACTTACACCTGATTTGCTCCAGGGGCGCTGTACTACTGTGGCTGACCCTGTAAAACAACACATTTCACTGCATCTATCCGGTGTCTGTGACAATACATTTAAAAATATTTTATTTATTTATTACAACAGTTAATTTAACAATGCTGGTTATAAATCTTGTTGACATTCATCCAAGGACACCTTGACTTGCATTACACTCTCACTCCAGAAAAATATTCTCATGAAATCATATAACTCATTGCTAGAGAAAAGGATTCCTGTGAACGTGGCCTGCTACAAGCAGGAAACCAGTTATGGATGTGTGATCTATCTTGGCATCTTTTTGGGGTAACCACATTGGAACATTCCAACATTCATCTTTAAGGACATGAACTGGCAGAACAGGTTTCAGCAAAGTATGGAGTCATTGTTTTCAGGAAGGTGTCTCCATGGCGATAGGAGGGACAGGAGGCAGACTAAGGGCAAGGGAAGCCACCTGAACTACTGCCCTACAAAGGCAAAGAGCAGTCCACGCAAACAGTGACTCTGAGAAAAATGACTTTAAAGTTTTTTTTTTTTTTCCAATCATATCAACCATGACCACTGATCTGACCTATGACCCCTTAAATTAAATGCTGATACTGCACTCAGCCTTTGTATGACCTTAAACAGCTATATGGGTAATGCACAAGCAAAGTGCAGTATGTAGAAATCTAAATGTGTTTATCCAGCTTTCTTGTTGTTTTTCTGTTTGATGGAAACAGTTTGAGAGTTGTAACTATATTCCAACTGTATTTAATGCTGTTATGTAGTCGTGTTTTCATGTTTTCAATGTTGTATTGGAGTAGGCCTAACCCTCACCAATATTTCTGTTGATGGAGAGAGACACCAGACAAGACACAGAGACAGCAACAGAAGAATAGGATATGATGGAGAGAGACACCAGACAAGACACAGAGACAGCAACAGAAGAATAGGATATGATGGAGAGAGACACCAGACAAGACACAGAGACAGCAACAGAAGAATAGGATATGATGGAGAGAGACACCAGACATGACACAGAGACAGCAACAGAAGAATATGATATGATGGAGAGAGACACCAGACAAGACACAGAGACAGCAACACAGAAGAATAGGATATGATGGAGAGAGACACCAGACAAGACACAGAGACAGCAACAGAAGAATAGGATATGATGGAGAGAGACACCAGACAAGACACAGAGACAGCAACAGAAGAATAGGATATGATGGAGAGAGACACCAGACAAGACACAGAGACAGCAACAGAAGAATATGATATGATGGAGAGAGACACCAGACAAGACACAGAGACAGCAACAGAAGAATAGGATATGATGGAGAGAGACACCAGACAAGACACAGAGACAGCAACAGAAGAATATGATATGATGGAGAGAGACACCAGACAAGACACAGAGACAGCAACAGAAGAATATGATATGATGGAGAGAGACACCAGACAAGACACAGAGACAGCAACAGAAGAATAGGATATGATGGAGAGAGACACCAGACAAGACACAGAGACAGCAACAGAAGAATAGGATATGATGGAGAGAGACACCAGACAAGACACAGAGACAGCAACAGAAGAATATGATATGATATGATGGAGAGAGACACCAGACAAGACACAGAGACAGCAACAGAAGAATAGGATATGATGGAGAGAGACACCAGACAAGACACAGAGACAGCAACAGAAGAATAGGATATGATGGAGAGAGACACCAGACAAGACACAGAGACAGCAACAGAAGAATATGATATGATGGAGAGAGACACCAGACAAGATGAAAGACATCAATAGACGACACAGAGAAAGAGATGGAGAGAGACAGAGGAGGGGAGAACACACAGTAGACTATCACTAAAAGCTGATATAGGGATTCTAATTACTGCACTGTGTGTGTGTGTGAGAGAGAGAGAGAGAGAGAGAGAGAGAGAGAGAGAGAGAGAGAGAGAGAGAGAGAGAGAGAGAGAGAGAGAGAGAGAGAGAGAGAGAGAGAGAGAGAGAGAGGAGGTTTAGGTATTGTGGGATTCTTTAATCAGTTTGGCCCATTGGACAGGTCAGAGTCTATATTTGAAGTTCTTGAGTGGTTTTTGGCAATACACTAGTGATGTATTCATGGATTTAGCTGTTGAAATTCCTTCCCGGACCCTCCTACTGGCTGTGGGCTAAGCCACCGATGTCTTCACATCCTAGGGTAGAGAGGAGCTGCTACCCCTGGGGAGAGAGGAGCTGTTACCCCTGGGGAGAGAGGAGCTGTTACCCCTGGGGAGAGAGGAGCTGCTACCCCTGGGGAGAGAGGTGCTGTTACCCCTGGGGAGAGAGGAGCTGTTACCCCTGGGGAGAGAGGAGTTGCTACCCCTGGGGAGAGAGGAGCTGCTACCCCTGGGGAGAGAGGAGCTGCTACCCCTGGGGAGAGAGGAGCTGCTACCCCTGGGGAGAGGAGCTGTTACCCCTGGGGAGAGAGGAGCTGCTACCCCTGGGGAGAGAGATGCTACCCCTGGGGAGAGAGGAGCTGTTACCCCTGGGGAGAGAGGAGCTGCTACCCCTGGGGAGAGAGGAGCTGGTACCCCTGGGGAGAGAGGAACTTGCTGATGTTTCACAATATGCCATGGCCGTCTCAGTCACCAGGTCTCAACCCAATTGAAGACAACCATCAACAAAACACTAAATTATGGAATTTTTTGTGGAAGAATGATGTCACATCCCTCCAATAGAGTTCAAGATACTTTTTTTTTTTTTTTTTTTTAAACCTTGACAATAAACATTTTAATGAACCACAAACACTTGATGTTTAGGGATGGCACACACATAGGGATACAGTTTCCGTTCCTTCTCACATATGCACCTAGGAAGATGCAGTGTTTCTCAACCTGTCATTTTACATAATGTTGCAAGACACATACCATCAAATGAATCCATAGACTTTTGTCCATATTTACAGAAGGCTGTCATTTCACAAATTGCTCCTATATTGAAAGGACATAGGGAAAATAAAGTCAAACATTTCAATACATAACAAAATAATAAAAACAATCACAGCATTACTCAGTCTTAATGTATTTTAACCATATTAACCAGTTTAATCAAATTGTTTTCATTTGGAACACTAAATCAGAACTACTTTTGGAGTTCCAGACACTTGTAGAATGTATGCCAAGGCACATTGTAAGAGCTATAAAGAGACAGGGAGTGGGAGAGAGAACAGGTAGAACCTGATATGGAAATGAGCAGAACAAACTAAAGGAACTTTCCACCACCGAATGATCATTCCAGACTCTACTTCTATTGAGAGACATATAAAAGGTAAGACGACGATTGTTATGATATTAATATAGTTGATGATATTGTTATGTGAATTCAAATAGTTTATGATATTGTTATGTGTATTAATATAGTTGATGATGTTGTTATGTGAATTAATATAGTTGATGATATTGTTATGTGTATTAATATAGTTGATGATATTGTTATGTGTATTAATATAGTTGATGATATTGTTATGTGTATTCATATAGTTGATGATATTGTTATGTGAATTCAAATAGTTGATGATATTGTTATGTGTAATAATATAGTTGATGATATTGTTATGTGTATTAATATAGTTGATGATATTGTTATGTGTATTAATATAATTGATGATATTGTTATGTGTATTAATATAGTTGATGATATTGTTATGTGTATTCATATAGTTGATGATATTGTTATGTGTATTAATATAGTTGATGATATTGTTATGTGTATTAATATAGTTGATGATATTGTTATGTGTATTCATATAGTTGATGATATTGTTATGTGTAATAATATAGTTGATGATATTGTTATGTGTATTAATATAGTTGATGATATTGTTATGTGTATTAATATAATTGATGATATTGTTATGTGTATTAATATAGTTGATGATATTGTTATGTGTATTCATATAGTTGATGATATTGTTATGTGTATTAATATAGTTGATGATATTGTTATGTGTATTAATATAGTTGATGATATTGTTATGTGTATTCATATAGTTGATGATATTGTTATGTGTATTGATATAGTTCATTATATTGTTGTGTATTCATATCGTTGATGATATAGTTATGTGTATTAATATAGTTGATGATATGTTTTGTGGACAGTGTTATAATAGGCCTACTCTCCTTAAAATGTTTTGGATATAAATTAGATGCGTGGGGTGAGTTCGTTCTGTTTCCATCTGTGTGCCCCAGGGTGATCGCTCCTACACTATCTAGAATCTAAAAGGGTTCTTTGGCTGTCCCCATAGGAGAACCCTTTGTAGAACCCTTTTTGGTCCTAGGTAGAACCCTTTTGGGTTCCATGAAGAATCCTTTCCACAGAGGGTTCTATATGGAAGCCAGCAGGGTTCTACCTGGAACCCAAAAGTGTTCTCCTATGGGGACAGCCAGTCAGAGGACCCTTTTGGAACTCTTTTTTCTAAGAGTGTACTGTATCATAGGTCTATAGACTTGTCTTCTCAAAACAGGCTTAAAACACAACAAGCAACAACATTTTCTCTTTCTAATCTACTGTTAACGCTTTTCACTCAGGAAGGCATGTTGTTTGAAAGAGAGACTAATAAATACTGTGGAAAGACTAACAACAACTTACACTTCCTCAAAACAGGTTGTGTGTGTTCATTAGTGCCCACCGTAGCAAAACGTTTGGCAACAGAAACCGTTTAGGTCACGTTGTACAGCGTTTGGAGTAAACTGTTTATGCAACATTTTAAAACGGTTGGCTGCGGAGTAAACTAATGAATACGACCCAGGTTGTAGCCTACAACTCGGCTGTTGATGGCTGCCTCATGCTGTAACCTGAACTTAGCCTGAGGGGTGTACTATGATGCAATCTAGATATACAGGTTTTCTAAAGTTAGCATCAGTTAGCTTCACATTCCAGCTCAGGCCTCACCCATAAGAATACACAGAGTGCTAGTCATCAGGAAGGTGCTCTCTCAGCACAACAGTAGATATCTCAATGACTTGACATGTTCTGGTTGTGATTTCAGGCTACAAGGTGAGAATCCTGCCAGGAATGATTGTAAAGTGTGTAGAGAAATTAAATGTCTGGTGTAATTTTAGTACAGTGAATGTATGTAAAACACTCAGACCTAACAGTTTACTTCTACTGAGACAGGTTTGTGTCAGTCTAATCATACAAAATGGTGATAACTGAACATGGGCAAGTCAAATTAAATATATCAATATTCAAGACACAACCTTTGCAGAATCAGAATCACCTTTATTCTCCAAGTACATTTGCACATACATATGTAGGATCTTAATTTGAGCCAGTTTGCTACAGCAGGAAAATATTCCTGCAGCAACAGGAAGTGTGAATTATAATTAATGGACATTTTTGTAGCGGTTGATACATTTTTATTAAGCGAAACTCAAGTCTGGCATTTCTAAGTGGAAATTACAAACTTCAGAAGCCTTTTAAAACCTCAAATACACTACAAGTTTTACATTTCCTGCATTGCGGGAAAGTTATTCTGCAGTGGAGGGTGATCAAATTAAGATCCTAGATCTGTACACATAATTCTACATGGTGATAGTGACAGACAACATTTAGAGACAGAATACAGACAGAAGAGTTTACACAAATGTCTGTACAACATTATACACAACTAGGAAGAGTGAGCATAGAGCTATAAGAGAATGAACAGTGGATATACAGATATACAGTACAGTGGGAATACAGTTGATATACAGATATACAGTACAGTGGGTATACAGTTGGTATACAGATATACAGTACAGTGGGAATACAGTTGGTATACAGATATACAGTACAGTGGGAATACAGTTGGTATACAGATATACAGTACAGTGGGAATACAGTTGGTATACAGATATACAGTACAGTGGGAATACAGTTGGTATACAGATATACAGTACAGTGGGAATACAGTTGATATACAGATATACAGTACAGTGGGAATACAGTTGGTATACAGATATACAGTACAGTGGGAATACAGTTGGTATACAGATATACAGTACAGTGGGAATACAGTTGGTATACAGATATACAGTACAGTGGGAATACAGTTGATATACAGATATACAGTACAGTGGGAATACAGTTGATATACAGATATACAGTACAGTGGGAATACAGTTGGTATACAGATATACAGTACAGTGGGAATACAGTTGATACACAGATATACAGTACAGTGGGAATACAGTTGGTATACAGATATATAGTACAGTGGGTATACAGTTGATATACAGATATACAGTACAGTGGGAATACAGTTGCTATACGGTGGATGTCCACATGTACAGTACCAGTATAAATATATCTAAGAGAGATGAACAGAGTGCTAATGCAGTATAGTTCAGTTATTTAGTGTACAGTTCAGAGATGGCTTGATGTGGTGAGCAGCGTAGAGTGTATAGTCCTTTAGTCTCTATGGGCCAGATGGTAGTGTACAGTTCAGAGATGGCTTGATGTGGTGAGCAGCATAGAGTGTATAGTCCTTTAGTCTCTATGGACCAGATGGTAGTGTACAGTTCAGAGATGGCTTGATGTGGTGAGCAGCATAGAGTGTATAGTCCTTTAGTCTCTATGGACCAGATGGTAGTGTACAGTTCAGAGATGGCTTGATGTGGTGTGCAGCATAGAGTGTATAGTCCTTTAGTCTCTATGGACCAGATGGTAGTGTACAGTTCAGAGATGGCTTGATGTGGTGTGCAGCATAGAGTGTATAGTCCTTTAGTCTCTATGGGCCAGATGGTAGTGTACAGTTCAGAGATGGCTTGATGTGGTGAGCAGCATAGAGTGTATAGTCCTTTAGTCTCTATGGACCAGATGGTAGTGTACAGTTCAGAGATGGCTTGATGTGGTGAGCAGTATAGAGTGCATAGTCCTTTAGTCTCTATGGGCCAGATGGTAGTGTACAGTTCAGAGATGGCTTGATGTGGTGTGCAGCATAGAGTGTATAGTCCTTTAGTCTCTATGGGCCAGATGGTCGGTTGGTCAGGAACACAGCATGGGGAAATAAACTGTTCAGATGGGGGTCTATAACATCCAATCACATAGGTTTACAGCAGCTAACAGTTGCAACGTTATTGCTATTAACTCAAACTGCCTTGGTTTAGATAAAGACATAATCTCTGTACAGATGTAGGATCTTAATTTGATCACCCTGTTGCAGGATAACTAAAACGTGTAGTGTATTTGAGTGTATTTAAGCTTTAAAAAAGGTTTCTGAAGATGATCAATTGCACTTTTCTATTATAAAATGAATCATTCATTATAATCCACATAATAATTCAAATGTCCTGTTGCTGCAGGATTATTTTCCTGCTGTAGCAAACTGGCTAAAATTAAGATCCTACATCTGTAGTAATACACCTCTCTTTGATGTACATGGCTATATCAGGATTGACTTTTGACCATTTGACATCTTTTATTTACTGTTGTTTAGGCTGGTTGAATGAGTTGCCTATAAAAGCTACTTCATCTGCAAGAGAACAGGTGGCTGCACCAGCGACTGTAAGAAGTTATGTGATTTCCTCATATGAACGTGAAAGTAAGTGTGTAGCCTACGCAGTTACACAATGGCTGTTGAAACTGTGGCACGTATTTCTCGGTAACATTAGAAGTCGGATAAATGTGTTGAAATGTAGGAAAGACGGGCAGACTCTCGTAGGTCTAGGCTAAACTACAAACTATTATAAGGTTAGGTCGACGTCAGACATTCAATAGTCAGAGTAGGTTTGAGCTATGATCACATATCATGCTGACAAACCTGATGGTCTCCATTTGAAATGGTGTGTAAAATACCATGCCTAGGCTACAAGCTCTGTCCTGCTACTGTTAGGTCTATAACGTTATGGGAACTGATCTGAACAGGTTTAGGCTGGTCATCTAGGATATGTAGGCTATAGCTGAGGTATAGACCTCCATCTGTATCAGGACTAGGCTCCTGCTACTGTTACTGTTATAACGTTATGGGAACTGATCTGAACAGGTTTAGGCTGGTCATCTAGGCTATAGCTGAGGTCAGTGGTGATTTTAGCATGTCAATCTTGGTGGGGCAAAACATAAATAAAGGGGGATGCATGCCAGCAAAGCCACTCCACAACACAACACTAAACAATACATTCATTGCACTATAACGGTGACAAACGGTGGCCACAAACTGTTAGGGCCTACATAAAGCAGAGTCCCAACAGCAGAGTCCCAACAGCAGAGTCCCAACAGCAGAGTCCCAACAGCAGAGTCCCAACAGCAGAGTCCCAACAGCAGAGTCCCAACAGCAGAGTCCCAACAGCAGAGTCCCGACAGCAGAGTCCCGACAGCAGAGTCCCAACAGCAGAGTCCCAACAGCTGTCCTATCATTTCTCTTCATTATTTCTCTTCATATGACAAGGATTAAAAAGGATATGCCTGTAGATTGTCGCTTTGATTCATGATGATGACTGCTAGCTAAGATTTTGAAAGTACGATGTTGACCTGATCAGTGCAGCTGCCTTACTCAAGAAAACAAAAAAAGAGACCATGTTTGTATGCGGCTTTATTAACTCAATGATATATATATATATATATTTTAAATGTTTTGCAAACTGATATGTGACACGTATTAATGCCAAAATAACATGCAAAACAGGAATGGCCACCTGCCCTGAATGACGGGTCGCTGGTTGAGAGAATGCCAAGAGTGTGCAAAGCTGTCATCAAGGCAAAGGGTGGCTATTTGAAGAATCTCAAATATAAAATATATTTTGATTTGTTTAACACTTTTTTGGTTACTAAATGATTCCATATGTGTTATTTCATAGTTTTGATGTCTTCACTATTATTCTACAATGTAGAAAATAGTAAAAATAAAGACAAACCCTTGAATGAGTAGGTGGTCTAAAACTTTTGACCGATAGTGTATATATATTTTTTTACATTGTTAGCAAACTGATGTATTAATGCCACAATAACATGCAAAACAGGAAAGGCCACCTGCCCTGAATGACGGGTCGCCACTTGCTGAGGTGTAGACCTTGATCTGCTTTACACAAAAAAAAACTGTTATACATTATAACCTAGCCTACTTTAAATAATAAAACATCTCTTAATTGTTGCAAAAAACCTTTCTGTATAGATCACTGATCCCCCCCAGATCAATCAAGCCTGTTTTAGCCCTTCTGTCTACATTCTCAGATACGTTTAGAAAAGAACAGATTCAAAAATAATAAATGGCCGACTTTTAATGAATAAAAATAAGTGTGTGACATGGCCATGGAGAAGAGATGTCACAACTACATATTCATGTGATTGCATTAAATCACCTGACTGTTTCGATATGTCTGTTAGTAAATGTTTTGTAAGAGATAATTAATAAATGATAACAATTCACATTCAAGAATTACTGTGTTAACTACAACCAACATGTTGGATCTCTGTTTAGGGGTCAGTGGTCTAAAATGAGTCTCTCTGGGGAGAGAGAGGAGGGGGGCCCTGCCTCTAAAATGAGTCTCTCTGGGGAGAGAGAGGAGGGGGGTCCTGCCTCTAAAATGAGTCTCTCTGGGGAACATGACACCAAAGCTAAGAGGTGAGATGACAATTTTGTTTAAGAATTATTAAGAGTTTATTTCCTAAATGCTATTTCCACAATTTTTCACATGTGTTTTTTAATCAGAAATGGTTGCTTATGGGTACCTTCAATATTACTGTTCTCAGATGTTTAATTAATAGATTTTAGATGTATATCATTACTATTATTTTTATTGCAAAACGCTATATATCCATTGTTTAGCTGAAATTGAATGTTCGTATCCTGTATATTTGACTGTATTATCTGGTTGTCTCACCTAGCTATCTTAAGATGAATGCACTTACTGTAAATCGCTCTGGGTAAGAGCATCTGCTAAACATGTGGGGCTCTGCCCTGAATGACAGGTCACCACTGCTCCAAAGCAATTACATGTTGCACAGGAACCACTGACTCGCTGCATGTTTCTATTATCAAGACACCTGCTGGTAACTCTTAACTGGTTAGTACAGCTCATGAGGTGTCCTAAATATCTGCCAACTCGGTGGGACACTTATGAATAAAGAGGCTTCATGCATAGCTTTAATTTATACCCATAAGAGTAGGACTAAAATGGCTTTATTCTCAGCACTTATACGACACATTTTCTACTCTGAGACGCTTTTTGGATATGGGCCCAGATCTCAAAACATTGTTTTAAAAAACGAATCATTTTGTTTTACATAATAAAAAATGAATATTACTAATGTAAGCCACTGTAAAGACTGGGTTTAGTGTATTGTGTTGCTCTGCTCATGTCCGCGTTCTGGAACTGTCCGCGTCCCCGTACAGAACTGTCCGCGTCCACGTACGGTTTGGCGCCAAGCATATTGTCCAGTTACGCGCAGAGTGGGCTGAGGTGATGTTGGGAAATACAGTTCGTTACAGTGTTGAGACACCGAAGTTTATTGTTCAATTAGATTTTTTGCGTAATGGTCAGTGACAGTATGAGTGTAGCCAGATCCTTTTCACTCGCTAGTCTTGTTAAATTGTGTGGTTCAACGGGTTATACAGAATACATTTTAAAATTAAGAAATAACAATTTTTCTGATGACTTGTTGTTTCTAAATGGCTGCTGGGTAATTTGATATGCATCGAAATCTTCTTTCATAGGCATCAAATTGAGCGAATGCTGCACAGGTTCACTGAGTTGCAAACCAAATGGGTATAATGGGGTGATTGTTGTCTAATCTGGTGGTCTAGCTAATGGATTTGTAGATCTGACACAGTTGCTACCTCAGATTATGAGCCTAGCAAGTGTCATATAGCTCAGTTGGTAGAGCATGGCGCTTGCAACGCCAGGGTTGTGGGTTCATTTCCCACGGGGGGCCAGTATGAAAATGTATGCACTCACTAAGTGTAAGTCGCTGTGGATAAGAGCGTCTGCTAAATATGTAAAATGTAAATGTAAAAAATTTAATGAATGAGTTATGTAGTACCCACAGATGGCCAAAGGGAGGCGCAATAGTGCTATAAACCCATACAGTTTTTTGCCATAAAAACCCTAAACCTAACAATCAATCAAATGTATTTATAAAGCCCTTTTTACACCAGCAGATGTAACAAAGTGCTATACAGAAACTCTTACCCTACTTATAACCTATTTTAGCCGTAACCCTAACCCCTAATTCTAGGGTAGGGTAGCCTAGAACACTTTTAGAAACTATTTTAGTAATAATATTATCTTAGTAAATACAATTATAGTATTAAATAGCGTTTTGATTATTTTGTTGTTATTTTATTGTATGTATAATTGCAAGACAGAACACTTGATAAATAAGACACATTTGTTTTATTTTTAAATGTGGTTTGAATTGGGTGACCTAGTAACCTCTGTGTGAAAGTCCAGCAATTGGCTTGGGGCAGGTTTGAGACTGATCTAATACACTTTATTTCTCAGCTGCCTCACCAATGTCTGTACGTGAATTAATAACTTTTAATTGCTAAATATTTCCAATAGATGGCAGCATAAGACCACGAAGCATCAGTTATAGGCTACAAGCAGCAATATGATTGACATAAAATAGCATGCAACCAAATACTATATGTCCCATGATTTTCTAAAATGGTCACTCATTACTTTAGTTAGCTATATATCTCGTATTAGGCCTGTGATGCTTTTGGAAGAGCAATTAAATGGTGACTATAGCAGGTGTTGAACCCCTGGTAAATAATCACTAGTCAGATGCTCCAACCTCAACCCTGGTATTCATGCATTTTTAAATATCTAATATTGCCATTAAATTTTTTTACATTTTAGTCTACGCTCTTATCCAGAGTGATTTACAGTAAGTGAGTGCATACATTACTTTTTTATTTTTTGTTTTTACTAGCGCCCCGTGGGAAATGAACCCACAACCCTGGCGTTGCAAACGCCATGCTCTATCAACTGAGCTACATCCCTGCCGGCCATTCCCTCCCCTACCCTGGACCAATTGTGCGCCGCCCTATGGGTCTCCCGGTCGCGGCCGGCTACGACAGAGCCTGGATTTGAACCAGGATCTCTAGTGGCAAAGCTAGCACTGTGATGCAGTGCCTTAGACCACTGCGCCACTCAGGAGTACAACCTCGGAATAGATAAAACAAGAGTGCGTCTTCCAGCCCGCCAATAAATTACATCGTGCAACCCTTGCGGTTTGCAAATGTACCTCAACATGCCCCTCGCTTGTGCTAGAAGGCAGAGTGGTCGCTGCTGGTTGATGAATCTGACAATGAATGTACTAGGAAAATACGTTTTTCGCGACCAGAGGTGACTAAATTAATGTTCAGGCTTATTGATAATCGTTATAGTAATGAAGTATAATTTCAAAACATGAGCATAAAAACAGCTAATAATAAACATGAATCATCATTATATTATTTCACGGTAATGTGTTAAATGCTTTTTCAGTCCTTCCTCTTGCGTTAGCAGTGTGGAAAGGGACAGTAAAAAGTGTGTGCAAGAGTTTTCCTGTGAGGGGGAGTGGTGGTGTATCCAGAGAAAAAACTAAACAAACCTTCTGAAATGTCTTTCATGGTCTTATGCTGCCATCTATTGGAATTATTTAGCAACTGCAGTAGTACTGAATAAAGTATATCCTTACTAAAGTAGTAATTACTCAGAATTTTAAAATAGGACATTTTCTAGTTCATTTACCACTTTCAACCACAATATAACAATTTATAGCATAACAAACAATGAAACTGACATAAACCAAAAACACCATACATTTAGTTAACAATATATATATATATATATATATATATATATACAATTTATTTAGATGGGTGACATTATCTGCCAAAGTAATACGACTGTAGATAAAGAAGAGCTCTCCAGTAGGTGTACCAAAACATTCAAAGGCCATTTTCTCAAAATTGAGGTTACAAGTTTATCATCTTTCAAAGCAGAATTACTTTCCCATTGTTCCTCAACTGTAGTGTATGATATACCTTTTTCTAGCTGAGTCTCTACTTTTATCCAATGTAAAAAACACAATTTCAAATTTTGCTACATAAGATCGAATCGAGCCGGTCGGTCACATTTGACTGTATGAAACCTATCAGTAATACTTATTTATCTGAGAGTGAGGCAGATATATATTGTTACTGTGTAAAACCTAGCAGTACTACTTATTTCTCTGAGAGTGAGGCAGATATATATTATTACTGTGTAAAACCTAGCAGTACTACTTATTTCTCTGAGAGTGAGGCAGATATATTATTACTGTGTAAAACCTAGCAGTACTACTTATTTCTCTGAGAGTGAGGCAGATATATAGCATTTTACACAAAAACATGATTATTTGTCTCTCTGAAATGAAACCATCAAGTGATAGATTTTAAACAAATACATGTCTGTCATTGAACAACCCCATACCATGACTAGATGGTGAAAAAACACACCAATCTCTTTCATAATTTCTTTAAACTATAAAAGCTAATTTACAAACATTTCTGAAAATGGATATATAGCGTTTTGGAATGAAACTCTTGTTTTCCCATCTGAGTTCAGAGTAGATGAGAGACGTAATGTTTGTCTCTGTTGTGTTGAAGTCCAATCAAGCAGGAGAGACCAGCCTCCCCTGTACCCAGCTGTGTGTCCATGAAGAGTGACAAGTCTATCAATCATCCTATATCCTTCAGAGAGGGAGACTTTTCTAGTGAACAAAGGTAAGAAGAACTCATGGGTCATGGTCAGTGAGTTAAACAATACTGTCTCTAGTCATTTCTCCTCTCCCATTTTCCCATTTATTTTTGTTGTTTTCATAATCCATAGGCTAATCCTTTTTTCCATTTTCATAGTCCTGAAACAATATTAAACTAACACAACATTCCCTCCCTGTGTGTGTGTGTGTGTGTGTGTGTGTGTGTGTGTGTGTGTGTGTGTGTGTGTGTGTGTGTGTGTGTGTGTGTGTGTGTGTGTGTGTGTGTGTGTGTGTGTGTGTGTGTGTGTGTGTGTGTGTGTGTGTGTGTGTGTGTGTGTGTGTGTGTGTGTGTGTGTGTGTGTGTGTGTGTGTGTGTGTGAGTGTGAGTGTGTGTGCACTCCCTGGATGAGGAGATGTAATCTGATGTTTTGTCCACAGAAACCAACAGGAGAGATCAGAGTCAGAGATACTCAGTGGTCAGTCTTCCCAGAGTCATCAAACAGACCTGGCCTCCATATTCAGTGTATGTGGTCCTGTTACGTACATTTGTTTTTGTTTACCTCAAGTAAAGTTGATCTGTCAATCATTCATTCATGTGTTAATGAGAAAGCATTTAGTCTCTTGCTTAACTTATATACTTGATTTATTTCAGTTGCTTGAAGAGAATATTATGACATTTGTGAAGAACGAGCTGAAGATGTTCAAGAGGATTCTTAGTCCAGAACTCCCAGAAGGCTTTGAGAGTCAGAAGCAGGATAAGGAAGTGGTGGATGCTGAAGATGAGAAGCAGGAGAGCAGTGCCAGAGAGGGGGCTCTGAAGATCACACTGCACGTCCTGAGGAAAATGAACCAGAAGGAGCTTGCTGACACACTGGAGAAAAGTAAGAGCTGTCTGCCTCATGTTGAATGCTGTTTTAGAACATTTAAAAGCTGTAGCTAAAGTACAGCTAAAGTAGCTGTGTAACTCAAAGATATTGTAGCAGCCTTAACGCAACCCCTAGTGACCTCATCAAGTAGCAGCAAGGATGTGTTGTGTTGATTAATTGAGAGAGAGAGAGAGAGAGAGAGAGAGAGAGAGAGAGAGAGAGAGAGAGAGAGAGAGAGAGAGAGAGAGAGAGAGAGAGAGAGAGAGAGAGAGAGAGATAATACCAATAATAATATAATCAGTCACACTAGTCTGTAATGCATTATGAAAACATTTACACCTTTATACAGTAAGAGTACACAGTATACAGTTAAAGTAAGAGCTGTCTGCCTCATGTTGAATGCTGTTTTAGAAAAAAACATTTAAAAGCTGTAGCTAAAGTACAGCTAAAGTAGCTGTGTAACTCAGTGATATTGTAGCAGCCTTAACACAACACCTAGTGACCTCATCAAGTAGCAGCAGGGATGTGTTGTGTTGTGTTGTGTTGTGTTGAAAGAGAGAGAGAGAGAGAGAGAGAGAGAGAGAGAGAGAGAGAGAGAGAGAGAGAGAGAGAGAGAGAGAGAGAGAGAACATTAATAATACCATCAATAATACCAATAATTATATAATCAGTCACACCAGTGTGTAATGCATTATGAAAACATTTACAGATTTATACAGACAGTTAAGGGAATAAATTATTATAATGTACAACTTTATAACACAGTCCAACAATACTGTAGGCATTAAAACAGACGTAATATTAATATCCTCTGTGTTATTTCTTCATTCAGATGAGCTTGCTGTGATTTGCCAACGTGAACTCAAATCTAATCTAAAGAAGAAGTTTCAATGTGTATTTGAGGGGATCGCTAAACAAGGAAACCCAACACTTCTCAATAAGATCTACACAGAGCTCTACATCACAGAGGGTGGAACAGGAGAGGTCAATAATGAACATGAGCTGAGACAGATTGAGACAACAACCAGGAAACAAGCAAGACCAGAGACTGCAATCAAATGTAACGACATCTTCAAACCCTTAACTGGACAAGACAAACTTATCAGAACTGTGCTGACAAAGGGAGTCGCTGGCATAGGAAAAACAGTCTCTGTGCAGAAGTTCATTCTGGACTGGGCTGAAGGAAAAGCAAATCAGGATGTCCAATTTGTATTTTCATTCCCTTTTCGGGAGCTGAATTTGATGAAAGCTGAAAAACACACTTTCATTGAACTTCTCAATCACTTCTCAAAGGAAACCAAAGAATCAAGAATCTCCAACTACGACAAGTACAAAGTTCTGTTAATCTTTGATGGTCTGGATGAGTGCCGACTGCCCTTAGACTTCCAGAAGAACAAGATTTGTTTTGACGTCACAGAGTCAACCTCAGTGGATGTTCTGCTGACAAATCTCATCAAGGGAAATCTGCTTCCCTCTGCTCTCCTCTGGATAACTACCCGACCTGCAGCAGCCAATCAGATCCCTTCAGGGTGTGTTGACCAGGTGACAGAGGTACGAGGGTTCAATGACCCACAGAAGGAGGAGTACTTCAAGAAGAGATTCAGTGATGAGGACCTGGCCAGCAGAATCATCTCACACATAAAGACATCAAGGAGCCTCCACATCATGTGCCACATTCCAGTCTTCTGTTGGATTTCTGCAACAGTCCTTGAACACATGTTGAGTACAGACAAGACAGAAGAGATGCCAAAGACTATCACTGAGATGTACACACACCTTGTGGAGTTTCATACCAAACAGAAGAATGAAAAGTATCTTGGGAAAGAAGAGACAGGTCCACACTGGAATAAAGAGAGCATTCTGTCACTGGGAAAACTGGCTTTTCAACAGCTTGTGAAGGGCAATCTGATTTTCTATGAAGAAGACCTGAAAGAGGCTGGCATTGATGTCAATGAAGCCTCTGTGTACTCAGGATTGTGCACACAGCTCTTTAAAGAGGAATGTGGGCTGTACCAGGACAAGGTGTACTGCTTCGTGCATCTGAGCATTCAGGAGTTTCTGGCTGCTGTATATGTGTTCCTGTCATTCATCAACAACAATGAGAATCTAATGGCCAAACCTCAATCAACGTCCAGCAACTTTTCTGTGAGGATCAGACACAAGCGTAAAGTTACTTTGTACAAGAGTGCTGTGGATAAAGCCTTACAAAGTGAGACAGGAAACCTGGACCTGTTCCTCCGCTTCCTTCTGGGCCTCTCACTGGAGTCCAATCAGAAGCTCTTACGAGGTCTACTGACAAAGACAAGAAGCAGCTCACAGAGCCATGAAGAAACAGTCAAGTACATCAAGAAGAAGATCAGGAAGAATCCCTCTCCAGAGAGGTGCATCAATCTGTTCCACTGTCTGAATGAACTGAATGATCATTCTCTAGTGGAGGAGATCCAAAGATACCTGAGCTCAGGAAGTCTCTCAGAAGCCAAACTGTCACCTGCACAGTGGTCAGCTCTGGTCTTTGTGTTGCTGACTTCAGAAAAGGAGCTGGATGTGTTTGACCTGAAGAAATACTCCAGATCAGAGGAAGGTCTTCTGAGGCTGCTGCCAGTGGTCAAAGCCTCCAGAGCTGCTCTGTGAGTACATAAAATTACATTTAAGTACTAATCATCAGGAAGAAATATTCAGTTCAGAGAAATATATGTATTATAATATGTATATAATATATACTGAAAAACATTGAATCAATGCATTGATGTTCACATTTGTATAACATTATGACCATACCATTCTAGGAGACGGAAGATGAATCTATATGTTGTTTAAGAGAATAAACCAAATGCATCTGCCATTGTCCTTCTACACTACTGGTGTTAAATTAACAGTGTGTTTGTGAAATCATGATGATGTCTTTGCAGGCTGTCAGGCTGTGGAGTCACCGAGGAAGGCTGTGGTTCTCTGGTCTCAGCTCTGAAGTCAAACCACTCACACCTGAGAGAGCTGGATCTGAGTAACAATGACCTGAAGGATTCAGGAGTGAAGCTGCTCTCTGCTGGACTGGGGAATCCCCACTGTAAACTGGAGACTCTGAGGTCAGTATTCCTTTAGTTGGTCAACAAGTGATAACTGTTCACCAGATACACATGTGTTTAACAGGCACACATAGTCCACACCATATGTGTTTGGACAGTGAAGCTTACAGTTTTACATTTGGTGCTATGCTCCAGCATTTTGGATTTGAGATATAATGTTTCATATTAGGCAACAGTACAGAAAGTCACCTTTTAGTTGAGGATATTTTCATACATATCTGTGTTACTGTTTAAAAATGAAATCACTTTATGTGTCTAGTTCTCCCATTTGAAAAAGTTAATAATTTGGACATATTCACTTATATTGTATTAAAGTAGTCATAAGTTTAGTATTTGGTCTCATATTCCTTACCTGCAGTGATTACATCAAGCTTGTGATTCTACAAACTTGTTGAATACATTTGCAGTTTGTCTTGGTTGTGTTTTGGATGATGTTTTTCCCAATAGAAACTGAATGGTGAATAATGTCCTGTCATTTTGGAGTCACTTCACTTGTATTGTCAGTAAGAATAGAAGATGTTTCTGAACAGTTCTACATTCATGTGGATGCTTCCATGATTATGAATAATCATGAATGAATCGTGAATGATGATGAATGAGAAAGTTACAGAGGAACAAGGATCATACCCCATCTGTTATTGGTAATGGTGAGAGGTTAGCATGTTTTGTTGTAGCCTCTGTAACTTTCACACTCATTATTATTCATGATTCATTCATGATTTTTCTTAATCAAGGCACCATTAGGATTAATTTAGTAGTGTTTAGAAACGTGTTATCTACTCACAGAAAAAAAGTGCTTTAATTTCTAAATGGTGAAGCTGATATGTATTAAAATACCATCAAATAAAAGGTGACATTATATACTGTCACCTCATATGAAACATTTGATCTCAAATCCAAAATGCTGGAGTATAGAGCCACATTTAAAATGTTAGCTTCACTGTCAAAATAGATATGGTGTGGACTGTATACTCAATACAATCTAAATCTGATACCTCACTGTCTGTCTTTTGACTGATACTGCTTTTAAAACTGCTCTGGTCAGTCTACTTAAATATTTGTGCTATACATGTTTCTCTCTACAAGCAATATTATGATAATTTCTAATAATGATTCATTAATTTATGAATAGATACGGCAGGTTTCAGGACACTGATGTATCTGCAAATGTAGAAAAAATATACTGCCACTATTTTCACCACCAAAGAATAGCAGTGTGGTTTTAATATGATTTGACTCTTTGCAGGCTGTCAGGCTGTCTAGTCACAGAGGAAGGCTGTGCTTCTCTGGTCTCAGCTCTGAAGTCAAACCCCTCACACCTGAGGGAGCTGGATCTGAGCTACAATCACCCAGGAGACTCAGGAGTCAGACTGCTCTCTGCTAGACTGGAGGATCCACACTGCAGACTGGAGAAACTCAAGTATGTAGAGGGTTTATGTCAATGTTCATATCAGACATGTTGGAGTTATCAGGCTAGTTAAGACAAACATTCTGACCACCACTTGGACTAAGTTATATAAAGACTGTGTGTGTGTTTGTGTGTGTGTCCAGTGTGTGTGTATGTGTCCAGTGTGTGTGTGTGTGTGTGTGTGTGTGTGTGTGTGTGTGTGTGTGTGTGCAGTGTGTGTGCAGTGTGTCCAGTGTGTGTGTGTGTGTGTGTGTGTCCGGTGTGTGTGTGTGTTTGTCCTGTGTGTGTGTGTCTGTGTGTGTCCAGTGTGTGTGTGTGTGTGTGTGTGTGTGTGTGTGTGTCCAGTGTGTGTGTGTTTGTCCAGTGTGTGTTTGTGTGTGTGTGTGTGTGTGTGTGTGTGTGTGTGTGTGTGTGTGTGTGTGTGTGTGTGTGTGTGTGTGTGTCCAGTGTGTGTGTGTGTGCGTGTATCAGTACACATACTGGACACACACACACACTGGACACACATACACACTGGACACACACACACACACTGGACACACACACACACACACACACACACACACACACACACACACACACTAACCCACACACACACACACACACACACACTGTAAACACACACACTGGACACACACACACAAAAACACACTGGACACACACACATACACTAGACATACACACACACACACACACACACACTAGACATACACACACACTGGACACACATACACACACTGGACAAACACACACACACACACACACACTGGACACACACACACACACACACAGGACACACACATACTGGACACACAAACACACACACTTGACATACACACACACACTGGACAGACACCGGACACACACACACACACACACACACACACACACACACACACACACACACACACACACACACACACTCACACACACACACACACACACACACACACACACACACACACACACACACACTGGCCCCACACACACACACACACAAATAGGAAACACACACTGGAAACACACACACTGGACAAACACACACATTGGACACACACACACTGGCCCCACACACACACACAAAAAGGAAACACACACACACACACACTGGAAACACACACACTGGACACACAAACACACTTGGACAAAGTTATATGCTGACTGTTTGTGTGTGTGTGAGTTCAGGTCTATCCCTCATTGACTGTCTGTTCTTCTGCTTACCGCTACAGTGTGGAACATGGTGGAGAGAACAGAATGAAACCTGGACTTAGAAAATGTGAGTGTTGACTGCTGTGAAGAATATTTCTAAGAATAAGTCTTAATTCAAGTGAAGTCAAAGTCAAAGACCACCATCATTACTTACTTGGTCATATTAAATATCAGCTGTATTTCTACAGAAGCACAAATCAGGGACACCAAAGTTTACAAAGAGTTGCTTTGACAATGTGTGTGTCTGTGTGTGTGTGTGTGTTGCGTGTTCGTGTTACTTTAGAAATGTGTGTGTGTGTGTGTGTCCAGTGTGTGTGTGTGTGTGTGTGTGTGTGTGTGTGTGTGTGTGTGTGGGTGTGTGTTCAGGGTGTGTGTGTTCAGGTTGTGTTTCCAGTGTGTGTGTGTGTGTGTTCAGGATGTGTGTGTGTTCATGCTGTTTGTGTGTGTTCAATGTGTTTGTTTATGTACAGGATGTGAGTGTGTGTTCAATGTGTGTGTGTGTGTAATTAATGTGAGATGGGAATAAGTGTGTTTTATATTACCATACAGTATAACATATGATCATTCAACAAGTCTCAAGTTACCTTATCTTCTCCTTTTGATACCTAGAAACATCTACATTAAATGAATTAGTGAAAAGTGAGTTAACATTCTAATGTGAATGATGATGATTTCTAATATTGTGTCTGGTTTCATCCATCAGATGTCTGTGATCTCACACTGGACCTAAACACAGTAAACAGAGACCTCTCTCTGTCTGAGGAGAACAGAAAGGTGACATGTAGGAGAGAGAAGCAGCCGTATCCTGATCACCCAGAGAGATTTGAGTTCTGGCCTCAGGTGCTGTGTAGAGAGGGTCTGACTGGGCGCTGTTACTGGGAGGTAGAGTGGAGTGGGGTAGGGGCTGATATAGGAGTGACATATAAAGGAATCAGCAGGAGAGGAGGGGGTAATGACTGTGGGATTGGATTCAATGACAAGTCCTGGAGTCTGGTCTGCTCTGAAAACCGTTACAGAGCGTGGCACAATAATAATTCCACTACCATAGACGTCCCCTCCTCCAGCTCCCACAGAGTAGGAGTGTATCTGGACTGGCCAGCCGGCACTCTGTCCTTCTACAGTGTCTCCTCTGACACACTGACCCACCTGAACACATTCCACTCCACATTCACTGAGCCCCTCTATCCAGGGTTTGGGGTTCATTATGTTGACTCCTCAGTGTCCCTGTAAATAATAACCATGGTAACACTGATACACACAAACACACACACACACACACACACACACTGGACACACACAAACACACACACACACACACTGGACACACACACACACACACTGGACAAATACACACACACACACTGGAGACACACACACACACACTGGACACACACACACACACACACACACACACTGGACACACACAAACACACACACACACACACACTGGACACACACACACACACACTGGACAAATACACAGACACACACTGGAGACACAAACACACACACTGGACACACACACACACTAGATTCACACACACACACACTGGACACACACACACACTGGACACACACACACACTGACACACACACACACACACACTGGAGACACACACACACACTGGACACACACACACACACTAGATTCACACACACACACACTGGACACACACACACACACACTGGACACACACACACTCTGGATACACACACACACTGGACACACACACAAACACACTGGACACACACACACTGAACACACACACACTGGACACACACACACTGAACACACACACACTGAACACACACACACACTAGACACACACACACTGAACACATACAAAAACTGAACACACACACACACACTGGACACACACACACTGGACACATACACACACAATGGACACATATACACACATACACTGAATACATACACACACACTGGACACACACACGCATATTGGACACACACTGGACACACACACACACACACTAGACACACACACACACACACTTGACACACACACACACTGGACACACACACACTGGATACACACACACACTGGACACACACACAAACACACTGGACACACACACTGGAGACACACACACACACACTGGACACACACACTGGACACACACACACGCTGGACACACACACACACACACACACACACACACACAAACACACACACATATACTGGGGACACACACACTGGACACACACACACACTGGACACACACACAATGGACACACACACTGAACACACACACACTGAACACACATACATTCACTAGACACACACACACACACTGGACACACACACACAATGGAAACACACACACTCTGGACACACACACACACATACTGGACACACACACACATACACACTGGACACACATACACACAAACACACACACTGGACACATACACACACACGCTGGACACAAACACACTTGACATGCACACACACACACTGGACACACACACACACACACACACACTGGACACATACACACACACGCTGGACACAAACACACTTGACATGCACACACACACACTGGACACACACACACACACACTGGACACACACACTGGACACATTTCCATGTGTAGTATTTTGATGAAAGGAAATCCCATTTAGCCTACTGGACAGGACTTTGCTATGGCATCTTCTGTTTGGGTGTCTCAGGTCAGGTCTGAGCCATGATCAGAATGTGTCTCTGTGTCTATTTCCAGCCCTGCCATTTCTACCTGTCCTGATCTAGTGTTTCACCCCTGACCTCCTCACACCGTCTCACTGTCCATGTCTGCTTTTAGCTCCCACCTCTACTTCACTGTGTTATAATGGACCTTATGCTTGTTATGTCACCTCTGGAACCAGTTATCAAACATACTGACCTTTCTGACCCTATCCCATGGCCCTACTTTCTACAACTGAACATTTCAATTCCTCTATTAGTTTTGTTTTGTGTCCATTTACTTATGTATGTATTTGTTGTATATTGGGGTTGTGCTGCAGAGCATCATGGGGGTTTGTAAGTGTTGAGATGATCACGTTCCAGATAAATGGTTGAACTGATTCCTGTCTCCTGTCTCATCATTATTGAATTGTTATACAGACTTGGTTCTGAAACCAACGAGACATAACAAAAGATTGGCGATGAATAAGTCTGAATCTACAGGAACTATTCTGTCTGGAAGAAGTGGGTTTTTACAACTGTTTAAAACTGTTATTTTCTGTGGTCCAGTCTAGGCTAATGTTAGCACAGTGTATTGCTAGCAGAGGCAAGTGCATAGTCGAGCTAGCTAAGAAAGAGAGTTAACCAGTGGTGTAAGGTACTTAAGTAAAAATACTTTAAAGTACTACTTAAGTAGTTTTTTGGGGGTATCTGTACTTGACTTTACTATTCATATTTTTGACTACTTTTACTTTCACTTCACTACATTCCTAAAGAAAATAATGTACTTTTTACTCCATACATTTTCCCTGACACCCAAAAGTACTTGTTACATTGTGAATGCTTAGCAGGACAGAAAATGGTCCTATTCGTACTTATCAAGAGAACATCCCTACTGCCTCTGATCTGGCAGACTCACTAAACACAAATGCTTTGTTTGTAAATTGTCTGACTGTTGAAGTGTGCCTCTGGCTGAACGTATATTTTAAAAACAAGAAAATTGTCTGGTTTGCTTTATGTAAGGAATTTGAAATGATTTGTACTTGTACTTTTACTTTTGATACTTTAGTATATTTTAGCAATTACATTTACTTTTGATACTTAAGTATATTTAAAACCAACTACTTTTGGACTTTTACTCAAGTAGTATTTTACTGGGTGACTTTCACTTTTAGTTGAGTCATTTTCTGTTAAGATATCTTTTGCTTTTACTCAAGTATGACAATTGGGTACTTTTTCCACCACTGGAGTTAACATCGTCATGGACGGCAGAAAAGGACTCGAGACGGACATCGGATTGGGAAAACAACGTGATTAAAAAGGAGGAATATACAGTGATTAAAGGAAAGGACATTTATTCAACTTCAAATTCAATTGATTGGACATGATTTGGAAAGGCACACACCTGTCTACATAAAGGAGTGTATCTCTGGATGAACGTACATTTTAAAAACATTATTTTTGCTTTATGTACATAATTTGAAATGATTTATACTTGTACTTTTACTTTTGATACTTTTGTATATTTTAGCAATTACATTTACTTTTGATACTTAAGTATATTTAAAACCAAATACTTTTAGACTTTTACTCAAGTAATATTTTACTGGGTGACTTTCACTTTTAGTTGAGTCATTTTCTATTAAGGTATCTTTACTTTTACTCAAGTATGACAATTGGGTACTTTTTCCACCACTGGAGTTAACATCGTCATGGACGGCAGAAAAGGACTCGAGACGGACATCGGAGCAGGAAAACAACGTGATTAAAAAGGAGGAATATGCAGTGATTAAAGGATAGGACATTTATTCAACTGTGAAGACAAAGCTTTTATTTAAAACTGCTAAATGAGCGAACTTAGGAGGAAACTTCAGTGAGTGAAGTGAATGAAGATCACGTGACTGAAGAAAATATTGCTTTGGTTGAGGACAATACTGAAGTGAGTGACAATCAGGAGCTTATTGAGAAACAAAAATTATTGGAATTGTTGGAAACATTGGACAGTTTGATGAAAGTATTGAGCAGTGGAGCTCATATACAGAACGGTTTGAATATTTTGTTCTTGTAAATGACATGGATGAGGACAACATTGTGCCTCCATGTTTTAGTGTAATGGTGCCAAAGACATTTAATTTACTAGGCAGCCTGCTACAGCCAGACAGAACAGGTAATAAGACGTAATGGGATATTGTGGAGATACTTAAAGGACATTTTTCACCAGAACCACTAGTTAATGCTGAAAGGTTCAGGTTCCACAGGAGACATCAGGAAGAGGGAGAATCAGTAACAATGTTTGCTGCTGCATTAAAGAAACTACCAGAACACTGAGTTTAATGCTGTTCTAAATGACATCATTAGAGACAGACTAGTATGTGGGCTACGGAGTGAAGCTACACAAAAGAGACTGTTGACTGAAAGTCATCTGACCTTGGCAAAGGACATTGAAATCAGTGAGTCCATGGAACTAGCTGCTAAAGAGGCTCACCAGTTGAGTTCATCAGGAACTTAGTGGGTTCATCTAACAATCCTAATCATTAGCTGATACATTTTAATCTCATACACAGGGTTTACCTTCCACCTAGAAAACATCATTTACAGTTTTTTTCAATTGTTTAAGCACAATTTTGAAAACAGGGCCCGGTTTGTCAAAACACTACACACAATTAGCACAACCCTACACCAAAGTAGCACAACACTTCAGATCATTTGCAAAATGGAACACTTTTGTCAAAACTATACACGACTTCATAAAAACAATATTTTGTTACCATACGAAACACACACATTTCATATGACTTCAATCTTTTTGAACCAGTTACACACTGCTGTTGCTAACCTAAAACACTTTTAGCAAGTCTAATTCTCAGTGATTAGAGTACTGTAAATGAAGTACACAGAGAAAGTGCAACTATACAAACACTACACAAGACCAATGCTGCAGACTGAGGAAAATATCATTTATTTCTCTCCATATACCCAAATCAGTCAACATGTCAACATGGAGAATCACAACAAAACATGTCCCAGTTTTCATGCTACTACAGTAGTGTGCATAACACTGTTAGCTCAGCAAACAACAGACAAACGTAAAATACTGTATCCAGTACAGGTTACAATTACAGTAAATAACAACAACAACAAACATAAAAAATCATCTGAAAAAAACGGACAATATTGTACAGAAAATACTACAGTAAACATACTATACATTATCTCTTCGCCTAGCTGGATCTTTCCAGAGAATTTCATCAACATCACAAGCAATATCCTCATTAGCAAGACAACGTGGGAAGAACCGTCTTGAATGTCGAATCCATCCTTGCACAGCTGCGGCGTCGACTTGGTCACAGGCGTCCTCCATGGCCTGAATGAGGGGTACCTGAGCCTGGGGCTGGAGATCGTAAACCTTCCACCGCCATGCAGAGAAAAACTATTCGATAGGGTTTAGAAACAGAGAGTATGGTGGAAGGTATAGTACTGTCAACTGTGGATGGTGTTGAAACCAGTTCTGGACCAAAGCAGAGTGGTGGAATGACACATTGTCCCAGATGACAGTGTATTGCATCTGGTGCATTTCATTACCTGCTGTGACGATGTGGTGCAATCGGTCCAAAAATGCGAGAATGTGAGGTGTGTTGTAATGGCCCATTTTGGCATGACGGAGGAGAACCCCATGCTGTGAAATGGCAGCGCAAAGGGTGATGTTACCCCCACGTTGCCCTGGGACATTGATTATAGCCCTGTGGCCAATGATATTTCTGCCTCTCCTTCTTGCTTTTGTGAGGTTAAACCCTGCCTCATCAATATATGTGAATTCATGCAGGATTTCCTCAGCATCCATCTGCAAAACTCTCTGAAATACAGTGAAAGACAAGATTGTGTAGTTCAGGATAGGTCTAGTATACAGTCAATGTAAAAAAAGTAATGTGTGCAGTATACAACATCACAGTGCTAAAGTGAACAATACGAACCTCCACATACTCATGCCGCAGCCGTTTGACCCTCTCTGAATTCCGCTCAAAAGGCACTCGATAAAGTTGTTTCATTTGAACCTGATGTCTTTTCAGGATGCGTGCCAGTGTTGACTGAGAGACCTGATGGACATTATTGAAAATGGCATGGTCACCGATAATGTTGGCTTGTAGTTCTTTGAGCCTGATAGCATTATTGGCCCAAACCATGTTTATTATCTCTCTCTCTTGTTCTTGCGTGAATATGGGCCCCCTTCCTCCTTGTCGTTCCCGACCCTCAATCCTATGTAGAGAATAATACATGTAACTTACTGTACAATGTCACAGGAAGGGGTATCACAAGTGCTGATTTGGTGCATACAATAAGCGGCTGATTACTGTAACTGTAGACAGATCTTCTTTTACCTGTTTTCCTGTCGAAAAGTCCTTATGACAGATGCCACTGTATATCTGCTAAGATTTGGCTGAACTCTCAGTCCAGCCTCCCTCAGCGTCAATCCGTGGTTCACAACATGGTCCACTAGTGTTGCACGAATGTCATTTGATAAGTTTGGTCCTCTTCTTCTTTGTGCACGTTCTCCTCCTGCTTCAGGTCTTCCTCGACCTCTGGCTCGGCCTCTGCCTCTTCCTCTACCTCCTTCTCCTCCTCTGTGTACTCCTCCTCTCACTCTTCTTCTGACTCCTTCCATTTTGGTTGAAGGCAGGTGAACCTACCTGCTGCATTTTTATAGTGCTTAAACCTGATTGGTGTGTCTACAATTTAGCAATCATGTGTTTGTGCACCTGATGGCTGTGTTTAACAGATTGGCTCATAGATGTGGTAATTTGACAGTCAGTGCTTTGGAATTACAAGGAAGTGACATCATGATATACTTCTGTGTCTGATGTATACAAGTGTTAGTGTTTTGCAAATCACTTTGTGTAATGTTTTGCAAATAGTGTGAAGCTGACAATGTGTTTACAGTTGTGCAAATCTAGCCTTGTGTTTTGCTCCTTGAGTGTAAGATTTTGCTAATTGTGTGAAAAGTTTAATTTTAGTGTATAAGCAATCGTAAAAAACTGTAATACACTATAAGTACATTTGTAAGAATACTTATGACTTCTTCAAATGGGGGGACTAGATACATAAAGTGCTTTCATTTCTAAACGGTGAAACAGATATGTATTAAAACATCCTCAAATAAAAGGTGACAATATATACTGTCACCTCATATGAAACATTTGATCTCAAATCCAAAATGCTGGAGTATAGAGCCACATTTAAAATGTTATCTTTACTGTCAAAATAGATATGGTGTGGACTGTATACTCAATACAATCTAAATCTGATACCTCACTGTCTGTCTTTTGACTGATACTGCTTTTTAAACTGCTCTGGTCAGTCTACTCAAATATTTGTAATATGCATATTTCTCTCTACAAGCAATACTTTGATAATTTGTCATTTCTAATAATGATACATTCATTTATGAATAGATATGGCAGGTTTCAGGACACTGATGTATCTGATAATTTAGAAACAAATATACTGCCACGATTTTCACCACCAAAGAATAGCAGTGTGGTTTTAATATGATTTGACTCTTTGCAGGCTGTCAGGCTGTCTAGTCACAGAGGAAGGCTGTGCTTCTCTGGTCTCAGCTCTGAAGTCAAACCCCTCACACCTGAGAGAGCTGGACCTGAGCTACAATCACCCAGGAGACTCAGGAGTCAGACTGCTCTCTGCTGGACTGGAGGATCCACACTGCAGACTGGAGAAACTCAAGTATGTAGAGGGTTTATGTCAATGTTCATATCAGACATGTTGGAGTTATCAGGCTAGTTAAGACAAACATTCTTACCAAAACCTGTCCAAAGTTATATGCTGACCGTGTGTGTGAGTGTGTGTGTGTGTGTGTGTGTGTGTGTGTGTGTGTGTGTGTGTGTGTGTGTGTGTGTGTGTGTGTGTGTGTGTGTGTGTGTGTGTGTGTGTGTGAGTTCAGGTGTATCCCTCAATGACTGTCTGTTCTTCTGCTTACCGCTACAGTGTGGAACATGGTGGAGAGAACACAATGAAACCTGGACTTAGAAAATGTGAGTGTTGACTGCTGTGAAGAATATGACTAAGAATAAGTCTTAATTCAAGTGAAGTCAAAGTCAAAGACCACCATCATTACTTACTTGGTCATATTAAATATCAGCTGTAGTTCTACAGAAGCACAAATCAGGGACACCAATGTTTACAAAGAGTTGCTTTGACAATGTGTGTGTGTGTGTATGTGTGTGTGTGTGGTGTGTTCGTGTTACTTTAGAAATGTGTGTTTGTGATCATGCATGCATACCGGTGTGTGTCCAGTGTGTGTGTGTGTGTATGTTCAGGATGTGTGTGTGTGTGTATTTAATGGGAATAAGTGTGTTTTATATTACCATACAGTATAACATATGATCATGAGCAAATCTCAAGTTACCTTAACTTCTCCTTTTGATACCTAGAAACATCTACATTAAATTAATTAGTGAAAAGTGAGTTAACATTCTAATGTGAATGATGATGATTTCTAATATTGTGTCTGGTTTCATCCATCAGATGTCTGTGATCTCACACTGGACCTAAACACAGTAAACATACTCCTCTCTCTGTCTGAGGAGAACAGAAAGGTGACACGTAGGAGAGAGAAGCAGCCGTATCCTGATCACCCAGAGAGATTTGAGGGCTATATACAGGTGCTGTGTAGAGAGGGTCTGACTGGGCGCTGTTACTGGGAGGTAGAGTGGAGTGGGAGAGGGGCTGTTATAGGAGTGACATATAAAGGAATCAGAAGGAGAGGAGGGGGTAGTGACTGTTGGCTTGGATACAATGACAAGTCCTGGTGTCTGCACTGCTCTGACAACAGTTACTCTGCCTGGCACAATAATAAGTCCACTACCATAGACGTCCCCTCCTCCAGCCCCCACAGAGTAGGAGTGTATCTGGACTGGCCAGCCGGCACTCTGTCCTTCTACAGAGTCTCCTCTGACACACTGACCCACCTGAACACATTCCACTCCACATTCACTGAGCCCCTCTATCCAGGGTTTAGGGTTTATGGTGTTGACTCCTCAGTGTCCCTGTAAATAATAACCATGGTAACACTGACAGACACACACACACACACACACTGGACACACACAAACACTGGACACACACACACACACACACACTGGACACACACACACACATACTGGACACACACACACATACTGAACACACACACACACACTGGACACACACACTGACACACACTGGCCACACACAAACATTGTACACACACACACACACACACACACACACACACACACACACACACACACTGAACACACACACACCGGACAAACACACACTGGACACACACACACACACACAGGACACACACACACTGATCACACACACACACACACTGGACACACACTGGACAAACACACCCACACACTGGACACACACACACAATGGACACACATACATTCTGGACACACACACACACTGGACGCACACACAATGGACACACACACACACACACAGAGGACACACACACACTGGACACACACACTGGACACACACACACACACACACACACACACTGGACACACACACACACAAACACACACACACACAGGACACACACACACTGGACACACACACACACACACTGGACACACACACACAATGGACACACATACATTCTGGACACACACACACACTGGACACACACACAATGGACACACACACACACACACAGAGGACACACACACACTGGACACACACACTGGACACACACACACACACACACACACTGGACACACACAAACACACACACAGGACACACACACACACAGAGGACACACACACACTGGACACACACACTGAACACACAAACACACACACACACACACACACACACACACACACACACACACACACACACACACACACAGGACACACACTCATACACACTGGACACACACACATACACACTGGAAACACACACACAGGACACACACATACACACTGGACACACACACACCTGACACACACACACACACACACAGGACACACTCACACACACTGGACACACACTCACACAAACACCTGACACACACACACACACACAGGACACACACACAGGACACACACACACACTGGACACACACACACACACACACACACACACACACACACCCACACTGGACACACACACTCACACACACTGGACAAACACACACACACACTGGACACACACATTCACACACACTGGACAACACACACACACCTGACACACACACACACTGGACACACACACACACACACTGGACACAAACACACACACTGGACACACACAAACACACACACACACTGGACACACACACTGGACACACACACATACGCTGGACACACACACACTGTACACACACACACACACACACACTCACACTGGACCCACACAAATACACACTGGACAAACGCACACACTGGACACACACACACACACACACTGGACACACACACACCTGACACATACACACACACACTGGACACAAACACACACACTGGACACACACACTCACACACACTGGACACACACACACACACACTGGACACACACACACACTGGACACATTTCCATGTGTTGGATTTTGATGAAAGGAAATCCCATATAGCCTACTGGACAGGACTTTGCTATGGCATCTTCTGTTTGGGTGTCTCAGGTCAGGTCTGAGCCATGATCAGAATGTGTCTCTGTGTCTATTTCCAGCCCTGCCATTTCTACCTGTCCTGATCTAGTGTTTCACCCCTGACCTCCTCACACCGTCTCACTGTCCATGTCTGCTTTTAGCTCCCACCTCTACTTCACTGTGTTATAATGGACCTTATGCTTGTTATGTTACCTCTGTAACCAGTTATCAAACATACTGACCTTTCTGACCCTATCCCATGGCCCTACTTTCTAGAAATGAACATTTAAATTCCTCTATGAGTTTTGTTTAGTGTCCATTTACTTATGTATGTATTTGTTGAATATTGGGGTTGTGCTGCAGAGCATCATGGGGGTTTGTATGTGTTGAGATGATCACGTTCCAGATAAATGGTTGAACTGATTCCTGTCTCCCGTCTCATCATTATTGAATTGTTATACAGACGTGGTTATGAAACCCACGAGACATAACAAAAGATTGGTGATGAGTAAGTCTGAATCTACAGGAACTATTCTGTCTGGAAGAAGTGGGTTTTTACAACTGTTTAAAACTGTTATTTTCTGTGGTCCAGAATAGGCTAATGTTAGCACAGTGTATTGATAGCAGAGGCAAGTGCATAGTCTAGCTAGCTAAGAAAGAGAGTTAACATCGTTATGGACGGCAGAAAAGGACTGGAGACGGACGTCTGAGCGGGAAAACTACTTGATTAAAAAGGGAGGAATATACAGTGATTAAAGGAAAGGACATTTATTCAGCTGTGAAGACAAACCTTTTAATTAAATCTGCTAAATGAGCGAACTTAGGAGGAAACTTCAGTGAGTGAAGTGAATGAAGATCACGTGACTGAGGAAAATATTGCTTTGGTTGAGGACAATACTGAAGTGATGACAATCAGGAGCTTATTGAGAAACAAAAAATTATTGGAATTGTTGGAAACATTGGACAGATTGATGAAAGTATTGAGCAGTGGAGCTCATATACAGAACGGTTTGAATATTTTGTTCTTGTAAATGACATGGATGAGGACAACATTGTGCCTCCATGTTTTAGTGTAATGGGGCCAAAGACATTTAATTTACTAGGCAGCCTGCTACAGCCAGTCAGAACAGGTAATAAGACGAATGGGGATATTGTGTAGATACTTAAAGGACATTGTTCACCAGAACCACTAGTTACTAAGACTTTTCCTAGCTCGTTTGTTAGAACCAGTTATAGCCTTCAGTCCTAGTTTTGTTTCACCTGCCTGTTTGCCTACCTGTGTATGACCATTGCCTGCCTGTGACCACGATTCCTGTCTTCTGTAAAGGCGTAATACACACCTGCCGCTCTGCGCGTGAATCTACACCTTTTTCTCCCTGAGTATTCATTACAGTACCCTAATGTTAAGTGTCATAAATGTATAGTTATTAGGAGCATCTTTAAAGATAATAAGAAAGAGGGAAAATACATGTAATTTACTAGGCAGCCTGTTTGATGAAAGTATTGAGTAGTGGAGCTCATATACAGAACGGTTTGAATATTTTGTTCTTGCAAATTACATTGATGAGGACAACTGTCACGACTTCCGCCGAAGTTGGTGCCTCTCCTTGCTCGGCGTCCACCCAAAATACGTTTATTTTTCTATTTGTTTTGTCTTGATGGTTCGTTATGATTATTTCCCTATTTATTCATATCTGCTTCCCTCATGGTTTTGTGCGTGTTTGTTCTTTGTTTTGTGAGCTGGAGATTAGTATTGTTTATTTTTCGAGTGAAGTCATTTACTCAGTTCTCTGTCCTGCGCCTGACTCCGCTGTATATTTGACAACAACATAGTGCCAACATGTTTTAGTGTATTGGGGCAAAATACATTTAATTTACTAGGCAGCCTGCTACAGCCAGACTGTAACGTGAACGCTGGGAGTCAGGAAGCAGGTACAGGAAGTGAATTTAATAATACATAGAACAAAACAAGAAACAGGAGTAGCGTACAGACATGAAGCCCTGAAACAGAATCAATAACCCCTGGGGAAGGAACCAAAGGGAGTGACTGATATAGGGGAGGTAATCAGGAAGCTGATGGAGTCCAGGTGAGTCTGATTGGTCGCAGGTGGCGTAACGATGGTGACAGGTGTGCGTAATAATGAGCAGACTGGTGACCTGGAATGCCGGAGAGGGAGTATACGGGACACAGACAGAACAGGTAATAAGACGTGTGGGGATATTGTGGAGATACTTAAGTAGAATTTACCTGGTCCTGACTTCAATTAAACTCTGTCTGGGAAACCGCCCCTCAGTCTCTCATCTACTCTGAGCTCAGATGGGGAAACATGAGAAGAGTTACATTCAAAAACACTATATATCACTTTTCAGAAGTTTTGGTAAATTAGCCTTTATTGTTTAAAGAAATTATGAAAGAGATTGGTGTTTTTTTTCACTATCTAATCATGGTATGGGGTTGTTCAATGACAGATATGTATTTGTTTAAAATCTATAATTTGATGCTTTCGTTTCAGAGAGACAAATAATCAAATATATGTCTGCCTCACTCTCAGAGAAATAAGTAGTACTGCTAGGTTTTACACAGTCAAATGTAAAAAATAACTACCTTTTTAATAAAGAACTGTACAAATATTATATTTGTAAAATCAATACTTAAAAAATGTTTTCAAAAAATACAGTATTATGATATGTGTGTTTAAAACCTTACATTTTACATTTTAGTCATTTAGCAGATGGTCTCATCCAGGATCCGGTTTCCCAAAAGCATCTTAAGGCCAAGTTCATCGCTAGAACCTTTGTAGGAGCATCGTTAAATCTCTGAGCAGTTCCCCAAAACCATCGTTATTAACGTTAAACTTGAAAACGCTTGTAATCTAACGCCTGCCACAGACCATTCGTACTCGTAGAACAGGTCAATCTCAGGGGTTAAAGCAAAAAAAGATATCCTTATGTCGACCTCAGATTGATTGTCTTGTGCTAAATTAATCTCCACCTTTCACGTAAACAAGTCATGACCGTCATGCTTTTAGGAAAAGAGGATAATTTCTGTAAATGTATTAAACTGTAAATGTGACCAATTCCAGTCCCCTTGCTCAGGGTTCCCAGGGTCCTCCTGGGGAAACTTCTTGAGAAGCTCAGTTCTAAGAAGCTCAGTTCTGGTGACAAGAAAAAGGCCGTTTTACTCCAGAATGAATGGAAATACAATGATGCTGACACCATCTAAAATATCATTTACACCTCCATGAACGAGCCCAATAAGATATTGGTAAAGATGATGTTAAATGATTTTAACATATTGAACCATATATCCTGTATTCATGGTCTATTATCAGATGGTAAATGATTTTAACATATTGAACCATATAGCCTGTATGCATGGTCTAATATCAGATGGTAAATGATTTTAACATATTGAACCATATATCCTGTATTCATGGTCTATTATCAGATGGTAAATAATTTTAACATATTGAACCATATATCCTATATTCATGGTCTATTATCAGATGGTAAATGATTTTAACATATTGAACCATATATCCTATATTCATGGTCTATTATCAGATGTTCTATTAGCAATAAGCATGATCACCTGTAGCCCAACAGATGCAGCATAGTGGCTATAAATGAAACATGGGGTTTGTCCATCTGCATTTACCCCATTGGACACAACTTCCTGATTATTATTATTATTTATTATTATTATTGTTCACTCAGAATTGTTGTTGGGGGGGGGTTCTATATCAAAGTTGCCCTTTTAAGATGTCGTTGCCCCTTTAAGAGCTCTGTTGCGAATGTTCCTAAACAATGCTTGATACTCCGGTTTTAAGATGCCGTTGCCCCTTTAAGAGCTCTGTTGTGAATGTTCCTAAACCATGCTTGATACTCCGGTTGTAACTGCATTTTTTTAAACAATGCATTAGCGCAATTGTAGGAGTATAGAAATAAACGTGTTATCAATGGAAAGCTTGGATCCCCCTCTTTTTTTAACAAAGGTCAAAACTGCTTTCAAAAGTGTTTTCCCCGTGATTGCATTAAGAGTTGTTGTCCGTTGACTGCTTGAATAAACGGCCCTACAAAGGCAAAGAGCATCAACTAGAAAACAGTCCAACTGAAGACAAAAAAAGCCTTTAAAGTTGTTTTTGCTGTCCAGCCAAATATGTCGTAGGTAGATAAGTGTAAATGCACTGATGTATCATCTTATTATGACCACTGATCTGACCTATGACCCCTTAAATGCTGATACTGCACTCTGCCTTTGTATGACCTTAAACAGCTGTATGGGTCATTCAAAAGCAAAGTGCAGTATCTAAAAAATCTAAATGTGTTTATCCAGCTTTCTTGTTGTTTTTAATGGTGTTGTGTAGTTGTGTTTTCATGTTTTGAATGTTGTATTGTAGCAACCCTCAAGCTGTTTTTATCCATAAGGTAAGAACTATTTCATCACGGAGAATGTTTATACTTATGTGACTTTGTATTACTATCAATGCTGTCCTTTTCTTTATGTTAGCCAGCGTTTCAATATTTTGTTTGCTATCTTTCTTACCATTATCTGGGTATTTTGCATTTCAATGCGAGTTAAACCATAACGTTTCTGCATGATTGGGCCATGTTTATTCTGGTGATAACTGTGGTCCTCTGTAGCTCAGCTGGTAGAGCACGGCGCTTGTAACGCCAAGGTAGTGGGTTCGATCCCCGGGACCACCCATACACAAAAATGTATGCACGCACGACTGTAAGTCGCTTTGGATAAAAGCGTCTGCTAAACGGCTTATTATTATTATTTTATTATAACTGGATCACTGGCTGTCTCATGGAGGGTGAGTGTCATGGTCGGGATGGCCTGAACTCAGAGCCTGATAGAATACCAAGGAAAACCGTAGTAACTGCAGCAAATGTGTAGCAGCAGTTTGCAATTGTACGGCAGAATAGCTGTGCACATAATCCTAATACCTCTTCATAGACTACATTTGAACACTTGAACAGTGTCTTCTTTGAGGGCGTGAACTGGTATGGTATGGTAAGATTATCTAGTGGGGACAGTAACTGAAAGGTTGCTGGTTCGAATACCTGAGCCGTCAAGGTAAAAATCTGTGTGTGCCCTTAAGCAAGGCACTTACACCTGATTTGCTCCAGGGGGCGCCGTACTAATATGACCCTGTAAAACAACACATTTCACTGCATCTATCCGGTGTCTGTGACAATACATTTAAAAATATTTTATTTATTTATTACAACAGTTAATTTAACAATGCTGGTTATAAATCTTGTTGACATTCATCCAAGGACACCTTGACTTGCATTACACTCTCACTCCAGAAAAATATTCTCATGAAATCATATGACTTATAGTTAGAGAAAAGGATTCCTGTGAACGCGGCCTGCTTCAAGCAGGAAACCAGTTATGGATGTGTGATCTATCTTGGCATCTTTTTGGGTAACCACATTGGAACATTCCAACATTCATCTTTAAAGACATGAACTGGCAGAACAGGTTTCAGCAAAGTATGGAGTCATTGTTTTCAGGAAGGTGTCTCCATGGCGATAGGAGGGACAGGAGGCAGACTAAGGGCAAGGGAAGCCACCTGAACTACTGCCCTACAAAGGCAAAGAGCAGTCTACGCAAACAGTGAATCTGAGAAAAATGACTTTAAAGTTGTTGTTTTTTTGTCCAATCATATCAACCATGACCACTGATCTGACCTATGACCCCTTAAATGCTGATACTGCACTCTGCCTTTTTATGACCTTAAACAGCTGTATGGATCATGCAGAAGCAAAGTGCAGTATGTACAAATCTAAATGTGTTTATCCAGCTTTCTTGTTGTTTTTCTGTTTGATGGAAACAGTTTGAGTGTTGTAACTATATTCCAACTGTATTTAATGGTGTTATGTAGTCGTGTTTTCATGTTTTCAATGTTGTATTGGAGTAGGCCTAACCCTCACCAATATTTCTGTTGATGGAGAGAGACACCAGACAAGATGAGAGACATCAATAGACGACACAGAGAAAGTGATGGAGAGAGAGAGAGAGACACCAGACAAGACACAGAGACAGCAACAGAAGAATAGGATATGATGGAGAGAGACACCAGACAAGACACAGAGACAGCAACAGAAGAATAGGATATGATGGAGAGAGACACCAGACAAGACATAGAGACAGTGATGGAGAGAGACAGAGGAGGGGAGAACAAAAAGAGAGAGAGAGAGAGAGAGAGAGAGAGAGAGAGAGAGAGAGAGAGAGAGAGAGAGAGAGAGAGAGAGGGTGTTTAGGTACTGTGGGATTCTTTAATCAGTTTGGCTCATTGGACAGGTCAGAGTCTATGTTTGAAGTTCTTGAGTGGTTTTTGGCAATACACTGGTGATGTATTCATGGTTTAGCTGTTGAAATTCCTTCCCGGACCCTCCTACTGGCTGTGGGCTAAGCCACCGATGTCTCCAAATCCTAGGGGAGAGAGATGCTACCCCTGGGGAGAGAGGAGCTGTTACCCTTGGGGAGAGAGGAGCTGCTACCCTAGGGGAGAGAGGAGCTGTTACCCCTGGGGAGAGAGGAGCTGATACCCCTGGGGAGAGAGGAGCTGCTACCCCTGGGGAGAGAGGAGTTGTTACCCCTGGGGAGAGAGGAGCTGTTACCCTTGGGGAGAGAGGAGCTGCTACCCCTGGGGAGAGAGGAGCTGTTACCCCTGGGGAGAGAGGAGCTGCTACCCCTGGGGAGAGAGGAGCTGCTACCCTTGGGGAGAGAGGAGCTGTTACCCCTGGGGAGAGAGGAGCTGCTACCCCTGGGGAGAGAGGAGCTGTTACCCCTGGGGAGAGAGGAGCTGCTACCCCTGGGGAGAGAGGAGCTGCTACCCTTGGGGAGAGAGGAGCTGCAACCCCTGGGGAGAGAGGAGCTGCTACCCCTGGGGAAAGAGGAGCTGATACCCCTGGGGAGAGAGGAGCTGCAACCCCTGGGGAGAGAGGAGCTGATACCCCTGGGGAGAGAGGAGCTGCTACCCCTGAGGAGAGAGGAGTTGCTACCCCTGGGGAGAGAGGAGCTGCTACCCCTGGGGAGAGAGGAGCTGTTACCCCTGGGGAGAGAGAAGCTGCTACCCCTGGGGAGAGAGGAGCTGCTACCCCTGGGGAGAGAGGAGCTGCTGCCCCTGGGGAGAGAGGAGCTGCTACCCTTGGGGAGAGAGGAGCTGCTACCCCTGGGGAGAGATGAGCTGCTACCCCTGGGGAGAGAGGAGCTGATACCCCTGGGGAGAGAGGAGCTGCTACCCCTGGGGAGAGAGGAGCTGCTACCCCTGGGGAGAGAGGAGCTGCTACCCCTGGGGAGAGAGGAGATGTTACCCTTGGGGATAGAGGAGCTGTTACCCCTGGAGAGAGAGGAGCTGTTACCCTTGGGGAGAGAGGAGCTGCTACCCCTGGGGAGAGAGGAGCTGTTACCCCTGGGGAGAGAGGAGCTGTTACCCCTGGGGAGAGAGGAGCTGTTACCCCTGGGGAGAGAGGAGCTGTTACCCCTGGGGAGAGAGGAGCTGTTACCCCTGGGGAGAGAGGAGCTGCAACGAAGAGAGACTGCGACCCTGCTCGGGAAGAGCTTAACGATTGGTGATTGTTGGGGCACGTTTGGCAGGAGCTTCAGTGATGAAGACTGCTGAACTTGCTGATGTTTCACAATATGCCATGGCCGTCTCAGTCACCAGGTCTCAACCCAATTGAAGACAACCATCAACAAAACACTAAATTATGGAATTTATTGTGGAAGAATGATGTCACATCCCTCCAATAGAGTTCAAGACACTTTTTTTTTTTTTTTTTACCTTGACAATAAACATTTTAATGAACCACAAACACTTGATGTTTAGGGATGGCACACATAGGGAGACAGTTTGCGTTCCTTCTCACATATGCACCTAGGAAGATGCAGTGTTTCTCAACCTGTCATTTTACATAATGTTGCAAGACACATACCATCAAATTAATCCATAGACTTTTGTCCATATTTACAGAAGGCTGTCATTTCACAAATTGTTCCTATATTGAAAGGACATAGGGAAAATAAAGTCAAATATTTCAATACAAAATAATAAAAACAATCACAGCATTACTCAGTCTTAATGTATTTTAACCATATTAACCTGTTTAATCAAATTGTTTTCATTTGGAACACTAAATCAGAACTACATTTGGAGTTCCAGACACTTGTAGAATGTATGCCAAGGCACATTGTAAGAGCTATAAAGAGACAGGGAGTGGGAGAGAGAACAGGTAGAACCTGATATGGAAATGAGCAGAACAAACTAAAGGAACTTTCCACCACCGAATGATCATTCCAGACTCTACTTCTATTGAGAGACATATAAAAGGTAAGACGACGATTGTTATGTGTATTTATATAGTTGATGATATTGTTATGTGTATTAATATAGTTGATGATATTGTTATGTGTATTCATATAGTTGATTATATTGTTATGTGTATTCATATAGTTGATGATATTGTTATGTGTATTAATATAGTTGATTATATTGTTATGTGTATTCATATAGTTGATGATATTGTTATGTGTATTCATATAGTTGATGATATTGTTATGTGTATTAATATAGTTGATGATATTGTTATGTGTATTAATATAGTTGATGATATTGTTATGTGTATTCATATAGTTGACGATATTGTAATGTGTATTCATATAGTTGATGATATGTTTTGTGGACAGTGTTATAATAGGCCTACTCTCCTTAACATGTTTTGGATATAAATTAGATGCGTGGGGTGAATTCGTTCTGTTTCCATCTGTGTGCCCCAGGGTGATCGCTCCTACACTATCTAGAATCTAAAAGGGTTATTTTCCTGTCCCCATAGGAGAACCCTTTGTAGAACCCTTTTTGGTCCTAGGTAGAACCCTTTTGGGTTCCATGTAGAATCCTTTCCACAGAGGGTTCTACATGGAAGCCAGAAGGGTTTTACCTGGAACCCAAAAGCGTTCTCCTATGGGGACAGCCAGAGGACCCTTTTGGAACTCTTTTTTCTAAGAGTGTACTGTATCATAGGTCTATAGACTTGTCTTCTCAAAACAGGCTTAAAACACAACAAGCAACAACATTTTCTCTTTCTAATCTACTGTTAACGCTTTTCACTCAGGAAGGTATGTTGTTTGAAAGAGAGACAAATAAATACTGTGGAAAGACTGTGTGTTCATTAGTGCCCACCGTAGCAAAACGTTTGGCAACAGAAACCATTTAGGTCACGTTGTACAGCGTTTGGAGTAAATAGTTTATGCAACATTTTAAAACGAGTCAACTAATGAATACAACCCAGGTTGTAGCCTACAACTCGGCTGTTGATGCCTGCCTCATGCTGTAACCTGAAATTAGCCTGAGGGGTGGACTATGATGCAAGCTAGATATACTGGTTTTCTAAAGTTAGCTTCAGTTAGATTCACATTCCAGCTCAGGCCTCACCCATAAGAATATACAGAGCGCTAGTCATCACGAAGGTGCTCTCTCAGCAGAACAGTAGATATCTCAATGACTTGACATGTTCTGGTTGTGAATTCAGGCTACAAGGTGAGAATCCTGCCAGGAATGATTGTAAAGTGTGTAGAGAAATTAAATGTATGGTGTAATTTTAGTACAGTGAATGGAAGTCCTAACAGTCTACTTCTAATGAGAAAGGTTTGTGTCAGTCTAATCATACAAAATGGCGCTAACTGAATGTGGGCAAGTCAAATTCAATATATCAATATTCATATATTATAGTTCTACATTTAACATTTCATATGATAACTGTAATTGTATCATAGTTCCACTATAGTGTAGTGATCCTCGCTAAATGAGCCACGTCACAATTCCAACCAAGCAACCCAATTGGCGCCAGATGCGTAGGTTGTTTGCCTTTTTACAAGTGCAACCTGGGTTCACTTCCCTGCCCCGCTGTTTGCTACATTGGTGTCAGAAGTAGTATGGTGTCTGTGAGGCCATCAGATTGCACGGCCCGGATGTGTGAGGGGTCTGAGTAGTCGAAGCACGAGACTTGCTTTTATAGGGGGCAGTGTGAGACAGGTTACAATTCCCATCGCAGCAATAGGGTTAACCTAGTTTTGGCCAGCGACCTGGGTTCACTGCCCTGCCCCGCTGTTTGCTACAATATTAATATCACAGGCTACCCCACGTCCGTTGAACAAAGAGACACAACAATATGAGTGAAAGGATTTTAGGATAATATCAGTAAGTGTTGATTTAAAGTTGTCTTCTGGGTTCAGCCTTCTAGCTTCCTTTATCAATTGGGTGAAATATAACAAATGACATGGTCTCAGAGTTTGGAAATAACCAGTCCCAGTTTAAATCGCCCATGATTTCCGTTTCATTATTTCCCCAGAGCAGCAAGGGAATCTAGAGACTCAACCTTTGCAGAATCAGAATCACCTTTATTCGCCAAGTACATTTGCACATACATGTGTAGGATCTTAATTTTAGCCAGTTTGCTACAGCAGGAAAATATTCCTGCAGCAACAGGAAATGTGAATTATTATGTGAATTATAATTAATGGACATTTTTGTAGCGGTTGATACATTTTTAGTAAGGGAAACTCAAGTCTGCCATTTCTAAGTGGAAATTACAAACTTCAGAAGCCTTTTAAAACCTCAAATACACTACACGTTTTACATTTACTGCGTTGAGGGAAAGTTATTCTGCAGTGGGGGGTGATCAAATTAAGATCCTACATCTGTACACATAATTCTACATGGTGATTTTTTAAATTTTAGTAATTTAGCAGACGCTCTTATCCAGAGCGACTTACATACATTGCGAGTGCATACATTTTATTTTTTTATACTGGAATCGAACCCACAACCCTGGCGTTGCAAATGCCATGCTCTACCAACTGAGCTACATCCCTGCCGGCCATTCCCATAATAATTAAAATGTCCTGTTGCTGCAGGATTATTTTCCTGCTGTAGCAAACTGGCTCAAATTAAGATCCTACATCTGTAGCAATACACCTCTCTTTGATGTACATGGCTATATCAGGATTGACTTTTGACCATTTGGCATCTTTTATTTACTGTTGTTTAGGCTGGTTGAATGAGTTGCCTATAAAAGCTACTTCATCTGCAAGAGAACAGGCGGCTGCACCAGCGACTGTAAGAAGTTATGTGATTTCCTCATATGAACGTGAAAGTAAGTGTGTAGCCTACGCAGTTACACAATGGCTGTTGAAACTGTGGCACGTATTTCTCTGTAACATTAGAAGTTGGATAAATGTGTTGATATGTAGGAAAGACGGGCAGACCCTGGTAAGTCTAGGCTAAACTACAAACTATTATAAGGTTAGGTCGACTTCAGACATTCAATAGTCAGATTAGGTTTGAGCTATGATCACTTATCATGCTGACAAACCTGATGGTCTCCGTTGGAAATGGTGTGTAAAATACCATGCCTAGGCTACAAGCTCTGTCCTGCTACTGTTAGGTCTATAACGTTATGGGAACTGATCTGAACAGGTTTAGACTGTTACCATGGAGAAGAGATGTCACAACTACATATTCATGTGATTGCATTAAATCACCTGACTGTTTCGATATGTCTGTTAGTAAATGTTTTATAAGAGATAATTAATAAATGATAACAATTTACATTCAAGAATTACTGTGTTAACTACAACCAACATGTTGGATCTCTGTTTAGGGGTCAGTTCTCTAAAATGAGTCTCTCTGGGGAGAGAGAGGAGGGGGGCCCTGCCTCTAAAATGAGTCTCTCTGGGGAACATGACACCAAAGCTAAGAGGTGAGATGACAATTTTGTTTAAGAATTATTAAGAGTTTATTTCCTAAATGCTATTTCCACAATTTTTCACGTGTTTTTTAATCAGAAATGGTTGCTTATGGGTACCTTCAATATTACTGTTCTCAGATGTTTAATTAATAGATTTTAGATGTGTATTATTTTTTATTGCAAAACACTATATATCCATTGTTTAGCTGAAATGGATTATTCGTATCCTGTATATTTGACTGTATTATCTGGTTGTCTCACCTAGCTATCTTAAGATGAATGCACTTACTGTAAATCGCTCTGGGTAAGAGCATCTGCTAAACAGGTGGGGCTCTGCCCTGAATGACAGGTCACCACTGCTCCAAAACAATTACATGTTGCACAGGAACCACTGACTCGCTGCATGTTTCTATTATCAAGACACCTGCTGGTACCTCTTAACTGGTTAGTACAGCTCATGAGGTGTCCTAAATATCTGCCAACTAGGTGGGACACTTATGAATAAAGAGGCTTCATGCATAGCTTTAATTTATACCCATAAGAGTAGGACTAAAATGGCTTTATTCTCAGCACTTATACGACACATTTTATACTCTGAGACGCTTTTTGGATATGGGCCCAGATCTCAAAACATTGTTTTAAAAAACGAATCATTTTGTTTTACATTAAAAAAAATGAATATTACTAATGTAAGCCACTGTAAAGACTTGGTTTAGTTTATTGTGTTGCTCTGCTCATGTCCGCGTTCTGGAACTGTCCGCGTCCCCGTACAGAACTGTTCGCGTCCACGTACGGTTTGGCGCCAAGCATATTGTCCAGTTACGCGCAGAGTGGACTGAGGTGATGTTGGGGAACAACGACGGAGTTCGTTACAGTGTTGAGACGCCGAAGTTTATTGTTCAATTTTCTTTTTTGCGTAATGGTCAGTGACAGTATGAGTGTTGCCAGATCCTTTTCACTCGCTATCCTTGTTTCATCTTGTGGTTCACCGGATTCGTCATCATCCTCGAGGGACAGACGAACGACCTGCTAGCTATCCAAGCTAGTCGGTACAGCTAGCTAAGCTAGCTACTCTACCAGCAGCATCCTAGTAATCCTAGCTACCACTACATCATCACCGGCTGCCTGCATTTCTTGTGGACCGATGGAGCTCCCTGGTTGTTTCTTCCACCTGTTAAATACCGTGGAGGGCTTTTCCCTCTCTCGTTGACGGATGCTGGCTACGCTCCCTCTGTCCGGTTCTCCTCTTCACTAGATGGACGGTAACTTTAGTGTTTAACCCCTCTGTGTCCAAGGACTGAACTTTTTGAATATTATTTTCGGGGCGCCTCAAGTTACATTTTTTACAACGTTTATTTCTGATAAAATTAGTTCATTGCATCCGCTATGGAGCCCAGTTTCATAATATTACCTTCTGTCCCTGGTTATGAAGTAATCGCGAAAGAACAGGCCTTATGTTTGGGCATTTTTCACCCTACCAGCTCCTATTAGTTCTATTGAGCTCCGTGACACCAACTCGCCTTCAGAACGTTCTATTCCTAGTCCATTGTCCTTCGTCACAATGCCAGCTTCACTATTGTTATCAATGAGACCTGCCTGCGTTAACCCTGTAGGTTTGCTCAGGTAACTTATTATTAACAAGGTTACGGCTACTTGGTGAGCGTTAACCCTGTAGGTTTACCTCAGGTAACTTATTATTAACAAGGTTATGGCTACTTGGTGAGCGTTAACCCGCGCTCACTTTTCACCTGAGTACATGTTGTGGTGAGCCACAGTCTAAGAGTTGTTGTCTGGCGCAAAGCCATCAAACATTAAACATTTTCTGGTCATGGTTAACCATATTTGTTTTAAGAAAAAAGTGTACAATCTAAACAAAACGCATGTCCCTGACCTCTTTTTCATGATATAGCCAATTTAAACAGCCAGAAGACATTTTTAAATTAAGAAATAACCATTTTTTTACGACTTGTTGTTTCTAAGTGGCTGCTGGGTAATTTGATATGCATCGAACTCTTCGTTCGTAGGCATCAAATTGAGCGAATGCTGCGCAGGTTCACTGAGTTGCAAACCACATGGGTATAATGGGGTTATTGTTGTCTAATCGGGTGGTCTAGCTAATGGATTTGTAGATCTGATGCAGATGCTACCTCAGATGATGAGCCTAGCAAGTGTCATGAATGAGTTATGTAGTACTCAAATACGGCCACAAGGAGGAGCAAGAGTGCCATAAACCCATACAGTTTTTTGCCATATAAACCCTAAACCTAACAATCAATCAAATGTATTTATAAATCTCTTTTTACACCAGCAGATGTCACAAAGTGCTATACAGAAACTCTTACCCTACTTATAACCTATTTTAGCCATAACCCTAACCCCTAATTCTAGGGTAGGGTAGCCTAGAACACTTTTAGAAACTATGTTGGTAGTAATATGATCTTAGTAAATACAATTGTAGTATTAAATAGCGTTTTGATTATTTTGTTGGTATTTTATTATATGTATAATTGCAAAACAGAACACTTGATAAATAAGACACATTTGTTTTATTTTTCAAATGTGGTTTGTATTGGGTGACCTAGTAACCTCTGTGTGAAAGTCCAGCAATTGGCGTGGGGCAGGTTTGAGACTGATCTAATACACTTTATTTCTCAGCTGCCTCACCAACGTCTGTACGTGAATTAATAACTTTTAATAGCTAAATATTTCCAATAGATGGCAGCATAAGACCACGAAGCATCAGTTATAGGCTACAAGCAGCAATATGATTGACATAAAATAGCATGCAACCAAATTCTAAATGTCCCATGATTTTCTAAAATGGTCACTCTTTACTTTAGCTAGCTATATATCTCGTATTAGGCCTGTGATGCTTTTGGAAGAGCAATTAAATAGTGACTATAGCAGGTGTTGAACCCCTGGTAAATAATCACTAGTCAGATGCTCCAACCTCAACTCTAATATACATGCATTTTTAAATATCTAATATTGCGATTAAACAACCTCGGAATAGATAAGACAAGAGTGCGTCTTCCAGCCCACCAATGAATTACATCATGCAACCCTCCCGGTTAGCAAATGTACCTCAACATGCCCCTCACTTGTGCTAGAAGGCAGAGTGCTCGCTGCTGGTTGATGAATCTGACAATGAATGTACTAGGAAAATATGTTTTTCTCAACCAGAGGTGACTAAATTAATGTTCAGGCTTATTGATAATCGTTATAGTAATGAAGTATAATTTCAAAACATGAGCATAAAAACAGGTAATAATAAACATGAATCATCATTATATTATTTCACAGTAATCTGTTAAATGCTTTTTCAGTCGTTCCTCTTGCATTAGCAGTGTGGAAAGGGACAGTAAAAAGCGTGTGCAGGAGTTTTCCTGTGAGGGGGAGTGGTGGTGTATCCAGGGAGAAAACTAAACTGAGCTTCTGAAATGTCATTCGTGGTCTTATGCTGCCATCTATTGGAATTATTTAGTAACTGCAGTAGTACTGAATAAAGTATATCCTTACTAAAGTAGTAATGACTCAGAATTGCAAAATATGACTTTCTAGTTCATTTTACCACTTACAACCATATAATAACCATTTATAGCATTTACAAACAATGAAACTGACATAAACCAAAAACACCATACATTTAGTTAACTATATATATATACTATTTATTTAGATGGGTGACATTATCTGCCAAAGTAATACCACTGTAGATAAAGAAGAGCTCTCCAGTAGGTGAACCAAAACATTCAAAAGCCATTTTCTCAAAATTGAGGTTACAAGTTTATCATCTTTCAATGCAGAATTACTTTCCCATTGTTCCTCAACTGTAGTGTATGATATACCTTTTTCTAGCTGAGTCTCTACTTTTATCCAATGTAAAAAACACAATTTCAAATGTTGCTACATAAGACCGAATCGAGCCGGTCGGTCACATTTTACTGTGTAAAACCTAGCAGTACTACTTATTTATCTGAGAGTGAGGCATATATATATATTACAACTGTGTAAAACCTAGCAGTACTACTTATTTCTCTGAGAGTGAGGCAGATTTATATTATTACTGTGTAAAACCTAGCAGTTCTACTTATTTCTCTGAGAGTGAGGCAGATATATTTTTACTGTGTAAAACCTAGCAATACTAATTATTTATCTGAGAGTGAGGCAGATATATATTATTACTGTGTAAAATCTAGCAGTACTACTTATTTCTCTGAGATTGAGGCAGATATGTAGCATTATGCAAAAAAAACATGATTATTTGTCTCTCTGAAATGAAACCATCAGGTGATAGATTTTAAACAAATACATGTCTGTCATTGAACAACCCCATGCCATGATTAGCTACTGAAAAAACACACCAATCTCTTTCATAATTTATTTAAACAATAAAAGCTAATTTACGAACATTTCTGAAAATGGATATATAGCGTTTTGGAATGAAACTCTTGTTTCCCCATCTGAACTCAGAGTAGATGAGAGATGTAATGTTTGTCTCTATTGTGTTGAAGTCCAATCAAGCAGGAGAGACCAGCCTCCCCTGTACCCAGCTGTGTGTCCATGAAGAGTGACAAGTCTATGGCTGAACCTATATATTTTAGAGAGGGAGACTTTTCTAGTGAACAAAGGTAAGAAGAACTCATGGGTCATGGTCAGTGAGTTAAACAACACTGTCTCTAGTCATTTCTCCTCTCCCATTTTCCCATTTATTTTTGTTGTTCTCATAATCCACAGGCTAATCATTTTTTCCATTTTCATAGTCCTGAAACAATATTAAACTAACACAACATTCCCTCCCTGTGTGTGTGTGTGTGTGTGTGTGTGTGTGTGTGTGTGTGTGTGTGTGTGTGTGTGTGTGTGTGTATGTGTGTGTGTGTACTCCCTGGATGAGGAGATGTAATCGGATGTTTTGTCCACAGAAACCAACAGGAGAGATCAGAGTCAGAGATTCTCAGTGGTCAGTCTTCCCAGAGTCATCAAACAGACCTGGCCTCCATATTCAGTGTATGTGGTCCTGTTATGTACATTTGTTTTTGTTTACCTCAAGTAAAGTTGATCTGTCAATCATTCATTAATGTGTTAATGAGAAAGCATTTTGTCTCTTGCTTAACTGATTTACTTGATTTATTTCAGTTGCTTGAAGAGAATATTATGACATTTGTGAAGAACGAGCTGAAGATGTTCAAGAGGATTCTTAGTCCAGAACTCCCAGAAGGCTTTGAGAGTCAGAAGCAGGATAAGGAAGTGGTGGATGCTGAAGATGATAAGCAGGAGAGCAGTGCCAGAGACGGGGCTCTGAAGATCACACTGCACGTCCTGAGGAAAATGAACCAGAAGGAGCTTGCTGACACACTGGAGAAAAGTAAGAGCTGTCTGCCTCATGTTGAATGCTGTTTTAGAACATTTAAAAGCTGTAGCTAAAGTACAGCTAAAGTAGCTGTGTAACTCAATGATATTGTAGCAGCCTTAACACAACACCTAGTGACCTCATCAAGTAGCAGCAGGGATGTGTTGAGAGAGAGAGAGAGAGAGAGAGAGAGAGAGAGAGAGAGAGAGAGAGAGAGAGAGAGAGAGAGAGAGAGAGAGAGAGAGAGAGAGAGAGAGAGAGAGAGAGAGAGAGAGAACTCACACCAGTCTGTAATGCATTATGAAAACATTTATACAGTCAGTTAAGCGAAAAAATGATTATAATTTAAAATGTCATAACAGTCCTAGAATACTGTAGGCTTTAAATCAGACGTAATATTAATATCCTCTGTGTTATTTCTTCATTCAGATGAGCTTGCTGTGATTTGCCAACGTGAACTCAAATCTAATCTAAAGAAGAAGTTTCAATGTGTATTTGCGGGGATCGCTAAACAAGGAAACCCAACACTTCTCAATAAGATCTACACAGAGCTCTACATCACAGAGGGTGGAACAGGAGAGGTCAATAATGAACATGAGCTGAGACAGATTGAGACAACAACCAGGAAACAAGCAAGACCAGAGACTGCAGTCAAATGTAACGACATCTTCAAACCCTTAACTGGACAAGACAAACTTATCAGAACTGTGCTGACAAAGGGAGTCGCTGGCATTGGAAAAACAGTCTCTGTGCAGAAGTTCATTCTGGACTGGGCTGAAGGAAAAGCAAATCAGGATGTCCAATTTGTATTTTCATTCCCTTTTCGGGAGCTGAATTTGATGAAAAAGGAAAAACACACTTTGATTGAACTTCTCAATCACTTCTCAATGGAAACCAAAGAGTCAAGAATCTCCAACTACGACAAGTACAAAGTTCTGTTCATCTTTGATGGTCTGGATGAGTGCCGACTGCCCCTAGACTTCCAGAAGAACAAGATCTGTTGTGACGTCACAGAGTCAACCTCAGTGGATGTTCTGCTGACAAATCTCATCAAGGGAAATCTGCTTCCCTCTGCTCTCCTCTGGATAACTACCCGACCTGCAGCAGCCAATCAGATCCCTTCAGGGTGTGTTGACCAGGTGACAGAGGTACGAGGGTTCAATGACCCACAGAAGGAGGAGTACTTCAGGAAGAGATTCAGTGATGAGGACCTGGCCAGCAGAATCATCTCACACATAAAGACATCAAGGATCCTCCACATCATGTGTCACATTCCAGTCTTCTGTTGGATTTCTGCAATAGTCCTTGAACACATGTTGAGTACAGACAAGACAGAAGAGATGCCCAAGACTCTGACTGAGATGTACTCACACCTTGTGGTGTTTCATACCAAACAGAAGAATGAAAAGTATCTTGGGAAAGAAGAGACAGGTCCACACTGGAATGATGAGATCATTCTGTCACTGGGAAAACTGGCTTTTCAACAGCTTATGAATGGCAATCTGATTTTCTATGAAGAAGACCTGAAAGAGGCTGGCATTGATGTCAATGAAGCCTCAGTGTACTCAGGATTGTGCACACAGCTCTTTAAAGAGGAATGTGGGCTGTACCAGGACAAGGTGTACTGCTTCGTGCATCTGAGCATTCAGGAGTTTCTGGCTGCTGTATATGTGTTCCTCTCATTCATCAACAACAATGAGAATCTAATGGCCAAACCGCAAGTTACTGAAGTTACTGTCTACAAGAGTGCTGTGGATAAAGCCTTACAAAGTGAGACAGGAAACCTGGACCTGTTCCTCCGCTTCCTTCTGGGCCTCTCACTGGAGTCCAATCAGAAGTACTTACGGGGTCTACTGACAAAGACAAGAAGCAGCTCACAGAGCCATGAAGAAACAGTCAAGTACATCAAGGAGAAGATCAGGAAGAATCCCTCTCCAGAGAGGTGCATCAATCTGTTCCACTGTCTGAATGAACTGAATGACCATTCTCTAGTGGAGGAGATCCAAAGCTACCTGAGATCAGGAAGTCTCTCAGAAGAAGAACTGTCACCTGCACAGTGGTCAGCTCTGGTCTTTGTGTTGCTGACTTCAGAAAAGGAGCTGGATGTGTTTGACCTGAAGAAATACTCCAGTTCAGAGGAAGGTCTTCTGAGGCTGCTGCCAGTGGTCAAAGCCTCCAGAGCTGCTCTGTGAGTACATACAATGACATTTAAGTACTAATCATCAGGAAGAAATATTCAGTTTAGAGAAATATATGTATTATAATATGTATATAATGTATAATATTAAATTGAAAAACTTACTGAATCAGTGCATTGGTGTTCACATTAGTATAACAATATGACCATGCAATTCTAGGAGACAGAAGATTAATATATATGTTGTTTAAGAGAATAAACCAAATGCATCTGCCATTGTCCTTCTACACTACTGGTGTTAAATTAACAGTGTGTTTGTGAAATCATGATGATGTCTTTGCAGGCTGTCATTCAGTGGACTCACAGAGAAAGGCTGTGCTTCTCTGGTCTCAGCTCTGAAGTCAAACCCCTCACACCTGAGAGAGCTGGATCTGAGTAACAATGTCATGAAGGATTCAGGAGTGAAGCTGCTCTCTGCTGGACTGGGGAATCCCCACTGTAAACTGGAGACTCTGAGGTCAGTATTCCTGTAGTTGGTCAACAAGTGATAACTGTTCACCAGATCCACATGTGTTTACCAGACACACATAGTCCACACCATATGTGTTTGGACAGTGAAGCTTACAGTTTTACATTTGGCGCTATGCTCCAGCATTTTGGATTTGAGATATAATGTTTCATATCAGGCAACAGTATATAATGTCACCTTTTATTTGAAGGTAATGGTGAGAGGTTAGCATATTTTGTTGTAGCCTCTGTAACTTTCTCACTCATTATTATTCATGATTCATTCATGATCCTTCTCAATCATGGCATCATCAGGATTACTTTAGTAGTGTTTAGAAACATGTTATCTACTCACTTAGAAAGAAAATGACTCAACACCAACGAATAGCAGTGTGGTTTTAATATGATTTGACTCTTTGTCAGGCTGTCAGGCTGTCTAGTCACAGAGGAAGGCTGTGCTTCTCTGGTCTCAGCTCTGAAGTCAAACCCCTCACACCTGAGAGAGCTGGATCTGAGTAACAATGACCTGAAGGATTCAGGAGTGAAGCTGCTCTCTGCTGGACTGGGGAATCCCCACTGTAAACTGGAGACTCTGAGGTCAGTATTCCTGTATCACTCAATGAACACACACACAAAGGATACACACACACACAGACACACACTGGACACACACACACATTCTGGACAGACACACACACACTGGAGACACACACACACACACACACAAGGATTAATTTAGTAGTGTTTAGAAACATGTTATCTACTCTTAATAATGATACATTAATTCATTTATATATACAGTATCTGTCAAAAGTTTGGACACATCTACTCATTCAAGGGTTTTTCTTTATTTTTACAATTTTTACATTGTAAAATAATAGTGAATACATTAAAACTATGAAATAACACATATGAAATCATGTAGTAACCAAAAAAGTGTTAAACAAATGAAAATATATTTGAAATTCTTCAAATAGCAACCATTTGTCTTGATGACAGCTTTGCACACTCTTGATATTCTCTCAACCAGCTTCACCTGGAATGCTTTTCCAACAGTCTTGAAGGAGTTCCCACATATGCTGAGCACTTGTTGGCTGCTTTTCCTTCACTCTGCCGTCCAACTCATCCCAAACCATCTCAATTGGGTTGAGGTCGGGTGATTATGGAGGCCAGGTCATCTGATGCAGCACCCAATCCCTCTCCTTACACAGTCTGGAAGTGTGTTGGGTCATTGTCCTGTTGAAAAACAAATGATAGTCCCACTAAGCCCAAACCAGATGGGATGGCGTATCGCTGCAGAATGCTGTGGTAGCCATGCTGGTTAAATTCTAAATAAATCACAGACAGTGTCACCAGCAAAGCACCCCCACACCATAACACCTCCTCCTCCGTGCTTTACGGTGGGAAATACACATGCGGAGATCATCCGTTCACCCACACCACTTCTCACAAAGACACAGCGGTTGGAACCAACAATCTCAAATTTGGACTCCAGGCCAAAGGACAAATGTCCACAGGTCTAATGTCCATTGCTCATGTTTCTTGGCCCAAGCACGTCTCTTCATATTATTGGTGTCCTTTAGTAGTGGTTTCTTTGCAGCAATTCGACCATGAAGGCCTGATTCACACAGTCCCCTCTGAACAGTTGATGTTGAGATGTGTCTGTTACTTGAACTCTGTGAAGAATTTATTTGGGCTGCAATTTCTGAGGCTGGTAACTCTGATGAACTTGATGATCCTCTGCAGCAGAGGTAACTCTGGGTCTTCCATTCCTGTGGCGGTCCTCATGAGAGCCAGTTTCATCATAGTGCTTGATATTTTTTGCGACTGCACTTGAAGAAACTTTAAAAGTTCTTGAAATGTTCCTTATTGAATGACCATCATGTCTTAAAGTAATGATGGACTGTCGTTTCTCTTTGCTTATTTGAGCTGTTCTTGACATAATATGGACTTGGTCTTTTACCAAATATGGCTATCTTCTGTATACCCCCCTACCTTGTCATAACACAACTGATTGGCTCAAATGCATTAAGAAGGAAAGAAATTCCACAAATTAACTTTTAAGAAGGCACACCTGTTAATTGAAATGCATTCCAGGTGACTACCTCATGAAGCTGGTTGAGAGAATGGCAAGAGTGTGCAAAGCTGTCATCAAGGCAAAGGGTGGCTATTTGAAGAATCTCAAATCTCAAATATATTTTGATTTGTTTAACACTTTTTTGGTTACTACATGATTCCATATGTGTTATTTCATAGTTTTGATGTCTTCACTGTTATTCTACAATGTAAAAAATAGTTTTTAAAAAACTAATCAAAAACTTGAATGAGTAGGTGTGTTCAAACTTTTGACTGGTAGTAGTGTGTATATACATATATGAATAGATATGGCAGGTTTCAGGACTCTGATGTATCTGAAAATGTTTAAAAAATATATTTTCACCACCAAAGAATAGCAGTGTGGTTTCAATATGATTTGACTCTTTGCAGGCTGTCAGGCTGTGGAGTCATAGAGGAAGGCTGTGCATCTCTGGTCTCAGCTCTGAAGTCAAACCCCTCACACCTGAGAGAGCTGGATCTGAGTAACAATGACCTGAAGGATTCAGGAGTGAAGCTGCTCTCTGCTGTCCTGGGGAATCCCCACTGTAAACTGGAGACTCTGAGGTCAGTATTCCTGTAGTTGGTCAACAAGTGATAACTGTTCACCAGATCCACATGTGTTTACCAGGCAAACATAGTCCACACCATATGTGTTTGGACAGTGAAGCTTACAGTTTTACATTTGGTGCTATGCTCCAGCATTTTGGATTTGAGATGGAATGTTTCATATTAGGTGACAGTATATAATGTCACCTTTTATTTGAGGGTATTCATACATATCTGTGTTACTGTTTAGAAATGAAAGGACTTTATGTATCTAGTTCTCCCATTTGAAAAAGTCGTAATAATTTGGACATATTCACTTATATTGTATTGAAGTAGTCATACGTTTAGTATTTGGTCCCATATTCCTTACCCACAGTGATTACATCAAGCTTGTGATTCTACAAACTGGTTGAATACATTTGCAGTTTGTCTTGGTTGTGTTTTGGATGATGTTTTTCCCAATAGAAACTGAATGGTGAATAATGTCCTGTCATTTTGGAGTCACTTCACTTGTATTGTCAGTAAGAATAGAAGATGTTTCTGAACACTTCTACATTCATGTGGACGCTACCATGATTATGAATAATCATGAATGAATCGTGAATGATGATGAATGAGAAAGTTACAGAGGAACAAGGATCATACCCCCTCTGTTATTGGTAATGGTGAGAGGTTAGCATGTTTTGTTGTAGCCTCTGTAACTTTCTCACTCATTATTATTCATGATTCATTCATGATTTTTCTTAATCATGGCATCATCAGGATTAATTTAGTAATGTTTAGAAACATGTTATCTACTCACTTAGACAGAAAATTACTCCAGTCATCATCCACCATTCAGTTACTATTGGACAAAACATAACCCAAAACACAACCAAAAGAAACTGCAAATGCAACCAATGAGTTCACAACCAAATACTCAACTTTTGACTACTTTAATACACTATAAGTCAAATGGTCAGAATACTTATGACTTTTTCAAATAGGGGGAATAGATACATAAAGTGCTTTCATTTCTAAACGGTGAAAAAAAGATACTGCCACTATTTTGACCACCAAAGAATAGCAGTGTGATTTTAATATGATTTGACTCTTTGCAGGCTGTCAGGCTGTCTAGTCACAGAGGAAGGCTGTGCTTCTCTGGTCTCAGCTCTGAAGTCAAACCCCTCACACCTGAGAGAGCTGGACCTGAGCTACAATCACCCAGGAGACTCAGGAGTCAGACTGCTCTCTGCTGGACTGGAGGATCCACACTGCAGACTGGAGAAACTCAAGTATGTAGAGGGTTTATGTCAATGTTCATATCAGACATGTTGGAGTTATCAGGCTAGTTAAGACAAACATTCTGACCATCACTTGGACTAAGTTATATAAAGACTGTGTGTGTGTGTGTGTGTCCAGTGTGTGTGTGTGAGTGTGTGTGTGTTTGTGTGTGTGTGTCCAGTGTGTGTGTGTGTGTCCAGTGTGTGTGTGTCCTGTGTGTGTGTCCAGTGTGTGTGTGTGTCCCCAGTGTGTGTGTGTCCAGTGTGTGTGTGTGGGTCCACGTGAATCAGTACACTGGACACACACAAACACTGGACAAACACACAAACTGGACACACACACACACACTGGACACACACACACACATTGGACACACACACACACACACTGGACACACACACATACCACACACACACACACACATTGGACACACACACACGCACAATGGACACACACACACACACAAACACACACAGACACACACACATTGGACACACACACACACACACTGGACACACACACAGACAAACATTCTTACCAACGCTTGTACAAAGTTAAATGCCAACCGTGTGTGTGTGTGTGTGTGTGTGTGTGTGTGTGTGTGTGTGTGTGTGTGTGTGTGTGAGTGTGAGTTCAGGTGTATCCCTCAATGACTGTCTGTTCTTCTGCTTACCGCTACAGTGTGGAACATGGTGGAGAGAACACAATGAAACCTGGACTTAGAAAATGTGAGTGTTGACTGCTGTGAAGAATATGACTAAGAATAAGTCTTAATTCAAGTGAAGTCAAAGTCAAAGACCACCATCATTACTTACTTGGTCATATTAAATATCAGCTGTAGTTCTACAGAAGCACAAATCAGGGACACCAAAGTTCAGAAAGAGTTGCTTTGACAATGTGTGTGTCTGTGTGTGTGTGTGTGGCGCGTTCATGTTACTTAACGGGCGGCAGGTAGCTTAGTGGCTAAGAGCGTTGTGCCAGTAATCGAAAGGTCGCTTGTTCTAATCCCCGAGCCGACTAGGTGAAAAATCTTCCGATGTGCCCTTGAGCAAGGCACTTAACCCTAATTGCTCATGTAAGTCGCTCTGGATAAGAGCGTCTGCTAAATGACGTAAATGTAAATGTAAATGTTAAAAAATTTGTGTTTGTGTTCATTCATGCATAAAGGAGTGTGTGTGTGTGTGGCGTTACATTAGAAATGTGTGTGTGTGTTCATGCATGAAGATGTGTGTGTGTGTGTTCAGGATGTGTGTGTGTGTTCATGCATGCATGTGAGTGTGTGTTCAATGTGTTTGTGTGTGTACAGGATGTGTGTGTGTGTTCAGGATGTGTGTTTGTGTGTAATTAATAATAAGTGTGTGGCGTGTTCCTGTTACATTAGAAATGTGTGTGTGTGTGTGTATTCAGTGTGTGTTCAGGATGTGTGTGTGTTCAGGATGTGTGTGTGTGTGTGTGTGTTCAGGATGTGTGTGTGTGTGTAATTAATGGGAATAGTGTGTTTTATATTACCATATAGTATAACATATGATCATTGAACAAGTCTCAAGTTACCTTAACTTCTCCTTTTGATACCTAGAAACATCTACATTAAATGAATTAGTGAAAAGTGAGTTAACATTCTAATGTGAATGATGATGATTTCTAATATTGTGTCTGGTTTCATCCATCAGATATCTGTGATCTCACACTGGACCTAAACACAGTAAACAGACTCCTCTCTCTGTCTGAGGAGAACAGAAAGGTGACATGTAGGAGAGAGGAGCAGCCGTATCCTGATCACCCAGAGAGATTTGAGTTCTGTGGTCAGGTGCTGTGTAGAGAGGGTCTGACTGGGCGCTGTTACTGGGAGGTAGAGTGGAGTGGGATTTGGGCTGTTATAGGAGTGGCATATAAAGGAATCAGCAGGAGAGGAGAGGGTGATGACTGTTGGATTGGATACAATGACAAGTCCTGGAGTCTGATCTGCTCTGACAAAAGTTACTATGCCTGTCACAATAATAAGTCCACTACCATAGACGTCCCCTCCTCCGGCTCCCACAGAGTAGGAGTGTATCTGGACTGGCCAGCCGGCACTCTGTCCTTCTACAGAGTCTCCTCTGACACACTGACCCACCTGAACACATTCCATTCTACATTCACTGAGTCCCTCTATCCAGGGTTTTGGGTTTATGATGTTGACTCCTCAGTGTCCCTGTAAATAATAACCATGGTAACACTGACACACACACACACACACTGGACACACACACACACACACACACACACAATGGACACACACATACACACTCTTTTCATTTTTTATTGATGTTCTTATGATATATTTTACGTACAGGTTGGTGGGACCTTAGTTGGAGTTGTTTTGGGTTCACTTTTTTGGTGTCAAACATAACACACTGGACTCACACACACACTGGACACACACACACTGACTGGACACACACACACACACACACACTGAACACACACACACTGAACACACACACACACTGAACACACACACACTGGACATACACACACTAGAGACACACACACACTGACTGGACACACACACACACTGAACACACACAAACACACTGGACACATACACTGAACACATACACACACACACACACACACACACACTGGACACACACACACATACACACTGGACACACACACACACACACTGGACACACACACACACACCCTGGACACACACACACATACACACTGGACACACACACACACACACACACACACACACAGTAAACACATACACACACACAGTGGACACACACACACAAACACACTGGACACACACACTCTGGACACACACACACACACACACACACAGAAAAAACACACACTGGACACACACACTGAACACACACACAGACTGGACACACACACACTGGACACAAACACACACACACTAGACACACACACACACACAGGACACACTGGACACACACACATACACACACACACACACACTGGACACACATGCACACTAGACACACACGGACACACACACACACACACTGGACACAAACACACTGAACACACACACGCTGAACACACTGGACACACACACGCTGAACACACACGCACACTGGACACACACACACACACTCTGGACACACACACACTGAACACACACACGCTGAATACACGGACACACACTGAACACACACACACTGGACACACACACACACACACACACTGGACACACACAAACACACTGGACAAACACACACACACTGGACAAACATACACACACTGGACACACACACACACACACTGGACACACACAGACACACACACACACACACACACACTGGACACAAACACACTGGACTCAAACACACTGAAAACACCCACACACACACTGGACACACACACACACTGGACACACACACGCTGAACACACACACACACACACACACACACTGGACACAGACACACTGAACACACGGACACACACTGAACACACACACACACTGGACACACACACACTGGACACACACACACTGAACACACACACACACACACACACACTGAACACACACGCACACTGGACACACACACACTCTGGACACACACACACTGAACACACACACACTGAACACACTCTGGACACAGACACACTGAACACACGGACACACACTGAACACACACACACTGGACACACACACACACTGGAAACACACACTGGAAACACACAGACACACACACACACACACACACTGGACACACACGCTGGACACATTTCCATGTGTTGTATTTTGATGAAAGGAAATCCCATATAGCCTACTGGACAGGACTTTGCTATGGCATCTTCTGTTTGGGTGTCTCAGGTCAGGTCTGAGCCATGATCAGAATGTGTCTCTGTGTCTTTTTCCAGCCCTGCCATTTCTACCTGTCCTGATCTAGGGGTCATCTGTAGCTCAGCTGGTAGAGCACGGCGCTTGTAACGCCAAGGTAGTGGGTTCGATCCCCGGGACCACCCATACACACACAAAAAAAATGTATGCACGCATGACTGTAAATTGCTTTGGATAAAAGCGTCTGCTAAATGGCATATTATTATTATATCTAGTGTTTCACCCCTGACCTCCTCACACCGTCACACTGTCCATGTCTGCTTTTAGCTCCCACCTCTACTTCACTGTGTTATAATGGACCTTATGCTTGTTATGTCACCTCTGTAACCAGTTATCAAACATACTGACCTTTCTGACCCTATCCCATGGCCCTACTTTCTACAACTGAACATGTAAATTCCTCTATGAGTTCAGTTTAGTGTCCATTTACTTATCTATGTATTTGTTGTATATTGGGGTTGTGCTGCAGAGCATCATGGGGGTTTGTATGTGTTGAGATGATCACGTTCCAGATAAATGGTTGATCTGATTCCTGTCTCCCGTCTCATCATTATTGAATTGTTATACAGACGTGGTTATGAATCCAACGAGACATAACAAAAGATTGGTGATGAGTAAGTCTGAATCTACAGGAACTATTCTGTCTGGAAGAAGTGGGTTTTTACAACTGTTTAAAACTGTTATTTTCTGTGGTCAGGTCTAGGCTAATGTTAGCACAGTGTATTGCTAGCAGAGGCAAGTGCATAGTCGAGCTAGCTAAGAAAGAGCATTAACCAGTGGTGTAAAGTACTTAAGTAAAAATACTTTAAAGTACTACTTAAGTAGTTTTTGGGGTATCTGTACTTTACTTTACTATTCATATTTTTGACTACTTTTACTTTCACTTCACTACATTCCTAAAGAAAATAATGTACTTTTTACTCCATACATTTTCCCTGACACCCAAAAGTACTCGTTACATTATGAATGCTTAGCAGGACAGATCGGGGATGACCAGGAGGACGCGGAGCAGGGCGCGTGGAATGACCACGATGGAACTCAGTCAGGAGAGACGCGTCTAAGATGTCCCTCCTCGGCACCCAGCACCGTTCCTCCGGGCCGTACCCCTCCCACTCCACGAGATATTGGAGACCCCCCATCCGACGTCTCGAATCCAAGATGGACCGAACTGTGTACGCCGGAGCCCCCTTGATGTCCAGTGGGGGCGGAGGAGTCTCTCCTATCTCACAGTCCTGGAGTGGACCAGCTACCACCGGCCTGAGAAGAGACACATGGAACGAGGGGTTAACGTGATAATCAATAGGCATTTGAAACCTGTAACACACCTCGTTCAACCTCCTCAGGACTTTAAAAGGCCCCACAAACCGCCGACCCAGCTTCCGGCAGGGCAGGCGGAGGGGTAGGTTTCTGGTCGAGAGCCAGACTCGATCTCCAGGTGCGTACACCGGCCCCTCACTGCGGTGGAGATCGGCGCTCGCCTTTTGTTGACGGATGGCCCGCTGCAGATGGACGTGTGCAGCGTTCCACGTCTCCTCCGAGCGCCGCACCCACTCATCCACCGCAGGGGCCTCGATCTGGCTCTGATGCCATGGTGCCAGAACCGGCTGGTACCCTAACACACATTGGAAAGGGGTTAGGTTGGTGGAGGAGTGGCGGAGAGAGTTCTGTGCCATCTCTGCCCAGGGAATATACCTCGCCCACTCCTCCGGCCGGCCCTGGCAATACGATCTCAGAAACCTACCCACATCCTGGTTCACTCGTTCTACCTGACCATTGCTCTCCGGGTGGTACCCCGAGGTAAGGCTCACCAAGACCCCCAAGCGCTCCATGAACGCTCTCCAGACTCGGGAGGTGAACTGGGGACCTCGATCAGACACTATATCCTCGGGTACCCCGTAATGCCGGAAGACGTGGGTGAATAGTGCCTCAGCGGTCTGTAGGGCAGTAGGAAGACCCGGCATTGGGAGGAGACGACAGGCCTTAGAGAACCGATCCACAACGACCAGGATGGTGGTATTCCCCTGAGAGGGGGGAAGGTCTGTAACAAAATCCACCGAGAGGTGAGACCAGGGTCGTTGTGGAACGGGCAGGGTTGTAACTTCCCCCTGGGCAGGTGTCTGGGCGCCTTACACTGGGTGCACACCGAGCAGGAGGAGACATAAACCCTCACATCCCAGGCTAACGTTGGCCACCAGTACTTAGCACTAAGGCAGTGCACTGTCCGGCCAATACCTGGATGTCCAGAGGGTGACGTGTGAGCCCAATAAATAAGTCGATCCCGAACCTCGAGCGGAATGTACGTCCGACCCACAGGACACTGTGGAGGAATAGGGTCGGTACGCAACGCCCGCTCGATTTCAGCATCGACCTCCCACACTACCGGTGCCACCAGACAAGACTCCGGTAGTATGGGAGTGGGCTCAACGGACCTCTCCTCTGTGTCATACCGCTGGGACAGGGCGTCTGCCTTACCGTTCTGGGACCCAGGGATGTACGTGATCTTAAATACAAACCGGGCTAGAAACATGTTCCACCGAGCCTGGCGAGGGTTCAGTCTCCTAGCTGACCGGATGTACTCCAGGTTACGGTGGTCAGTCAAAATGAGGAAAGGGTGTTGAGCCCCCTCAAGCCAATGCCTCCACACCTTTAGGGCCTGTACCACGGCTAACAGCTCCCTGTCCCCTACGTCATAATTTCGCTCCGCCGGGCTGAGCTTTTTGGAGTAAAAAGCACAGGGGCGGAGTTTAGGTGGCGTGCCGGACCGTTGCGATAGCACGGCCCCTATACCGGCCTCAGACGCGTCCACCTCTACCTGAAATGGTAAAGCGGGATCCGGATGCGCCAGCACCGGAGCCGAAGTAAACAGGCCCTTCAGTCTCCCAAAAGCCCTGTCCGCCTCAGCTGACCACTGCAAGCGCACCGGACCCCCCTTCAGAAGAGACGTTATGGGAGATGCCACCTGTCCAAAACCCCGGATAAACCTCCGGTAGTAATTCGCAAAACCCAAGAACTGCTGCACCTCTTTAACCGTGGTTGGGGTTTGCCAATTACGCACGGCTGACACACGGTCAACCTCCATCTTCACCCCTGACGCGGACAACTGATAACCCAAAAAGGAGATAGACTCCTGGAAAAACAGACATTTCTCTGCCTTGACATACAGGTCGTGCTCCAACAGCCTCCTCAACACTCGGCGCACCAGCGCTACATGCTCGGCTCGGGTAGACGTGTACACTAGAATGTCGTCAATGTACACGACCACACCTTGCCCCTGCATGTCCCGGAAGATCTCATCCACAAAGGATTGGAAGACTGAAGGAGCATTCATCAACCCGTATGGCATGACGAGATACTCGTAATGACCCGAGGTGGTACTAAATGCTGTCTTCCATTCATCGCCCTCCCTAATGCGCACCAAGTTGTAGGCGCTCCTGAGATCCAGTTTTGTGAAGAAACGCGCTCCGTGTAATGATTCCGTCATAGTCGCAATCAGAGGGAGTGGATAACTGTATTTCACAGTGATCTGATTGAGACTACGGTAATCAATACACGGGCGCAATCCTCCATCCTTTTTCTTCACAAAAAAGAAGCTCGAGGACGCAGGGGAAGTGGAGGGCCGTATGTATCCTTGTCTCAGAGACTCGGCTATGTATGTCTCCATAGCCCCCTTCTCCTCTTGAGACAGAGGATACACATGGCTCCGCGGAAGCGCTGCTCCTGCCTGGAGGTCTATCGCACAATCCCCCTGTCTATGAGGTGGCAATCGCGTCGCCCTCGCCTTGCTAAACACGAGTGCTACCTTCTCATACTCAGGGGAAATGTGCATTGCGGGCACTTGGTTCGGACTCTCCACCGAGGTCGCCCCCACGGAAACACCCAGACATCGCCCCACACACTGGGCAGACCACTCCTTAAGAGCCCTCTGTTGCCATGAAATAGAGGGATTATGGGTAATCAACCAGGGAAGCCCCAGCACCACTGGATACGCAGGAGAGTCGATCAGATATAACTGAATAGTTTCCTCATGACCCCCCTGCGTACTCATCCTAAGTGGCGCTGTGACCTCCCTAATCAACCCCGATCCCAACGGGCGGCTATCTAGTGCATGTACAGGGAAAGGAGCATTGACTGGAAGGAGGGGAATCCTTAACTTTACACAAAAATTCAGATCAACAAAATTCCCAGCTGCGCCTGAATCTACTAGCGCCTTATGCTGGGAATGAGGTGCAACCTGTGGAAAACTGACAGGTATACATACAGTGGGGAAAAAAAGTATTTAGTCAGCCACCAATTGTGCAAGTTCTCCCACTTAAAAAGATGAGAGAGGCCTGTAATTTTCATCATAGGACACATCAACTATGACAGACAAAATGAGGAAAAAAATCCAGAAAATCACATTGTAGGATTTTTTATGAATTTATTTGCAAATTATGGTGGAAAATAAGTATTTGGTCAATAACAAAAGTTTCTCAATACTTTGTTATATACCCTTTGTTGGCAATGACACAGGTCAAACGTTTTCTGTAAGTCTTCACAAGGTTTTCACACACTGTTGCTGGTATTTTGGCCCATTCCTCCATGCAGATCTCCTCTAGAGCAGTGATGTTTTGGGGCTGTCGCTGGGCAACACAGACTTTCAACTCCCTCCAAAGATTTTCTATGGGGTTGAGATCTGGAGACTGGCTAGGCCACTCCAGGACCTTGAAATGCTTCTTACGAAGCCACTCCTTCGTTGCCCGGGCGGTGTGTTTGGGATCATTGTCATGCTGAAAGACCCAGACACGTTTCATCTTCAATGCCCTTGCTTCATTCTTTCCTTTACACGGATCAGTCGTCCTGGTCCCTTTGCAGAAAAACAGCCCCAAAGCATGATGTTTCCAACCCCATGCTTCACAGTAGGTATGGTGTTCTTTGGATGCAACTCAGCATTCTTTGTCCTCCAAACACGACGAGTTGAGTTTTTACCAAAAAGTTCTATTTTGGTTTCATCTGACCATATGACATTCTCCCAATCCTCTTCTGGATCATCCAAATGCACTCTAGCAAACTTCAGACGGGCCTGGACATGTACTGGCTTAAGCAGGGCGTCTGGCACTGCAGGATTTGAGTCCCTGGCGGCGTAGTGTGTTACTGATGGTAGGCTTTGTTACTTTGGTCCCAGCTCTCTGCAGGTCATTCACTAGGTCCCCCCGTGTGGTTCTGGGATTTTTGCTCACCGTTCTTGTGATCATTTTGACCCCACGGGGTGAGATCTTGCGTGGAGCCCCAGATCGAGGGAGATTATCAGTGGTCTTGTATGTCTTCCATTTCCTAATAATTGCTCCCAGATTTGATTTCTTCAAACCAAGCTGCTTACCTATTGCAGATTCAGTCTTCCCAGCCTGGTGCAGGTCTACTATTTTGTTTCTGGTGTCCTTTGACAGCTCTTTGGTCTTGGCCATAGTGGAGTTTGGAGTGTGACTGTTTGAGGTTGTGGACAGGTGTCTTTTATACTGATAACAAGTTCAAACAGGTGCCATTAATACAGGTAACGAGTGGGGGACAGAGGAGCCTCTTAAAGAAGAAGTTACAGGTCTGTGAGAGCCAGAAATCTTGCTTGTTTGTAGGTGACCAAATACTTATTTTCCACCATAATTTGCAAATAAATTCATTAAAAATCCTACAATATGATTTTCTGGATTTTTTTTCTCAATTTGTCTGTCATAGTTGACGTGTACCTATGATGGACATTACAGGCCTCTCTCATCTTTTTAAGTGGGAGAACTTGCACAATTGGTGGCTGACTAAATACGTTTTTTCCCCACTGTAGGTGCACAACAGAGAGCTCTGGGTAAGTGGGGCGCCTACTCACCTGGAAGGACTCCCCAGTGCGTGGCCTGTTGTCTTGTCCCCCTGGAGACCCTCCCCAGCACCTAGCCGCAGTGTGCCCTCCACGGCCACAGTTGGTGCAGGGGACGGCACCCCTCAGGCTCCTTCTCCTCCTCTCTCTAGCGCCAGCACCCCCGAGCTCCATAGGGCTCGGCTCGGAGGTGCTGGAGGGTGGAATAGACGGCCCCCACTCGGGACGTCCGCGGGTGACCAGCAGGGTGTCGAGACGGATGGACATGTCCACCCACTGGTCGAACAAGAGGTTGGTGTCCCTGCAGGCCAGCTCTCGGCGGACATCCTCCCGCAGACTGCATCGATAGTGGTCGATGAGGGCCCGCTCATTCCACCCTGCATCCACCGCTAGAGTCCGGAATTCCAAGGCGAACTCCTGGGCGCTCCTCTTCCCCTGTCGGAGGTAGAATAGACGCTCCCCCGCCGCTTTCCCCTCAGGTGGATGGTCGAACACGGCCCTGAAGCGGCGGGAGAACTCTGCGAAGGTGATAGTGGCGGCGTCTATCCCCCTCCATTCGGCGTTGGCCCACTCCAACGCTTTGCCGGTGAGACAGGAGTTGAGGGCGGAAACGCTCTCGTGTCCCGAGGGCGCCGGGTGTACGGTGGCCAGGTAGAGTTCCACCTGCAGGAGGAACCCCTGACACCCGGCAGCGGTGCCATTATGCGCCCTCGGGAGCGAGAGCCCAATCCCAATGGGTTCCGGAACTTGGATGGGCGGACTGGCCGATGGTGGTGTTGAGGTAGGTGGAGGTGTGGGTACCCCTCTGTTCTCCCATCGGTGCAGAGTATTTATCACGTCCTGCAGGGCGGTCCCGATTTGATGGATCCTGTCGTCCTGCCCGCGGACGCGCTCCTCCAACGACTCGGGTGCTGCTGCTGCTCCTGCTGATTCCATAGTTGGTGTGTAATTCTGTCAGAATGCTGAATGTGGATCTGGTGCAGGAATCAGGCGCAGGACACAGAAGCTTCGTCCAACAGACTTTAGTAGACCACAACGAAATACAAACGGGCCTCAAAAGAGCCCGGAGGCGAGCGATCACACACACCGTGAGTAAACACCAAAATACAATAAGTAAGCACACAAGTGCGAAAACTCTCCAAACAATGGAGCAAAACAATCACAGCACCTGCTGACAGGCGGAACAATTACACACAACACACGACTAACAAAACCAGAACTTATAGGACACATAATTAACACTAAACGGAAACAAGTGTACAAATAAGACAAAACCAAATAAACATCGAAAACATACAACGGTGGCAGCTAGTACTCCGGGGACGACGACCGCCGAAGCCTGCCCGAGCAAGGAGGAGGAGCAGCCTCGGCCGAAACCGTGACAACATCCCTACTGCCGCTGATCTGAGGGACTCACTAAACACAAATGCTTTGTTAGTAAATTGTCTGAGTGTTGGAGTTTGCCTCTGGCTGAACGTATATTTAAAAAACAAGAAAATTGTCTGGTTTTCTTTATGTAAGGAATTTGAAATGATTTATACTTGTACTTTTACTTTTGATACTTTAGTATATTTTAGCAATTACATTTACTTTTGATACTTAAGTATATTTAAAACCAAATACTTTTAGACTTTTACTCAAGTAGTATTTTACTGGGTGACTTTCACTTTTAGTTGAGTAATTTTCTATTAAGGTATCTTTGCTTTTACTCAGTATGACATTTTGGTACTTTTTCCACCACTGGAGTTAACATCGTCATGGACGGCAGAAAAGGACTCGAGACGGACATCGGAGCGGGAAAACAACGTGATTAAAAAGGAGGAATATACAGTGATTAAAGGAAAGGACATTTATTCAACTGTGAAGACAAACCTTTTAATTAAATCTGCTAAATGAGCGAATTTAGGAGGAAACGTCAGTGAGTGAAGTGAATGAAGATCACATGACTGAGGAAAATATTGCTTTGGTTGAGGACAATATTGAAGTGAGTGACAATCAGGAGCTTATTGAGAAATGAACAATTATTGGAATTGATGGAAACATTGGACAGTTTGATAAAAGTATTGAACAGTGGAGCTCATATACAGAACGGTTTGAATATTTCGTTCTTGTAAATGACATGGATGAGGACAACATTGTGCCTCCATGTTTTAGTGTAATGGGGCCAAAGACATTTAATTTACTAGGCAGCCTGCTACAGCCAATCAGAACAGGTAATAAGACGTATGGGGATATTGTGGAGATACTTAAAGGACATTTTTCACCAGAACCACTAGTTAATGCTGAAAGGTTCAGGTTCCACAGGAGACATCAGGAAGACGGAGAATCAGTAACAATGTTTGCTGCTGCATTAAAGAAACTACCAGAACACTGAGTTTAATGCTGTTCTAAATGACATCATTAGAGACAGACTAGTATGTGGGCTACGGAGTGAAGCTACACAAAAGAGACTGTTGACTGAAAGTCATCTGACCTTGGCAAAGGACATTGAAATCAGTGTGTCAATGGAACTAGCTGCTAAAGAGGCTCACCAGTTGAGTTCATCAGGAACTTAGTGGGTTCATCTAACAATCCTAATCATCAGCTGATACATTTTAATCTCATACACAGGGTAAACCTTCCACCTAGAAAACATCATTTAATAGAAATCACAACCGCTCCTCTGTGTGATCTATGTAATCAAGGTGCCTTGGCCTCCTTTAATTATATGTACTGGGAGTGACCAGGGGACATGTTTTGGAAAGAGGTATCCTCGTACCTTGTTCACCCAAAGTATTATTACTGAATGATAATTCACCACTGTCATTACAGCAAAGACGTATAATGTTGTCAGGTTGGACAGCAGCTAAAAAGATGTTGGAACTAAGATGGCAACCACCACACCTCATTGGATCAGCACTTTTATAGATATCATTTATTTAGAACTATCCACTGCTAGGATCCATGGGGCTAGCCAAACAACACATTTTGTATATGTGGTTTATTATAATTGTATTTATCTGCAATAACTAGTTTCCATAATATACTGATATATATTTTAACAGTATTTTGTCTCTAGTTGTATAAACATTCCTACTGCTATTTGTTCTTGTCTGTGTTCCTTTCAAATAAATAAAACGTTGATCACAGAGTTTCAACTGAAAATCAGAGACCGGGAAATCAAGTCACATACTTCCACTGTGGCAATGTCACGGTTTCAGCCGAGGCTGCTCCTCCTCCTTGCTCGGGCAGGCTTCGGCGTTCGTCGTCCCCGGAGTACTAGCTGCCACCGTTTGATGTTTTCGATGTTTGTTTTGTCATGTCTAGTTAAGTGCACCTGTTTCGTATTCTGTCCTGATTATGTCACCTATAAGTTTCCCTGTGTTATGTTTGGTAGTTGTGTGTTATTGTCCGCCTGTCGTTTGGTGTCGAGGTTCGGTACTTTTGTTTGTGAGTGTTTTTACGCATTTCGCGTATTAGTTCGCCTCCGGTGTTTTCGAGGCCATTTATTTTGTATTTGTTCAAGTATTTCAGTAAAGTGGTTTTGACTTATCCTCTGTGTCCTGCGCCTGACTTCACCACCGCATCCACATCAGTACCGTGACAGTGGTACCCCATCAGAACCCAAAATAATTACTTATTTTATGCAAATGTTTGTAAACAACATAAACATCAACACTGTATAGCATCAAAACGTGGTTAAAACTATCATGTTGATATCGTGGATGGTCAGTCCTTGGTCTGTATAGGTTAGAGTTATAATGTTGATATCGTGGATGGACAGTCCTTGGTCTGTATAGGTTAGAGTTATAATGTTGATATCGTGGATGGTCAGTCCTTGGTCTGTATAGGTTAGAGTTATAATGTTGATATCGTGGATGGTCAGTCCTTGCATCCATAGCTCTGTCTATACATTGAGAGAGGATACATTTATCCAGCTCCATCCCTCAGCTTTTTACCGAAACGGGTGTGGAGTAGCTTTGTTATTGTTTCAATTGCTGATTGCCGCGTTAAGTTTGGGATTGAAGGGAAACTAGACTGACCTGGGTCTAATATCTGTTTTAGACCAGCCAGATTGCTCAAGATTGATTTCTAAACTGGACGTCTGTCCATGTCATGAGGAAGTCAGGAAATGCCTTCAAAACTGACCACTAGGGGCAACAGTGAGCGATATTACCGCCAAGTAGACTTGGGTTTTGCTAAGGTTATGTAATCCCATGACTCTGGATCAAAAGGTTGCGTGTTCAATCCCAGTTGCAGACACTCATTATTTTTTGTAATATTTTATTTTACCCTACCCCAAACCTTAACCCTTAACCTTGACCCTTAACTTTTAAATTTGACGTTTGGAGCAACTTCTAAATTTGACGTTTGGAGCAATTTCGAAATTTGAAGTTTAGAGAAAAGTGCAAAAAATGTCTAATTCTGCAGTGAGACTGTGAGAGCTCATTGAGACACCTGGGTAGGAAGGCTCAGGAAGGCAAAGGGAATGTCTCAGATAAAAATGCTTTAGGCATTAATTCTGACTGGTTAAGGTAAGGGTTAAGGTTTTGGGATAGGTTTAAACTAGCACTGAGATTGAACTCGCGATCCTCGAAGCCATAGCTCGCAGCTTAACACCGTAGCAAGCTGCGAACCTACTAGATAGAAAATAGGTGTTCACGTTTGCCCCTAGTGGACAGTATTGAAGGCATCTCCCGGCATCCTGGGGACCTGGACAAACGTTTAATACTGCAGTGGATCTGGTGTGACCTGGCTGCTCAACTAAAGAGGTCAGATGGTCTACATCGTATATATTTAGATCTAAACGTTTCATAACATCATACTGCCCTAGCAGGGAAGAGAGGAAGAGGAGGAGGAGGAGGAAGATGAAGAATATTAGGAAGAGGAGGAAGAGGAAGAGGGGGAGGAGGAGGAGGAGGAGGAGGAGGAGGAGGAGGAAGAAGAAGAAAAGGGGGAGGCGGAGGGGAGGAGGAGGAGGAGGAGGAGGAAGGGGAGGAGGAGGAGGAAGAAGAAGAGGGGGATGAGGAGGGGGAGGAGGAGGAGGAGGAGGAGGAAGAATATTAGGAAGAAGATGAAGAAGAGGAGGAGGAGGAGGAGGAAGATGAAGAATTTTAGGAAGAGGAGGAAGAGGGGGAGGAGGAGGAGGAGGAAGAACATTAGGAAGGGGAGGAAGAGGAGGAGGAGGAGGAGGAGGAGGAGGAAGATGAAGAATATTAGGAAGAGGAGGAAGAGGAGGAGGAGGAGGAGGAAGAATATTGGGAAGAGGAGGAAGAGGAGGAGGAGGAGGAGGAGGATGGCTGACGATGGCTTTAACAGCTCATGGCAAAGGTTCCAGCGTTGTGTGTGTGTGTGTGTGTGTGTGTGTGTGTCTCTGTGTGTGTGTGTGTGTGTGTGTGTGTGTGTGTCTGTGTGTGTGTGTCTGTGTGTGTGTGTGTGTGTGTGTGTGTGTGTGTGTGTGTGTAAGACATTAGCATTCTGTAAAAGCCCCCAGGGTTCCTTCTCTGTCCAGTATAAATATAAACAGATAAACATTTAAACACATAAACACACGTCAACACGTGGCACAGATGCTTGATGTCTGCAGGCTTGCAGTGAGGAGCCGGGTGGTGTCCATAGGCAGTGACTGGAGCAGAATGAACCGAGTGTAATGGTGAATGTAACGTGTTAACTTGAAAGCATAAAGCCAAAATGAAATTGCCCCCGAAAATGATTAAATGATAAAACTAGAAAATGAATGTGTTGATATATGTACTTGTGATGATAGTTGGCCAATCCTGTGTTAACACAATGTATTGGGATAATAGTTGGCCAAGCCTGTGTTAACACGATGTATTGTGATGATAGTTGGCCAAGCCTGTGTTAACACGATGTATTGTGAGGATAGTTGGCCAAGCCTGTGTTAACACGATTTATTGTGATGATAGTTGGCCAATCCTACGTTAACACAATGTATTGTGATGATAGTCGGCCAATCCTACGTTAACACAATGTATTGTGATGATAGTTGGCCAATCCTGTGTTAACACAATGTATTGTGATGATAGTCGGCCAAGCTTGTGTTAACACGATGTATTGTGATGATAGTCGGCCAAGCCTGTGTTAACACAATGTATTGTGATGATAGTTGGCCAAGCCTGTGTTAACACAATGTATTGTGATGATAGTCGGCCAAGCCTGTGTTAACACGATGTATTGTGATGATAGTCGGTCAAGCCTGTGTTAACACGATGTATTGTGAGGATAGTCGGCCAAGCCTGTGTTAACACAATGTATTGTGAGGATAGTTGGCTATTAGGCAGTACGCCTGTAAGGCTGCAGGTACGGGTGTGGTTGGAGGCGTGGCCAGCCAATAAAGATGAAAGTCCCACCCAGTTGTCTACATTAATTAAAATGGTGGAAGCCCTCAAAGTCTCCGCCCATGATAATACGGGTTTTGGCCACTAGAGGGCTTCTGTCATTCTCTATGACATCACCGTGTTCCATTGGATTCTTTCTGTGTCCTTGGATTTGAACTTCCTTTCAAAGACTCAACGAGAGGTTCAAGGTAGTACTAAGATTTCCATTGTGAATTTGCTCTTTGGGTGATTCCTCACGAAGCTAGGAAAATAAAGAAGAACATGGCTTTTTGGGGGATTTTCATGACATGTGATCCCATAGAAGGGTCCTTTTGGAGGAAGGATTGTCGACATGTATTTGACGTTTGTATCTTAAAGCATATGTCACAGGTGTGACAATGAGCCTCCATTTCTTATCATGCATGCTTCTGCCTTTCTAATTAGTATGATTGATCCTGTAATTTCATTGGCTGACTGTCTCTGTGTTTGTTTGAGGGGGGTTGTTGTTGTTGTTAGGGGGGGGTGGTATATTTAGTGAGGAACGTTCCAACTGGAATCTGTTCCAAAAAAACATTGTAAATAAAAACATTGCAAAGAAAATAAAACGCATAAGAAGTTCCATGGAATAATCCAGACAGTGGCTGAACGGGTCACTTTACATTTTCACTCACTACCTGTCCTGAACGTTTATCCCACGTGGTTTCATTCTCCCAACATGCTTGTTAGCGTAGCTTTGCACCAGCTACTCCACTGGTTCATCTCTGTTCCCTTGGCAGCATCAGTAGAACCATAGTGTAAAATGTCCCTTCAAATTAAGAGTCCCCATGCTCTTGGATTTGGACATTGGCTGGCCTAATGGTCTATAGTAAAACTCTCATTTGTTTCAGGTTGTATCTGTCTGGTGTAGTTTTTATACACTGGCTGCCTTCAGTTATAGGTAGATTAATCCTTCACTTTAATCATTTAGCAGACGCTCTTATCCAGAGCAACTTAGAGTTAGTGAGTGCATACATTATTTTTTTTTTTTTTTTCATACTGGCCCCCCGTGGGAATCGAACCCACAACCCTGGCATTGCAAACGCCATGCTCTACCAACTGAGCTACATCCCTGCCGGCCATTCCCTCCCCTGGGCCAATTGTGCGCCGCCCCATGAGTTTCCCGGTCGCAGCCGGCTACGACAGAGCCTGGATTTGAACCAGGATCTCTAGTGGCACAGCTAGCACTGCAATGCAGTGCCTTAGACCACTGCGCCACTCGGTTGATTCAATATTATCACAAACAATGAAGAATACCAATGAAGGTTTTAGACAGATAAACCTCTTCAACCTGATTCAACTAGTGAAGTGGTTGATGACTAGATGACTAGTTGAATCAGTAGATATGCTGTCCCTAGTGAAGTGGTTGATGACTAGATGACTAGTTGAATCAGTAGATGTGCTGTCCCTAGTGAAGTGGTTGATGACTAGATGACTAGTTGAATCAGTAGATGTGCTGTCCTAGTGAAGTGGTTGATGACTAGATGGCTAGTTGAATCAGGTGTGCTGTCCTAGTGAAGTGGTTGATGACTATATGACTAGTTGAATCAGGTGTGCTGTCCTAGTGAAGTGGTTGATGACTAGATGGCTAGTTGAATCAGTAGATGTGCTGTCCTAGTGAAGTGGTTGATGACTAGATGACTAGTTGAATCAGTAGATGTGCTGTCCTAGTGAAGTGGTTGATGACTAGATGACTAGTTGAATCAGTAGATGTGCTGTCCTAGTGAAGTGGTTGATGACTAGATGACTAGTTGAATCAGTAGATGTGCTGTCCTAGTGAAGTGGTTGATGACTAGATGGCTAGTTGAATCAGTAGATGTGCTGTCCTAGTGAAGTGGTTGATGACTAGATGGCTAGTTGAATCAGTAGATGTGCTGTCCTAGTGAAGTGGTTGATGACTAGATGGCTAGTTGAATCAGTAGATGTGCTGTCCTAGTGAAGTGGTTGATGACTAGATGACTAGTTGAATCAGTAGATGTGCTGTCCTAGTGAAGTGGTTGATGACTAGATGGCTAGTTGAATCAGTAGATGTGCTGTCCTAGTGAAGTGGTTGATGACTAGATGGCTAGTTGAATCAGTAGATGTGCTGTCCTAGTGAAGTGGTTGATGACTAGATGGCTAGTTGAATCAGTAGATGTGCTGTCCTAGTGAAGTGGTTGATGACTAGATGGCTAGTTGAATCAGTAGATGTGCTGTCCTAGTGAAGTGGTTGATGACTAGATGACTAGTTGAATCAGTAGATGTGCTGTCCTAGTGAAGTGGTTGATGACTAGATGGCTAGTTGAATCAGTAGATGTGCTGTCCTAGTGAAGTGGTTGATGACTAGATGACTAGTTGAATCAGTAGATGTGCTGTCCTAGTGAAGTGGTTGATGACTAGATGACTAGTTGAATCAGGTGTGCTTGTCTGAAGCTACAACAACAACTGTTGGGGGATGTTGAGGACTGGAGTTAAAGAAACCATGTGGTGTGGAGGTCCCAGGTATATGAGCCAGACAGACTGGCAGAAGGGGTGATTACCACTCACAGGGATCAATAGGAGGGGTGATTACCACTCACAGGGATCAATAGGAGGCCTGTGGGGGTGGGGGTGTGTGTGTGTGTGTGTGGGTCAGACAAAGTGTAGAGGAAGGTAATGCCGTTGTTGAGGCCGATCTCCACTTAACCTCTCTAAAAATAAACAGCCATAGAGAGAGAGAAGGGGAGGGAACAGCCATAGAGAGAGAAGGGGAGGGAACAGCCATAGAGAGAGAAGGGGAGGGAACAGCCATAGAGAGAGAGAAGGGGAGGGAACAGCCATAGAGAGAGAAGGGGAGGGAACAGCCATAGAGAGAGAAGGGGAGGGAACAGCCATAGAGAGAGAGAAGGGGAGGGAACAGCCATAGAGAGAGAAGGGGAGGGATCAGCCATAGTGAGAGAGAAGGGGAGGGAACAGCCATAGAGAGAGAAGGTTGCTGGACACAGACACAATGTAAACGATTTCCTGCTCAGTTTTTGTGATGTCCTCAGATCCATCAAAAAGCAGCCCCCAAAATTCAGCAGACTGCAACTTGGCTTGTTACTCCCCGCTGATGGTGTGAGCGATGCTCTGCATGATCCGTGTGCCCCCTTCACGTGAATGATATGCACCTCCGACATTTACTCCTAGCCGCTTCAGTAAAGGAACATCCTCCGAATAGGAAGGCATGGGACGTGCGTGTTTAGCTTTATGGAAGGCGAGGAGAAAAATATGAAACAGAGCTTGCCGCTGTTCTTCATTCAGCTTGTCTCGCCATCTGGCAAGTGGGCGACTGGACATTTCTTCTCGGCTAGCTTAGCAATGGCTTGCGCCATATTCGTGTGCTCCTTGCTCTTTTTATGTTTGTCAAATAAAGGAGGGTTGAAATTCTTTGAGCCTTTATAAAATGCACCCGTTTTGTCTGCTAGATGTGGATTTGAGCGGCAAATCTTGCACCACATTTCAGTGCGCTCATCGTTAGCTTCAAGCCACTGCACATCTTGGAGCCACTTTTCCGAAAAAATTATTTTCTTCGGCTCTGGCTCCAGTTGGCGTTTCTTTGTAGGTGGCGAAACGCCAAAGAAGCTGCTTAATGTCTGATGCTTTTTGGACATCCCTGACAGTAGTTGACAAGCAACATGTCATGTGTAAGGTTAGATGAGAAGATCGGTCAAGTACGCAAAGGCGCGTAGTAACACAAGTGGCATTACGCATTCCTGATTTTTGTCGCGCCTGCGTACCTGCGTACCAGTTATGTGCACCCCTGTTTATAAAGCCCTTTTTACACCAGCAGATGTCACAAAGTGCTATACAGAAACTCTTACCCTACTTATAACCTATTTTAGCCGTAACCCCTAATTCTAGGGTAGGGTAGCCTAGAACACTTTTAGAAACTATTTTAGTAATAATATTATCTTAGTAAATACAATTATAGTATTAAATAGCGTTTTGATTATTTTGTTGTTATTTTATTATATGTATAATTGCATGACAGAACACTTGATAAATAAGACACATTTGTTTTATTTTTCAAATGTGGTTTGAATTGGGTGACCTAGTAACCTCTGTGTGAAAGTCCAGCAATTGGCGTGGGGCAGGTTTGAGACTGATCTAATACACTTTATTTCTCAGCTGCCTCACCAACGTCTGTATGTGAATTAATAACTTGTAATTGCTAAATATTTCCAATAGATGGCAGCATAAGACCATGAAGCATCAGTTATAGGCTACAAGCAGCAATATGATTGACATAAAATATTATGCAACCAAATACTACATGTCCCATGATTTTCTAAAATGGTCACTCATTACTTTAGTTAGCTATATATCTCGTATTAGGCCTGTGATGCTTTTGGAATAGCAATTAAATAGTGACTATAGCAGGTGTTGAACCCCGGGTAAATAATCACTAGTCAGATGCGCTAAGCTCAACCCTAGTTTACATGCATTATAGAAAATAATCTTAATATCTGATATTGGGAGTAAATAACCTCGGAATAGAAAAGACAAGAGTGCATCTTCCAGCCCGCCAATAAATTACATCAAATCAAATGTTAGTTGTCACATACACGTGTTTAGCAGATGTTATAGCGGGTGTAGCGAAATGCTTGTGCTTCTAGCTCCGACAGTGCAGTAATATCTAACAAGTAATATCTAACAATTTCACAACATATACACACAAAATTAGTAAGGAATGGAATTTAATAATATATACATATATGGATAAGCAATGACAGAGCGGCATGGACTAAGATACAGTAGTATATTATAGAATACAGTAAATACATATGAGATGAGTAGTGCAAGATATGTAAACAATATTAAAGTGACTAGTGTTCCATTTCTTAAAGTGGCCAGTGATTTCAATAGGCAGCAGCAGCCTCTAATGTGCTAGTGATGGCTATTTATCAGTCTGATGGCCTTGAGATAGAAGCTGTTTTTCAGTCTCTCGGTCCCAGCTTTGATCCACCTGTACTGACCTCGCCTTCTGGATAATAGTGGGGTGAACAGGCAGTGGCTCAGGTGGTTGATGTCCTTGATGATATTTTTGGCCTTCCTGTGACATCGGGTGCTGTATGTGTCTTGGAGGACGGGTAGTTTTCCCCCGATAATGCAACCCTCCCAGTTAGCAAATGTACCTCTACATGCCCCTCGCTTGCGCTAGAAGGCAGAGTGCTCGCTACTGGTTGATGAATCTCACAATGAATGTACTAGGAAAATAAGTTTTTCACGACCAGAGGTGACTAAATTAATGTTCAGGCTTATTTATAATCGTTATAGTAATGAAGTATAATTTCAAAACATGAGCATAAAACAGCTAATAATAAACATGAATCATCATTATATTATTTCACAGTAATCTGTTAAATGCGTTTTCAGTCGTTCCTCTTGCTTCAGCAGTGTGGAAAGGGACAGTAAAAAGCGTGTGCAGGAGTTTTCCTGTGAGGGGGAGTGGTGGTGTATCCAGGGAGAAAACTAAACTAACCTTCTGAAATGTCATTCGTGGTCTTATGCCTCCATCTATTGGAATTATTTAGCAACTGCAGTAGTACTGAATAAAGTATATCCTTACTAAAGTAGTAATTACTCAGAATTGCAAAATATGAAATTTTCTAGTTCATTTTACCACTTACAAGAATAAAATAACAATTTATAGCATAGCACAATGAATCTGACATAAACCAAAAACAACATTCATTTTGTTAATTATAAAAAATAATTAAAAAATGATATATTTAGATGGGTGACATTATCTGCCAAAGTAACACCTCGATCGAGCGTTCTTTTTGATTATTATTACTGTGTGAAACCTAGCAGTACTACTTATTTCTCTGAGAGTGAGGCAGTTATATATTATTACTGTGTAAAACCTAGCAGTACTACTTATTTCTCTGAGAGTGAGGCAGATATATATATTATGACTGTGTAAAACCTAGTAGTACTACTTATTTCTCTGAGAGTGAGGCAGATATATTATGACTGTGTAAAACCTAGCAGTACTACTTATTTCTCTGAGAGTGAGGCAGATATATTATTACTGTGTAAAACCTAGCAGTACTACTTATTTCTCTGAGAGTGAGGCAGATATGTAGTATTTAGCAAAAAACATGATTCTTGGTCTCTCTGAAATGAAACCATCAAGTGATAGATTTTAAACAAATACATGTCTTTCATTGAACAACCACATACCATGATTAGATAGTGAAAAAACACACCAATCTCTTTCATAATTTCTTTAAACTATAAAAGCTAATTGACCAACATTTCTGAAAATTGATATATAGCGTTTTGGAATGAAACTCTTGTTTCCCCATCTGAGCTCAGAGTACATGAGAGACGTAATGTTTGTATCTGTTGTGTTGAAGTCCAATCAAGCAGGAGAGACCAGCCTCCCCTGTACCCAGCTGTGTGTCCATGAAGAGTGACTGGTCTATGAATCCACCTATGAAGTTTAGAGAGGGAGACTTTTCTAGTGAACAAAGGTAAGAAGAACTCATGGGTCATGGTCAGTGAGTTAAACAACACTGTCTCTAGTCATTTCTCTTCTCCCATTTTCCCATTTATTTTTGTTGTTTTCATAATCCATAGGCTAAACCTTTTTTCCATTTTCATAGTCCTGAAACAATATTAAACAAACACAACATTCCCTCCCTGTGTGTGTGTGTGTGTGTGTGTGTGATGTAATCTATATCCTGATTGCCTAGTCACTTTTACCCCTACCTACAGTTGAAGTCGGAAGTTTACATACACTTACGTTGGAGTCATTAAACTTGTTTTTCAACCACTCCACAAATTTCTCGTTAACAAACTATAGTTTTGGCAAGTCTGTTAGGACATCTACTTTGTGCATGACACAAGTAATTTTTCCAACAATTGTTTACAGACAGATTATTTCATTTATAATTCACTGTATCACAATTCCAGTGGGTCAGAAGTTTACTTAGCTTGGAAAATTCCAGAAAATGATGTCATGGCTTTAGAAGCTTCTGATAGGCTAATTGACATCATTTGAGTCAATTGGAGGTGTACCTGTGGATGTATTTCAAGGCCTACCTTCAAACTCAGTGCCTCTTTGCTTGACATCATGGGAAAATCAAAAGAAATCAGGCAAGACCTCAGAAAAAAAGGAGGAAACAGGTACAAAAGTATCTATATCCACAGTAAAAACTAGTCCTATATCGACATAACCTGAAAGGCCCCTCAGCAAGGAAGAAGCCATTGCTCCAAAACCAGCATAAAAAAGCAAGACTACGGTTTGCAACTGCACATGGGGACAAAGATTGTACTTTTTGGAGAAATGTCCTCTGGTCTGATGAAATAAAAATTAACTGTTTGGCTATAATGACCATTGTTATGTTTGGAGGAAAAAGGGGGTTGGCTTGCAAGCCAAAGAACACCATCCCAACCGTGAAGCACGGGGGTGGCAGCATCATACTGTGGGGGTGCTTTGCTGCAGGAGGGACTGGTGCACTTCAAAAAATAGATGGCATCAAGAAGAAGAAAAATAATGTGGATATATTGAAGCAACATCTCAGAAATAAATCATTCTCTCTACTATTATTCTGACATTTCACATTCTTAAGATAAAGTTGAGATCCTAGCTGACCTAAGAAAGGCATTTGTGGAAAACTGAGTTTAAATGTATTTGGCTAAGGTGTATGTAAACTTCAAACTTGAACTGTATGTAGGATCTTAATTTGAGCCAGTTTGCTACAGCAGGAAAATATTCCTGCAGCAACAGGAAATGTGGATCACAATTTATGTAAATATTTGTAAGGTTGATATATTCTTCATATTAAAAAATATAGTCTGAAACTTTAGAAGCCGTTTAAACCTCAAATACATGTCCTGCATCGCATGGAAGTTATTCTGCAGTGGGGGGTGATCAAATTAAGATCCTACATCTTTTCTCAGAATTGTACTTGGTGATATGGTGCTGCTAGTGATAGACAACATATAGAGACAGAATACAGACAGAGGAGTTTACACAAAGTTTACGTACAGCATTATACACACAGAGCTAGAGTGAGCATTGAGCTATAAGAGAATGAGCAGTGGATATACACATTTATACAACAGGTGGGTCTAATCCTGACTGCTGATTGGTTAAAACCGCATTCCAGCCGGTGTCTATTCCACAAATTACCACCGGCTAAATCTATGACATTAAATACCTATATATTCTGTTCCATCTGACTGCGACATTATCTCACATTTCTTTTAGACTAACATTTAGTTTGCATTTACATTTGCAACATTGTTTCAATATTCAAATTTGATCTCCAGCTGTCGCATAGTAATGAACATGTCAGGAGTCGGGATGAGACAGACTGGCAGGCAGCTTTTCTCAGCCTGTCGAAATCATGAATACAATGAAATATCAATAGAAAACAGGTAAAACTAAACAGTGCAGCTAGTTAGCAGTTTTTTCATTTCACTTCACCAATTTGGACTATTTTGTGTATGTCCATTACATGAAATCCAAATAAAAATCCATTTAAATTACAGGTTGTAATGCAACAAAATAGGAAAAATGCCAAGGGGGGATGAATACTTTTGCAAGGCACTGTATTTGCACAGTTTGCTTAACAAAACCCGTGCCAATATATCTTACAAACACCGGCTTCTCAGGCATTATCACTTAAATACAGTACAGTGGGTATACAGGTGATTTACATACATATATCTAAGAGAGATGAACAGAGTGCTAATGCAGTATAGTTCAGTTATTTAGTGTACAGTTCAGAGATGGCTTGATGTGGTGAGCAGCATAGAGTGTATAGTCCTTTAGTCTCTATGGGCCAGATGGTAGTGTACAGTTCAGAGATAGCTTGATGTGGTGAGCAGCATAGAGTGAATAGTCCTTTAGTCTCTATGGACCAGATGGTAGTGTACAGTTCAGAGATGGCTTGATGTGGTGTGCAGTATAGAGTGTATAGTCCTTTAGTCTCTATGGACCAGATGGTAGTGTACAGTTCAGAGATGGCTTGATGTGGTGAGCAGCATAGAGTGTATAGTCCTTTAGTCTCTATGGGCCAGATGGTAGTGTACAGTTCAGAGATGGCTTGATGTGGTGTGCAGCATAGAGTGTATAGTCCTTTAGTCTCTATGGGCCAGATGGTAGTGTACAGTTCAGAGATGGCTTGATGTGGTGTGCAGCATAGAGTGTATAGTCCTTTAGTCTCTATGGGCCAGATGGTAGTGTACAGTTCAGAGATGGCTTGATGTGGTGTGCAGCATAGAGTGTATAGTCCTTTAGTCTATATGGACCAGATGTTAGTGTACCAGTTCAGAGATGGCTTGATGTGGTGTGCAGCATAGAGTGTATAGTCCTTTAGTCTCTATGGACCAGATGGTAGTGTACCAGTTCAGATATGGCTTGATGTGGTGTGCAGCATAGAGTGTATAGTCCTTTAGTCTCTATGGGCCAGATGGTAGTGTACAGTTCAGAGATGGCTTGATGTGGTGAGCAGCATAGAGTGTATAGTCCTTTAGTCTCTATGGACCAGATGGTAGTGTACAGTTCAGAGATGGCTTGATGTGGTGAGCAGCATAGAGTGTATAGTCCTTTAGTCTCTATGGACCAGATGGTAGTGTACAGTTCAGAGATGGCTTGATGTGGTGTGCAGCATAGAGTGTATAGTCCTTTAGTCTCTATGGACCAGATGGTAGTGTACAGTTCAGAGATGGCTTGATGTGGTGTGCAGCATAGAGTGTATAGTCCTTTAGTCTCTATGGGCCAGATGGTAGTGTACAGTTCAGAGATGGCTTGATGTGGTGAGCAGCATAGAGTGTATAGTCCTTTAGTCTCTATGGACCAGATGGTAGTGTACAGTTCAGAGATGGCTTGATGTGGTGTGCAGCATAGAGTGTATAGTCCTTTAGTCTCTATGGGCCAGATGGTAGTGTACAGTTCAGAGATGGCTTGATGTGGTGTGCAGCATAGAGTGTATAGTCCTTTAGTCTATATGGACCAGATGTTAGTGTACCAGTTCAGAGATGGCTTGATGTGGTGTGCAGCATAGAGTGTATAGTCCTTTAGTCTCTATGGACCAGATGGTAGTGTACCAGTTCAGAGATGGCTTGATGTGGTGTGCAGCATAGAGTGTATAGTCCTTTAGTCTCTATGGGCCAGATGGTAGTGTACAGTTCAGAGATGGCTTGATGTGGTGAGCAGCATAGAGTGTATAGTCCTTTAGTCTCTATGGGCCAGATGGTAGTGTACAGTTCAGAGATGGCTTGATGTGGTGTGCAGCATAGAGTGTATAGTCCTTTAGTCTCTATGGGCCAGATGGTAGTGTACAGTTCAGAGATGGCTTGATGTGGTGTGCAGCATAGAGTGTATAGTCCTTTAGTCTCTATGGACCAGATGGTAGTGTACAGTTCAGAGATGGCTTGATGTGGTGAGCAGCATAGAGTGTATAGTCCTTTAGTCTCTATGGGCCAGATGGTAGTGTACAGTTCAGAGATGGCTTGATGTGGTGAGCAGCATAGAGTGTATAGTCCTTTAGTCTCTATGGACCAGATGGTAGTGTACAGTTCAGAGATGGCTTGATGTGGTGAGCAGCATAGAGTGTATAGTCCTTTAGTCTCTATGGACCAGATGGTAGTGTACAGTTCAGAGATGGCTTGATGTGGTGTGCAGCATAGAGTGTATAGTCCTTTAGTCTCTATGGGCCAGATGGCCAGTTGGTGAGGGCTACAGCATGGGGAAAGAAACTGTTCAGATGGGGGTCTATAACATCCAATCACATAGGTTTACAGCAGCTGACAGTTGCAACGTCATTGTTAATAATGCAAACTGCCTTGGATTAGATAAAGACAAGCTCTTAATTTAATCATCCTGTTGCAGGATAACTAAAACGTGTTGTGTATGTAGGCTATAGCTGAGGTATAGACCTCCATTTGCATATCACTAACAAACCACTATTACATATTATAACCTAGCCTACTTTACATAATATAAATCTCCTACTTGTTGCAAAAATACTTTCTGAATGTATCAATGATTTCCCCTCAGATCAATCATGCCCGTTTTAGCCCGTCTGTCTACATTCTCAGATTGAAAGACAATAAATAGCCGACTTTTAATGAATACAAATAAGTGTGAGACATGGCCTTGTGTTGCTGCACTGTCTATAACTACCTTAACAAACAGTGACTTATTATTATTATTGACAGGTAACATGGAGAAGAGATGTCACAACCAGATGTTCATGTGATTGCATTAAATAGCCTGAGTGTTTCGATATGTCTGTTAGTAAATGTTTTATTTCTAAGAGATGATTATTAAATGAGAACAATTGTCAATCAAGAATTAGTTGTCACTGTGTTCACCACAACCAACATGCTGCATCTCTGTTTAGGGGTCAGTGGTCTAAAATGAGTCTCTCTGGGGAGAGAGAGTAGTGGGTCCCTGCCTCTAAAATGAGTCTCTCTGGGGAACATGACACCAAACCTAAGAGGTGAGATTACAGTTTTGTTTTTCACATTAGTTTTTTCATCAGAAATGAAATGCTGCATCTCTGTTTAGGGGTCACTGCTCTAAAATGAGTCTCTCTGGGAGACCTGACACCAAAACTAAGAGGTGAGCTGACAATATTGTTTAAGAATTTATATTCCAAAACGCTATATACAAAGAAAATTCACATTTGTGTTTTTTTTCATCAGAAATTATTGCTTATTGGTTGGTACCTTCAATATTTCCGTTCTAGATTTGAGATGTGTATGAAAATGTGTTTTTTTTGCAAAACGCTATATTTACATTACATTTATATATCCAATGTTTAGCTGGAATGGGATGTTCGTATCCTGTATATTTGACTGTGATATGTGGTTGTCTCACTTAGCTATCTTAAGAGAAATGCACTTACAGATGCCATATCTTAATTTGACCCAGTTTCTCACAGCAGAAAAATAATCCTGCAGCAACAGGAAATGTGAATTATTATGTGGATTATAATTCATTAACATTGTTTGTTTATGCATAGTCACTTTAACTCTACCCACATGTACATATTACTTCAACTACCTCAACTAGCCGGTGCCCCCGCACATTGAGTCTGCACCGGTACCCCCCAGTATATAGCCTCCCTACTGTTATTTTATTTTACTTCTGCTCTTTTTTTCTCAACACTTTTTTGTTGTTGTTTTATTTTACTTTTTTATTCAAAATAAATGCATTGTTGGTTAGGGGCTGTAAGTAAGCATTTCACTGTAATGTCTGCACCTGCTGTATTCGGCGCATGTGAACAATACAATTTGATTTGATTTGATTTGATTTGAAATCAAGTCTTTTAAAAGCTAAAATACACTACAATACGGCAACTGTATTGTAAGTCACTCTGGGCCCGGTTACGAGTGTTTTAAGTGTTTCTTTCCTACAACGGCTGAAGATGTAACATGCATTTCCCACGCAACACGCAGAGAGAACGGTCGCTATGATGACTGAAAACACAACCGTGGGACAAACGAGTGACACATTTCTTCTAATTTAAAATTAATTCATTCTTCCCTCGCCCTTTGCCCTGCAAGTGTCCACTCATCATACGTCATGATACGTCATCAGAAGTGTCCACTCATCATACGTCATGATACGTCATCAGAAGTGTCCACTCATCATACGTCATGATACGTCATCAGAAGTGTCCACTCATCATACATCATGATACGTCATCAGAAGTGTCAACTCATCATACGTCATGATACGTCATCAGAAGTGTCCACTCATCATACGTCATGATACGTCATCAGAAGTGTCCACTCATCATACGTCATGATACGTCATCAGAAGTGTCAACTCATCATACGTCATGATACGTCATCAGAAGTGTCCACTTAATTTGAGGGCTGAGGGGAGAGGGAGTCTTTTAAGTGTTTGAAACACTGCCATGGATAGTTTCGAAGTAACATTACCACATGATCAATGATGTCCGAAGCTTCGTTTGGTCTCATGCTTTTTCGAACCATGTGTTGCAAAATGCGAGAGATCTCACTGATTTCTCCCTGGTGCCGGTGCTTTTTTCGAAGCAAAGTCTTTTTCAAACACACCTCTACTGGACACCTTATTTATACATTTAGTTTGATGTAATATAATAATAATATGCCATTTAGCAGACGCTTTTATCCAAAGCGACTTACAGTCATGCGTGCATAATTTTTTTTTTTTTGTGAATGTCTTCCAGTTTGTAGCCCCTGAATGGGAGCTCAGCAGGTAGGGACGGGGATTTGGATCAGACATCAACATAGGCACAAGATTGAATCCCTGCTATAGTTGAACAATTATTTTCTGTGAAACTTCCCATTGTTGTTTAAATTATTTGTTTTATTTAGTGTAACCTATGATAATCTTCTGTATTTAGTATCCTAAATAATACCACAGATGCATCGTTTTTGAAAACATAGTGAACCTGGAGGCAAAAAGCCAACCCCACATTCTAACTAAATGTTGTTTATTTGCACTCAAATATATCAATGGCATTTTCGGTACAATTTGGTGAAAGCCCCAAAGGGTTCAGAAAGCCTCTGTTTCCCACCACTAGTGGACACCCCCATGAGTGTCTTTCAGAACCCCTCCTAAAACCACCTGTTTCGTTTTGGTTGTTGTTAGTGACTCTTTGTTAGTTCCTTCTTCTGTTTGAGAGACAATGTTTTATTTCTTGTTGAGGAATGTAACAATGTTCATGTGATTAAATTAAATCACCCGACTGTTTGGATATGTCTGTTAGTAAATGTTTTATTTCTAAGAGATCATGAGTAAAAGAGAACAATGGACATTCTAGAATGAGTTGTCACTGTGTTCACCACAACCAACATGCTGCATCTCTGTTTAGGGGTCAGTGGTCTAAAATGAGTCTCTCTGGGGAGAGAGAGGAGGGGGGCCCTGCCTCTAAAATGAGTCTCTCTGGGGAGAGAGAGGAGGGGGGCCCTGCCTCTAAAATGAGTCTCTCTGGGGAGAGAGAGGAGGGGGGCCCTGCCTCTAAAATGCATCTCTCCAGGGAACATGACACCAAAGCTAAGAGGTGAGAGGTCAATTTTATGAAGAATGTATTAAGTTTATTTACACAATAAATAGCTATCTTAAGATGAATGCACTTACTGTAAATCACTCTGGATAAGAGCATCTGCTAAATCAAGAGTTCCCAATCCGAGGTCCGCGAAGGTACTGCAGGGGTTCTGCAGCACCCTGAATGAACTTGTTGCAATGTATGACATTTGATATAATTTTCACGACAACCACTTTACCTACTCTTCATTATTGCCTAATATAATGGAATGCATGTCACGATCGTCAGGGAGAGACCAATGTGCAGCGTGTTGAACGAACATGTTTAACTTTATTACCTTTAGTGATAATAGACACAACCAACAAAACAAGAAACGACTCGTGAAGTCCACGGTAACAAAGACCGACACGGAACAAGAACCCACAAACACAAAGGGAAAACAGACAGTTTAAATATGGCTCCCAATCAGAGACAACCAGCCAACAGCTGACACTCGTTGCCTCTGATTGGGAGTCACTCAGGCCAACATAGAAATAAACAACCTAGAACACCCAACATAGAAACAGAACACATAGAATGAACACACCCTGGCTCAACATATAGAGTCCCAGAGCCAGGGTGTGACAGTACCCCCCCCTAAAGGCGCGGACTGCGACCGCGCCTCAATAAGAGCAAAACAGGGGAGGGCTGGGTGGGCATACCTCCTCCAATAATCCCCCCATAGCGCCCCTGGTCCGGTCTGGCCCCGCTGGCTGGAGCTGAACTGGACGTAGCAGGAGCGGTTAGCTTCAGCTCCGTTGTGGAGCAGTTGAGCGGTACCTGATTAGGCACCGGTGACCCAGGCACTGGTTGTGCCGGACTGACGACGCGCACCCCTGGCTTGGTGCGTGAGGCAGGAACGGACCGGACCGGGCTGACGATACGCACCCCTGGCTTGGTGCGTAGAGCAGGAACGGGCCTTACCAGGCTGACGACTCGCACCCCTGGCTTGGTGCGTGGAGCAGCAACGGGCCGGACCGGGCTGACGATGCGCACCCCTGGCTTGGTGCGTGGAGCCGGAATGGGCCTCACCGGACTGACGACTCGCACCCCTGGCTTGGTGCGTGGAGCCGGAACGGGCCTTACCGAGCTGACGACTCGCACCCCTGGCTTGGTGCGTGGAGCCGGAACGGGCCTTACCGGGCTGACGACTCGCACCCCTGGCTTGGTGCGTGGAGCCGGAACGGGCATTACCGGGCTGACGACTCGCACCCCTGGCTTGGTGCGTGGAGCCGGAACGGGCTTTACCGGGCTGACGACTCGCACCCCTGGCTTGGTGCGCGGAGCAGCAACGGGCTTTACCGGGCTGACGACTCGCACCCCTGGCTTGGTGCGTGGAGCAGCAACAGGCTTTACCAGGCTGACGACTCGCACCCCTGGCTTGGTGCGAGTAGCAGGAACGGGCTGGACCAGGCTGACGACTCGCACCCCTGGCTTGGTGCGAGTAGCAGGAACAGGCTGGACCAGGCTGACGACTCGCACCCCTGGCTTGGTGCGAGTGGCAGGAACAGGCCGGGCTGGACTGGCGACGCACATCGTAGGTTTGGTGCGAGGAGCAGGAACAGGCCGGGCCGGGCTGGCGACGCGCACCGTAGACTTGGTGCGAGTGGCAGGAACAGGCCGGGCCGGGCTGGCGACGCGCACCGTAGACTTGGTGCGAGTGGCATGAACAGGCCGGGCTGGGCTAGCGACGCACATCGTAGGTTTGGTGCGAGGAGCAGGAACAGGCCGGACCGGGCTGGCGACGCACACCGTAGACTTGGTGCGTGGAGCAGGGACAGGCCGGACCGGGCTGGCGACGCACACCGTAGGCTTGGTGCGAGGGGCAGGAACAGGCCGGGCTGGCGACGCACACCGTAGGCTTGGTGCGAGTGGCAGGAACAGGCCGGGCCGGGCTGGCGACGCGCACCGTAGACTTGGTGCGAGTGGCAGGAACAGGCCGGGCCAGGCTGGCGACGCACACCGTAGGTTTGGTGCGAGGGGCAGGAACAGGCCGGGCCGGGCTGGCGATGTACACCGTAGGCTTGGTGCGAGGGGCAGGAACAGGCCGGGCTGGGCTGGCGACGTGCACCGTACACTTAGTGCGGGAAGCAGGAACGGGCCGGACCGGACTGGTAACGCACACCACTTGCTTGGTGTGAGGAGCGGGACTGGGTTTCGTCATAACCCCCTGCTCCCTCAGCTGCCTACCGAGTTCCTCTCGCCGTGCCTCATTTCTCACCCTTTCCCTTATCGCCTCCAATAGCTCCATCCTCTGCAACACTAACTCCTTCTCCCTCTGCGCCAGTAGCCCCCTTCACCTGGTGGCCTCCTAACCTAATCGCCCTGTGGCAGCCTCCTGCTGCCCAGTCGCCCCTGCCGTGTGCCCCCCCCCCTAAAAAATTTTTGGGGTTGCCTCTCGACCGTCCGACGCTGACACTGCTTACGCCGTTGCTCCTCTCTCTGTCGCCTCTCAACTGTCTCACTCCATGGCCGGCGATCCATCCCGGCCAGGATCTCCTCCCAGGTCCAGGACCCCTGCCCGTCCAAAATCTGCTCCCACGTCCAGGCTGCCTGTTCCTGGACACGCTGCTTGGTCCTGGTATGGTGGGTTCTACTGTCACGATCGTCAGGGAGAGACCAATGCGCAGCGTGTTGAACTAACATGTTTAACTTTATTACCTTTAGTGATAATAGACACAACCAACAAAACAAGAAACGACTCGTGAAGTCCACGGTAACAAAGACCGACACGGAACAAGAACCCACAAACACAAAGGGAAAACAGACAGTTTAAATATGGCTCCCAATCAGAGACAACCAGCCAACAGCTGACACTCGTTGCCTCTGATTGGGAGTCACTCAGGCCAACATAGAAATAAACAACCTAGAACACCCAACATAGAAACAGAACACATAGAATGAACACACCCTGGCTCAACATATAGAGTCCCAGAGCAGGGTGTGACAATGCATATTTCTTTAACCAATTCTGATGGTTGTTACAAGCGGAATTTTGACAATATTACCGTTATACCAACACACTCTTCACACCCGTTTAACAACTCTAAATAGCATTTGCATAGTAGCCATCAAGTCCCTTGCCAAAAAAGTTGCCTACAACGTTCATTTTCATCGAACACATATTTCGCCCTAGATGCCTTCAATTGCCCAATTTATAGCCATGCCCAATTTAGGATTATTTTTTAACAACGTGATGTTGCGCTCCAAAGGGATAACTTGAAATAACATGATGTAGGTAATTAAATAATCAAAAGAAAAACGTGTTTATTATACACTTAGAAAAGAAGGTTCCTTATAGAACCAAAAAAGGCTTCTATCACTTCCTTAATATATGGAACCACTAAAAGTTAGATATATTTTTTGGGTTCAGTGAAGAAGAACCTCTAGAGTTCTGATCAACGAAAGGTGAATGTTTTGAGGATGTGAACCCAGCAGCCCTCCAGTGGTCAGATCAAGCCCGCCCGTTTTTTCCAGCGCCCGGCCCGTGATTCGAACCAGCCACCTTTCTGCCATAGGTCCAACTCCTGCCACTGCTCCAACTCCTTAGCCGCTGGGCGAAAACCTGAGTTTATCTTCAGAAATAAGCATGAGTTAATCTGCCAAACCGAAGACAAAATGCTATGCATTCATTTATACCCATAAGAGTAAAATGTCTTAATTCTCAGCACTTATAGGACAAATTTTCTACTCTGAGATACTTTGTGGATATGGGCCCAGATCTCAAAATATTGTTATTTAAAAAAACTTTGAATGTTTGTTTTACATATAAAAAATAAATAAAATACTATTACTAATGTAAGCCACTGTAAAGACTGGGTTTAGTTTATTGTGTGGCTCTGCTCATGTCCGCGTTCTGGAACTGTCCGCGTCCACGTACAGAACTGTCCGCGTCCACATACGGTTTGGCGCCAAGCATATTGTCCAGTTACGCGCAGAGTGGTCTGAGGTGATCTTGGGGAACAACGACGGAGTTCGTTACAGTGTTGAGACACCGAAGTTTATTGTTCAATTAGCTTTTTTGCGTAATGGTCAGTGACAGTATGAGTGTAGCCAGATCCTTTTCACTCGCTATCCTTGTTTCATCTTGTGGTTCACCGGATTCGTCATCATCCTCGAGACGAGGGACAGACGAACGACCTGCTAGTTAGCCAAACTAGTCGGTACAGCTAGCTAAGCTAGCTACTCTACCAGCAGCATCCTAGTTATCCTAGCTACCACTACATCATCACCGGCTGCCTGCATTTCTTGTGGACCGATGGAGCTCCCGGGTTGTTTCTTCCACCTGTTAAATACCGTGGAGGGCTTCTCCCTCTCTGGTTGACGGATGCTGGCTACCTACCATCCCTCTGTCTGATTCGCCTCTTCACTAGATGGACGGTAACTTTAGTGTTTAACCCCTCTGTGTCCAAGGACTGAACTTTTGAATATTATTTTCGGGGCGCCTCAAGTTACATTTTTAACAACGTTTATTTCTGATAAAATTAGTTCATTGCATCCGCCATGGTGCCCAGTTTCATAATATTACCTTCTGTCCCTGGTTATGAAGTAATCGCGAAAAAACAGGCCTTATGTTTGGGCATTTTTCACCCTGCCAGCTCCTATTAGTTCTATTGAGCTCCGTGACACCGACTCGCCTTCAGAACATTCTATTGTTATCAATGAGACCTGCCTGCGTTAACCCTGTAGGTTTACCTCAGGTAACTTATTATTAACAAGGTTACAGCTACTTGGTGAGTGTTAACCCTGTAGGTTTACCTCAGGTAATTTATTGTTAACAAGGTTAAGGCTACTTGGTGTGCGTTAACCCTGTAGGTTTACCTCAGGTAACTTATTATTAACAAGGTTACTGCTACTTGGTGAGCGTTAACCCTGTAGGTTTATGTCAGGTAATTTATTGTTAACAAGGTTACGGCTACTTGGTGAGCGTTAACCCTGTAGGTTTACCTCAGGTAACTTATTATCAACAAGGTTACTGCTACTTGGTGAGCGTTAACCCTGTAGGTTTACCTCAGGTAACTTATTATTAACAAGGTTACAGTTACATGGTGAGCGCGCTCAATGTTAACCTGAGTACATGTTGTGGTGAGCCACAGTCTAAGAGGTGTTGTCTGGCGCAAAGCCATCAAACGTTAAACATTTTCTGGTCATGGTTAAACTTATTTGTTTTAAGAAAAAAGTGTACAATCTAAACAAAACGCATGTCCCTGTCCTCTTTTTCAAGATGTGGCAGATTTAAACAGCCAGAAGACATTTTTTAATTAAGAAATAACAATTTTTCTGATGACTTGTTGTTTCTAAATGGCTGCTGGGTAATTTGATATGCATCGAAATCTTCGTTAGTAGGCATCAAATTGAGCGAATGCTGCGCAGGTTCACTGAGTTGCAAACCAAATGGGTATAATGGGGTGATTGTTGTCTAATCGGGTGGTCTAGCTAATGGATTTGTAGATCTGACGCAGTTGCTACCTCAGATTATGAGCCTAGCAAGTGTCATATAGCTCAGTTGGTACAGCATGGCGCTTGCAATGCCAGGGTTGTGGGTTCGTTTCTCACGGGGGGCCAGTATGAATATATATGCACTCACTAACTGTAAGTCGCTCTGGATAAGAGCGTCTGCTAAATATGTAAAATGTAAATGTGAAAAATTTCATGAATTAGTTATGTAGTACCCACAGATGGCCAAAGGGAGGTGCAAGAGTGCTATAAACCCATACTGTTTTTTGCCATAAAAACCCTAAACCTAACAATCAATCAAATGTATTTATAAAGCCCTTTTTACACCAGCAGATGTCACAAAGTGCTATACAAAAACTCGTACCCTACTTATAACCTATTTTAGCCATAACCCCTAATTCTAGAGTAGGGTAGCCTAGAACACATTTAGAAACTATTTTAGTAATAATATTATCTTAGTAAATACAATTATAGTATTACATAGTATTTTGATATTTTTTTGTTATTTTATTATATGTATAATAGCAAGACAGAACACTTGATAAATAAGACACATTTGTTTTATTTTTCAAATGTGGTTGAATTGGGTGACCTAGTGACCTCTGTGTGAAAGTCCAGCAATTGGCGTGGGGCAGGTTTGAGACTGATCTAATACACTTTATTTCTCAGCTGCCTCACCAATGTCTGTACGTGAATTAATAACTTTTAATAGCTAAATATTTCCAATAGATGGCAGCATAAGAACACGAAGCATCAGTTATAGGCTACAAGCAGCAATATGATTGACATAAAATAGCATGCAACCAAATACTATATGTCCCATGATTTTCTGAAATGGTCACTCATTACTTTAGTTAGCTATATATCTCGTATTAGGCCTGTGATGCTTTTGGAAGAGCAATTAAATAGTGACTATAGCAGGTGTTGAACCCCTGGTAAATAATCACTAGTCAGATCCTCCAACCTCAACCCTAGTATACATGCATTTTTAAATATCTAATATTACGATTAAACATCCTCGGAATAGATAAGACAAGAGTGCGTCTTCCAGACCGTCAATAAATTAGATTGTGCAACCCTCGCGGTTAGCAAATGTACCTCAACATGCCCCTCACTTGTGCTAGAAGGCAGAATGCACGCTGCTGGTTGATGAATCTGACAATTAATGTACTAGGAAAATACGTTTTTCTCGACCAGAGGTGACTAAATTAATGTTCAGGCTTATTGATAATCGTTATAGTAATGAAGTATAATTTCAAAACATGAGTATAAAAACAGGAAATAATAAACATGAATCATCATTATATTATTTCACAGTAATCTGTTAAATGCTTTTTCAGTCGTTCCTCTTGCGTTAGCAGTGTGGAAAGGGACAGTAAAAAGCATGTGCAGGAGTTTTCCTGTGAGGGGGAGTGGTGGTGTATTCAGGGAGAAAACTAAACTAACCTTCTGAAATGTCATTCATGGTCTTATGCTGCCATCTATTGGAATTATTTAGCAACTGCAGTAGTACTGAATAAAGTATATCCTTACTAAAGTAGTAATTACTCAGAATTACAAAATATGACATTTTCTAGTTCATTGTACCACTTACAACCATAAAATAACAATTTATAGCATAACAAACAATGAAACTGACATAAACCAAAAACACCATACATTTAGTTAACTATATATATTTACAAATCTATTTATTTAGATGGGTGACATTATCTACCAAAGTAACACCACTGTAGATAAAGAAGAGCTCTTCAGTAGGTGTACCAAAACTTTCAAAGGCCATTTTCTCAAAGAGAGGTTACAAGTTTATCATCTTTCAAAGCAGAATTACTTTCCCATTGTTCCTCAACTGTAGTGTATGATATACCTTTTTTCTAGCTGAGTCTCTACTTTTATCCAAAGTAAAAAACACAAATGTCAAATTTTGCTACATCAAATTAAGCTGATCGGTCACACTTGACTATGTAAAACTTAGCAGTACTACCTATTTCTCTGAGAGTGAGACAGATATATATTATTACTGTGTAAAACCTAGCAGTACTACTTATTTCTATGAGAGTGAGGCAGATATATATATTATTACTGTGTAAAACCTAGCAGTACTACTTATTTCTCTGAGAGTGAGGTAGCTATATATTATTACTGTGTAAAACCTAGCAGTACTACTTATTTCTCTGAGAGTGAGGCAGATATATAGCATTGTGCAAAAAAACATGATTATTTGTTTCTCTGAAATGAAACTATCAAGTGATAGATTTTAAACAAATACATGTCTGTCATTGAACAACCCCATGCCATGATTAGATAGTGAAAAAACACACCAATCTCTTTCAGAATTTCTTTAAACAATAAATGCTAATTGACGAACATTTCTGAAAATGGATATATAGCGTTTTGGAATAAAACTCTTGTTTCCCCATCTGAGCTCAGAGTAGATGAGAGATTTAATGTTTGTCTCTGTTGTGTTGAAGTACAATCAAGCAGGAGAGACCAGCCTCCCCTGTACCCAGCTGTGTGTCCATGAAGAGTGACCTGTCTATGAATCTTCCTATAAACTTTAGAGAGGGAGACTTTTCTACTGAACAAAGGTAAGAAGAACTCATGGGTCATGGTCAGTGAGTTAAACAACACTGTCTCTAGTCATTTCTCCTCTCCCATTTTCACATTTATTTTTGTTGTTTTCATAATCCATAGGCTAACCCTTTTTTCCATTTTCATAGTCCTGAAACAATATTAAACAAACACTACATTCCCTCCCTGTGTGTGTGTGTGTGTGTGTGTGTGTGTGTGTGTGTGTGTGTGTGTGTGTGTGTGTGTGTGCGTGTGTGTGTGTACTCCCTGGATGAGGAAATGTAATCTGATGTTTTGTCCACAGAAACCAACAGGAGAGATCAGAGTCAGAGATGCTCAGTGGTCAGTCTTCCCAGAGTCATCAAACAGACCTGGCCTCCATATTCAGTGTATGTGGTCCTGTTATGTACATTTGTTTTTGTTTACCTCAAGTAAAGTTGATCTGTCAATCATTCATTCATGTGTTAATGAGAAAGCATTTCTTCTCTTGCTTAACTTATTTACTTGATTTATTTCAGTTGCTTGAAGAGAATATTATGACATTTGTGAAGAACGAGCTGAAGATGTTCAAGAGGATTCTTAGTCCAGAACTCCCAGAAGGCTTTGAGAGTCAGAAGCAGGATAAGGAAGTGGTGGATGCTGAAGATGAGAAGCAGGAGAGCAGTGCCAGAGAGGGGGCTCTGAAGATCACACTGCACGTCCTGAGGAAAATGAACCAGAAGGAGCTTGCTGACACACTGGAGAAAAGTAAGAGCTGTCTGCCTCATGTTGAATGCTGTTTTATAACAAACATTTAAAAGCTGTAGCTAAAGTACAGCTAAAGTAGCTGTGTAACTCAATGATATTGTAGCAGCCTTAATACTACACCTAGTGACCTCATCAAGTAGCAGCAGGGATGTGTTGTATTAATTAATTTAGAGAGAGAGAGAGAGAGAGAGAGAGAGAGAGAGAGAGAGAGAGAGAGAGAGAGAGAGAGAGAGAGAGAGAGAGAGAGAGAGAGAGAGAGAGAGAGAGAGAGAGAGAGAGAGAGAGAGAGAGAGAGAGAGAGAGAGAGAGAGAGAGAGAGAGAGAGAGAGCGAGAGAGAGAGAGAGAACATTAATAATACCATCAATAATGATATAAATCAGTCACACCAGTCTGTAATGCATTATGAAAACAGTTAAGAGAATAAATGATTGCAATTTAAACTTTAGAAAACATCCTTACAATACTGTAGGCATTAAAACAGACTTAATATTAATATCCTCTGTGTTATTTCTTCATTCAGATGAGCTTGCTGTGATTTGCCAACGTGAACTCAAATCTAATCTAAAGAAGAAGTTTCAATGTGTATTTGAGGGGATCGCTAAACAAGGAAACCCAACACTTCTCAATAAGATCTACACAGAGCTCTACATCACAGAGGGTGGAACAGGAGAGGTCAATAATGAACATGAGCTGAGACAGATTGAGACAACAACCAGGAAACAAGCAAGACCAGAGACTGCAATCAAATGTAACGACATCTTCAGACCCTTAACTGGACAAGACAAACCTATCAGGACTGTGCTGACAAAGGGAGTCGCTGGCATTGGAAAAACAGTCTCTGTGCAGAAGTTCATTCTGGACTGGGCTGAAGGAACAGCAAATCAGGATGTCCAATTTGTATTTTCATTCCCTTTTCGGGAGCTGAATTTGATGAACGGGAAAAAACACACTTTGATTGAACTTCTCAGTCACTTCTCAATGGAAACCAAAGAATCAAGAATCTCCAACTACGACAAGTACAAAGTTCTGTTCATCTTTGATGGTCTGGATGAGTGCCGACTGCCCTTAGACTTCCAGAAGAACAAGATTTGTTTTGACGTCACAGAGTCAACCTCAGTGGATGTTCTGCTGACAAATCTCATCAATGGAAATCTGCTTCCCTCTGCTCTCCTCTGGATAACTACCCGACCTGCAGCAGCCAATAAGATCTCTTCAGGGTGTGTTGACCAGGTGACAGAGGTACGAGGGTTCAATGACCCACAGAAGGAGGAGTACTTCAGGAAGAGATTCAGTGATGAGGACCTGGCCAGAAGAATCATCTCACACATAAAGACATCAAGGAGCCTCCACATCATGTGCCACATTCCAGTCTTCTGTTGGATTTCTGCAATAGTCCTTGAACACATGTTGAAACATAAGAGAGAAGAGATGCCCAAGACTCTGACTGAGATGTACTCACACCTTGTGGAGTTTCATACCAAACAGAAGAATGAAAAGTATCTTGGGAAAGAAGAGACAGGTCAACACTGGAATAAAGAGAGCATTCTGTCACTGGGAAAACTGGCTTTTCAACAGCTTATGAAGGGCAATCTGATTTTCTATGAAGAAGACCTAAAAGAGGCTGGCATTGATGTCAATGAAGCCTCTGTGTACTCAGGATTGTGCACACAGCTCTTTAAAGAGGAATGTGTGCTGTACCAGGACAAGGTGTACTGCTTCGTGCATCTGAGCATTCAGGAGTTTCTGGCTGCTGTATATGTGTTCCTCTCATTCATCAACAACAATGAGAATCTAATGGCCGAACCGCAAGTTACTGAAGTTACTGTCTTCAAGAGTGCTGTGGATAAAGCCTTACAAAGTGAGACGGGAATCCTGGACCTTTTCCTCCGCTTCCTTCTGGGCCTCTCACTGGAGTCCAATCAGAAGCACTTACGAGGTCTACTGGCAAAGACAAGAAGCAGCTCACAGAGCCATGAAGAAACAGTCAAGTACATCAAGGAGAAGATCAGGGAAAATCCCTCTTCAGAGAGGTGCATCAATCTGTTCCACTGTTTGAATGAACTGAATGACCATTCTCTAGTGGAGGAGATCCAAAGCTACCTGAGATCAGGAAGTCTCTCAGGAGCCAAACTGTCACCTGCACAGTGGTCAGCTCTGGTCTTTGTGTTGCTGACTTCAGAAAAGGAGCTGGATGTGTTTGACCTGAAGAAATACTCCAGATCAGAGGAAGGTCTTCAGAGGCTGCTGCCAGTGGTCAAAGCCTCCAGAGCTGCTCTGTGAGTACATAAAATGACATTTAAGTACTAATCACCAGGGAAAAGTATTCAGTTTAGAGAAATAAATGTATTATTGAAAAACATATTGAATCAATGCATTGAACTTCAAATTAGTATAACAATATGACCATACAATTCTAGGTGTAAGGGATCGGGGGTTGGCAGGATCTAGACAGAGTCTGACACTTCCCCGATCTACAGAGAGGGGGTGTCATCAGACTCGATCTGGTTCACCTGAGTTCTGAGCACACCTGTCAGTAATTAGTGTAGGATTTAAGGTGTGCTCAGAAGCTCAGTCGGCGCGAGGTATTGTTCCATTGTGACTTGCTAAGCGTTTTGTTCCGAGAGAGAGAGAGAGAGTTTGTTGTTTTGATTACCCGTGTATCCGACCTGTGCCTTGTTGTTTGACTCCCCGTATTGCTTAATCCTCTGCTTGTCTACCCCAGTGATTACCGTTCTCTGATCCTGTGCCTGTGCCCTCGACTACGACTAAGCCCGCTCCCTTGGTACCTCTGCCTGTCTCTGCCTGGCCCGGTTTTGACCACAGCCCGCCCGACCACGATTTAGCTATTCCCTTGTCTGTACTCTAATAAAGCATCGCTATTCTGCGATTGGATCTTACCACTCTGTCCGAGTATTCATTACACTAGGAGACAGAAGATGAATCTATATGTTGTTTAAGAGAATAAACCAAATGCATCTGCCATTGTCCTTCTACACTACTGGTGTTAAATTAACAGTGTGTTTGTGAAATCATGATGATCTCTCTGTCAGGCTGTCAGGCTGTGGAGTCACAGAGAAAGGCTGTGCTTCTCTGGTCTCAGCTCTGAAGTCAAACCCCTCACACCTGAGAGAGCTGGATCTGAGTAAATATGACCTGAAGGATTCAGGAGTGAAGCTGCTCTCTGCTGGACTGGGGAATCCCCACTGTAAACTGGAGACTCTGAGGTCAGTATTCCTGTAGTTGGTCAACAAGTGATAACTGTTCACCAGATCCACATGTGTTTACCAGGCACACATAGTCCACACCATATGTGTTTGGACAGTCAAGCTTACAGTTTTACATTTGGTGCTATGCTCCAGCATTTTGGATTTGAGATAGATTGTTTCATATTAGGCAACAGTACAGAATGTCACCTTTTATTTGATGTTAATGGTGAGAGGTTAGCATGTTTTGTTGTAGCCTCTGTAACTTTCTCATTCATTATTATTCATGATTCATTCATGATTTTTATTAATAATGGCATCATCAGGATTAATTTAGTAGTGTTTAGAAACATGTCATCTACTCACTTAGACAGAAAATTACTCCAGCCATCATCCACCATTCAGTTACAATTGGGCAAAACATAACCCAAAACACAACCAAAACAAACTGCAAATGCAACCAACGAGTTTGGACCAAATACTCAACTTTTGACTACTTTAATACATTATAAGTGAATTGGTCAGAATACGTTTGACTTCTTCAAATAGGGGGACTAGATACATAAAGTGCTTTCATTTCTAAACGGTGGAACAGATATGTATGAAAATACCCTCAAATAAAAGGTGACATTATATACTGTCACCTCATATGAAGCATTTGATCTCAAATCCAAAATGCTGGAGTATAGAGCCACATTTAAAATGTTAGGTTCACTGTCAAAATAGATATGGTGTGGACTGTATACTCAATACAATCTAAATCTGATACCTCACTGTCTGTCTTTTGACTGATACTGCTTTTTAAACTGCTCTGGTCAGTCTACTCAAATATTTGTACTTTATATTTTTCTCTCTACAAGCAATACTTTGATAATTTGTCATTTCTAATAATGATACATTAATTTATGAATATATACGGCAGTTTTCAGGACACTGATATATCTGAATATGTTGAAAAAATATACTGCCACTATTTTCACCACCAAAGAATAGCAGTGTGGTTTTAATATGATTTTTCTCTTTCCAGGCTGTCAGGCTGTCTAGTCTCAGAGGAAGGCTGTGCTTCTCTGGTCTCAGCTCTGAAGTCAAACCCCTCACACCTGAGAGAGCTGGATCTGAGTAACAATGACCTGAAGGATTCAGGAGTGAAGCTGCTCTCTGCTGGACTGGGGAATCCCCACTGTAAACTGGAGACTCTGAGGTCAGTATTCCTGTAGTTGGTCAACAAGTGATAACTGTTCACCAGTTCCACATGTGTTTACCAGGCACACATAGTCCACACCATATGTGTTTGGACAGTGAAGCTTACAGTTTTACATTTGGTGCTATGCTCCAGCATTTTGGATTTGAGATAGAATGTTTCATATGAGGCAACAGTACAGAATGTCACCTTTTATTTGATGTTAATGGTGGGAGGTTAGCATGTTTTGTTGTAGCCTCTGTAACTCATTATTATTCATGATTCATTCATAATCTTTCTCAATCATGGCAGTCACAGGCTTGATGTAGGCATTGCATTCAAAGAATATGGGACCAAATACTAAACTTTTGACTGCTTTAATACACTATAAGTTAGTTGGTCAGAATACTTATGACTTCTTGAAAAAGGGGGACTAGATACATAAAGGGCTTTTATTTTTCTAAATGGTGAAACAGATATGTATGAAAATACCCTCAAATTAAAGGTGACATTATATACTGTCACCTCATATGAAACATTTGATCTCAATTCCAAAATGCTGGAGTACAGAGCCACATTTAAAATGTTAGCTTCACTGTCAAAATAGAGATGATGTGGACTGTATACTCAATACAATCTAAATCTGATACCTCACTGTCTGTCTTTTGACTGATGCTGCTTTTTAAACTGCTCTGGTCAGTCTACTCAAATATTCGTACTATACATGTTTCTTTCTACAATCAATATTTGATCATTTCTAATAATGAAACATTCATTAATTTATGAATAGATATGGCAGGTTTCAGGACACTGATATATCTGAAAATGTTGAAATAATATATTGCCACTCTATTTTCACCACCAAAGAATAGCAGTGTGGTTTTAATATGATTTGACTCTTTGCAGGCTGTCAGGCTGTCTAGTCACAGAGGAAGGCTGTGCTTCTCTGGTCTCAGCTCTGAAGTCAAACCCCTCACACCTGAGAGAGCTGGACCTGAGTAACAATGACCTGAAGGATTCAGGAGTGAAGCTGCTCTCTGCTGGACTGGGGAATCCCCACTGCAGACTGGAGACTCTGAGGTCAGTTTTCCTGTATCACTCAATGAACACACACTCATTGGACACACACACACACACACACACACACACTGGACACGGACAAACACACACACACACACACATTGGACACACACACACACACACACAAGGATTCATTTAGTAGTGTTTAGAAACATGTTATCTACTGTTAATAATGATACGTTAATTCATGTACATACAGTACCAGTCAAAAGTTTGGACACACCTACTCATTCAAGGGTTTGTCTTTATTTTTACTATTTTTTCCATTGTAGAATAATAGTGAAGACATTAAAACTATGAAATAACAAATATGAAATCATGTAGTAACCAAAAAAGTGTTAAACAAATGAAAATATATTTTATATTTGAAATTCTTCAAATAGCCACCCTTTGTCTTGATGACAGCTTTGCACACTCTTGATATTCTCTCAACCAGCTTCACCTGGAATGCTTTTCCAACAGTCTTGAAGGAGTTCCCACATATGCTGTGCACTTGTTGGCTGCTTTTCCTTCACTCTGCCATCCGACTCATCCCAAACCATCTCAATTGGGTTGAGGTCGGGTGATTATGGAGGCCAGGTCATCTGATGCAGCACCCAATCCCTCTCCTTACATAATCTGGAAGTGTGTTGGGTCATTGTCCTGTTGAAAAACAAATGATAGTCCCACTTAGCCCAAATTAGATGGGATGGCGTATCGCTGCAGAATGCTGTGGTAGCCATGCTGGTTAAGTGTGCCTTGAATTCTAAATAAATCACAAACAGTGTCACCAGCAAAGCACCCCCACACCATAACACCTCCTCCTCTATGCTTTACGGTGGGAACTACACATGCCGAGATCATCCGTTCACCCACACCGCTTCTCACAAAGACACGGCGGTTGGAACCAAGAATCTCAAATTTGGACTCCAGGCCAAAGGACAAATGTCCACAGGTCTAATGTCCATTGCTCGTGATTCTTGGCCCAAGCAGGTCTCTTCTTCTTAGCGGTGTCCTTTAGTAGTGGTTTCTTTGCAGCAATTCGACCATGAAGGCCTGATTCACACAGTCTCCTCTGAACAGTTGATGTTGGGATGTGTCTGTGACTTGAAATCTGTGAAGAATTTATTTGGGCTGCAATTTCTGAGGCTGGTAACTCTGATGAACTTATCCTCTGCAGCAGAGGTAACTTTGGGTCTTCCATTCCTGTGGTGGTCCTCATGAGAGCCAGTTTCATCATAGTGCTTGATATTTTTTGCGACTGCACTTGAAGAAACTTTAAACGTTCTTGAAATGTTCCTTATTGAATGACTATCATGTCTTAAAGTAATGATGGACTGTGGTTTCTCTTTGCTTATTTGAGCTGTTCTTGACATAATATTGACTTGGTCTTTTACCAAATAGGGCTATCTTCTGTATACCCCCCTACCTTGTCACAGCACAACTGATTGGCTCAAACGCATTAAGAAGGAAAGAAATTCCACAAATTATCTTTTAAGAAGGCACACCTGTTAATTGAAATGCATTCCAGGTAACTACCTCATGAAGCTGGTTGAGAGAATGCCAAGAGTGTGCAAAGCTGTCATCAAGACAAAGGGTGGCTATTTGAAGAATCTAAAAAATAAAATATAGAAAATTAGTTTAACACTTTTTTAGTTACTACATGATTCCATATGTGTTATTTCATAGTTTTGATGTCTTCACTATTATTCTACAATGTAAAAAAATAGTTAAAAAAAAAACTAAACAAAAACTTGAATGAGTAGGTGTGTTCAAACTTTTGACTGGTACTGTATATATACATTTATGAATAGATATGGCAGGTTTCAGGACTCTGATGTATCTGAAAATGTTGAAAAAATATATTTTCATACCAAAGAATGTCAGTGCGGTTTTAATATGATTTTACTCTTTGCAGGCTGTCAGGCTGTCTAGTCACAGAGGAAGGCTGTGCTTCTCTGGTCTCAGCTCTGAAGTCAAACCCCTCACACCTGAGAGAGCTGGACCTGAGCTACAATCACCCAGGAGACTCAGGAGTCAGACTGCTCTCTGCTGGACTGGAGGATCCACACTGCAGACTGGAGAAACTCAAGTATGTAGAGGGTTTATGTCAATGTTCATATCAGACATGTTGGAGTTATCAGGCTAGTTAAGACAAACATTCTGACCACCACTTGGACTAAGTTATATAAAGACTGTGTGTGTGTGTGTGTGTGTGTCCAGTGTGTGTCCTGTGTGTGTGTTTTTGTGTTGTGTGTTTGTGTATCCAGTGTGTGTGTGTGTGTGTGTGTGTGTGTCTATGTCTGTGTCTGTGTCCAGTGTGTGTGTGTGTGTGTCCAGTTTGTGTGTGTGTGTGTGTGTCCAGTTTGTGTGTGTGTGTGTGTGTGTGTGTGTGTGTGTGTGTGTGTGTGTGTGTGTGTGTGTGTGTGTGCAGTGTATCCAGTGTGTGTGTGTGTCCAGTGTGTGTGTACATACTGTGTGTGTGCACGTGTATCAGTACACATACTGGACACACACACACACTGGACACACATACACACTGGACACACACACACACACTGGACACACACACACACACACACACACACACACACACTGTAAACACACACACTGGAAACATACACACAAAGGACACACACACACACAAATGACGCACACACACACACACACAGACTGGACAAACACACACACTGGACAAACACACTCACACTAGACACACACACACACACACACACTAGACATACACACACACTGGACACACACACACACACACACACACACACACACACACACACACACACTGGACACACAAACACAAACACTGGACACACACATACACTGGACACACACACAAACACTAGACACACACACATACACTATACACACACACACACACACACTAGACTTACACCCACACTGGACACACGTACACACACTGGACAAACACACACACACTGGACACACACACACACAAACACACACAGGACACACACACACTGGACACACACACACACTGGACAAACACACTGAACACACACACACACACACTGGACACACACACACATACTGGACACACAAACACACACACTTGACATACACACACACACACTTGACAGACACCGGACACACACACACACACACACACACACACACACACACACACACACACACACACACACACACACACACACACACACTGGACACACATACACACTGGACACACACACACACACACTGGACACACACACACACACACACACACACACTGTAAACACACACACTGGACACATACACACAAAGGACACACACACACACAAATGACGCACACACACACACACACAGACTGGACAAACACACACACTGGACAAAAACACTCACACTAGACACACACACACACACACACACATTAGACATACACACACACTAGACATACACACACACACACTGGACACACACACACACACACACACACACACACACACACACACACACACACTGGACACACAAACACAAACACTGGACACACACATACACTGGACACACACACAAACACTAGACACACACACATACACTAGACACACACACACACACACACACACTAGACTTACACACACACTGGACACACATACACACTGGACAAACACACACACACTGGACACACACACACACACACACACACACAGGACACACACACACTGGACACACACACACACTGGACAAACACACTGAACACACACACACACACACTGGACACACACACATACTGGACACACAAACACACACACTTGACATACACACACACACTTGACAGACACCGGACACACACACACACACATACACACAAAAAGGAAACACACACTGGAAACACACACACTGGACAAACACACACATTGGACACACACACACTGGCCCCCCCCACACACACACAAAGGAAACACACACACACACACACTGAACACACACACACACACACACTTGGACAAAGTTATATGCTGACTGTTTGTGTGTGTGTGAGTTCAGGTGTATCCCTCAATGACTGTCTGTTCTTCTGCTTACCGCTACAGTGTGGAACATGGTGGAGAGAACACAATGAAACCTGGACTTAGAAAATGTGAGTGTTGACTGCTGTGAAGAATATGACTAAGAATAAGTCTTAATTCAAGTGAAGTCAAAGTCAAAGACCACCATCATTACTTACTTGGTCAATTAAATATCAGCTGTAGTTCTAAAGAAGCAGAAATCAGGAAAGTTTACAAAGAGTTGCTTTGACAATGTTTGTGTGTGTGTGTGTGTGTGTGTGTGTGGCGCGTTCCAGTGTGTGTTCAGGATGTGTGTGTGTGTGTCCAGTGTGTGTGTGTGTGTGTGTGTGTTCAGTGTAAGTGTGTGTGTGTGTGTGTGTTTGTGTTTGTTCAGGATGTGTGTGTGTGTGTAATTAATGGAAATAAGTGTGTTTTATATTACCATACAGCATAACATATGATCATTGAACACGTCTCAAGTTACCTTAACTTCTCCTTTTGATACCTAGAAACATCTACATTAAATGAATTAGTGAAAAGTGAGTTAACATTCTAATGTGAATGATGATGATTTCTAATATTGTGTCTGGTTTCATCCATCAGATGTCTGTGATCTCACACTGGACCTAAACACAGTAAACAGATTCCTCTCTCTGTCTGAGGAGAACAGAAAGGTGACATGTAGGAGAGAGGAGCAGCCGTATCCTGATCACCCAGAGAGATTTGAGGTCTGGGGACAGGTGCTGTGTAGAGAGGGTTTGACTGGGCGCTGTTACTGGGAGGTAGTGTGGAGTGGGAGTTGGGCTGATATAGGAGTGGCATATAAAGGAATCAGCAGGAGAGGAAGGGGTGATGACTGTGTGATTGGACACAATGACAAGTCCTGGAGTCTGATCTGCTCTGTCAACAGTTACTCTGCCTGGCACAATAATAAGTCCACTACCATAGACGTCCCCTCCTCCAGCTCCCACAGAGTAGGAGTGTATCTGGACTGGCCAGCCGGCACTCTGTCCTTCTACAGAGTCTCCTCTGACACACTGACCCACCTGAACACATTCCACTCCACATTCACTGAGCCCCTCTATCCAGGGTTTTATGTTTGGTATGAGGGCACCTCAGTGTCCCTGTAAATAATAACCATGGTAACACTGACACACACACACACACTGGACGCACCCACACACAAACACACTAAACACACACACACTGTACACACACACACACACACACACACTGTACACACACACACACACACACACACTGGATACAAACAAACACACACAAACACACACTGAACACACACACACTGGACAAAAACACAAACACTGGACACACTCACACTGTACACACACACACACACTGAACACACACACACTGGACACACACACACACTGGACACACACATACACACACACACACACTGGACACAAACACACACACACCAGACACACACACTGGACACACACACACTGTACACACACACACACACACACTGGACACACACACACTGGACACACGCACACTGTATACACACACACAAACACACTGGACGCACACACACACACAAACACACTAAACACACACACACTGTACACACACACACACACACACACTGTACACACACACACACACTGAACACACACAGTGGACACACACAAACACACACACACACACTGGAAAAACACACACACACACACACACACACTGGACACACACACACTGGACACACTCACACTGGACACACACACACACTGGACACACACACACACACACACACCAGACACACACACACACATACACTGGACACACACACACACAAACACATACACACACACACACTGAACACACACACAGGATACATACACACTGGACACACACACACACACACACACACCGGACACACACACACACACATATACACTGGACACACACACACTAGACACACACACACACACACACACACTGAACACACACACTGGACACACACACACACACTGGACACACACAAACACACACATACACACACACACACGCACACACACACACACACACACACACACACTGGACAAACACACACACTGGACACACATTTTGATGAAATGAAATCCCATATAGCCTACTGGACAGGACTTTGCTATGGCATCTTCTGTTTGGGTGTCTCAGGTCAGGTCTGAGCCATGATCAGAATGTGTCTCTGTGTCTATTTCCAGCCCTGCCATTTCTACCTGTCCTGATCTAGTGTTTCACCCCTGACCTCCTCACACCGTCTCACTGTCCATGTCTGCTTTTAGCTCCCACCACTACTTCACTGTATTATAATGGACCTTATGCTTGTTATGTCACCTCTGTAACGAGTTATCAAACATACTGACCTTTCTGACCCTATCCCATGGACCTACTTTCTACAACTGAACATTTGAATTCCTCCATGATCTTTGTTTTGTGTCCATTTACTTATGTATTTGTTGTATATTGGGGTTGTGCCGCAGAGCATCATGGGGGTTTGTATGTGTTGAGATGATCACATTCCAGATAAATGGTTGAACTGCTTTGTTTGTACTTCACTACATTCCTAAAGAAAATAATGTACTTTTTACTCCATACATTTTCCCTGACACCCAAAAGTACTTGTTACATTTTGAATGCTTAGCAGGACAGAAAATGGTCCAATTCACACACTTATCAAGAGAACATCCCTACTGCCTCTGATCTGGCAGACTCACTAAACACAAATGCTTTGTTTGTAAATTGTCTGAGTGTTGGAGTGTGCCTCTGGCTGAACGTACATTTTAAAAACAAGAAAATCGTCTGGTTTGCTTTATGTAAGGAATTTGAAATGATTTATACTTGTACTTTTACTTTTGATACTTTTGTATATTTTAGCAATTACATTTACTTTTGATACTTAAGTATATTTAAAACCAAATACTTTTAGACTTTTACTCAAGTAGTATTTTACTGGGTGACTTTCACTTTTAGTTGAGTCATTTTCTGTTAAGGTATCTTTACTTTTACTCAAGTATGACAATTGGGTACTTTTTCCACCACTGGAGTTAACATCGTCATGGACGGCAGAAAAGGACTGGAGACGGACATCGGAGTGGGAAAACAACGTGATTAAAAAGGAGGAATATACAGTGATTAAAGGAAAGGACATTTATTCAACTGTGAAGACAAACCTTTTAATTAAATCTGCTAAATGAGCGAACTTAGGAGGAAACGTCAGTGAGTGAAGTGAATGAAGATCACGTGACTGAGGAAAATATTGCTGTGGTTGAGGACAATATTGAAGTGAGTGACAATCAGGAGCTTATTGAGAAACTAAAAATTATTGGAATTGATGGAAACATTGGACAGTTTGATAAAAGTATTGAGCAGTGGAGCTCATATACAGAACGGTTTGAATAGTTTGTTCTTGTAAATAACATGGATGAGGACAACATTGTGCCTACATGTTTTAATGTAATGGGGCCAAAGACATTTAATTTACTAGGCAGCCTGCTACAGCCAGTCAGAACAGGTAATAAGACGTATGGGGATATTGTGGAGATACTTAAAGGACATTTTTCACCAGAACCACTAGTTAATGCTGAAAGGTTCAGGTTCCACAGGAGACATCAGGAAGAGGGAGAATCAGTAACAATGTTTGCTGCTGCATTAAAGAAACTATCAGAACACTGAGTTTAATGCAGTTGTAAATGACATCATTAGAGACAGACTAGTATGTGGGCTATGGAGTGAAGCTACACAAAAGAGACTGTTGACTGAAAGTCATCTGACCTTGGCAAAGGACATTGAAATCAGTGTGTCCATGGAACTAGCTGCTAAAGAGGCTCACCAGTTGAGTTCATCAGGAACTTAGTGGGTTCATCTAACAATCCTAATCACCAGCTGATACATTTTAATCTCATACACAGGGTATACCTTCCACCTAGAAAACATAATTTAATAGAAATCACAACCGCTCCTCTGTGTGATCTATGTAATCAAGGTGCCTTGGACTCCTTTAATTATATATACTGGGAGTGACCAGGGGACATGTTTTGGAAAGAGGTATCCTCATACCTTGTTCCCCCAAACTGTTATTACTGAATGATAATTCACCACTGTCATTACAGCAAAGACGTATAATGTTGTCAGGTTGGACAGCAGCTAAAAAGATGTTGGAACTAAGATGGCAACCACCACACCTCATTGGATCAGCACTTTTATAGATATCATTTATTTAGAATTATCCACTGCTAGGATCCATGGGGCTAGCCAAACAACAATTTCATCTGAAACCATAAAATAACTCCTGTAGTTGGTTTTACCGAACAGATTGACCGTTCATGATCATTTTTGTGCAAACGTGTACCTTGATTTAGTATTTAATTTAATGGAGATCAGGTTGGGTGTGTTGGGGTGGTCCCAGGAGGGGTTGGAGGGTGGTTTGGGGTGGTCCCAGGAGGGGTTGGAGGGTGGGTTGGGGTGGTCCCAGGAGGGGTTGGAGGGTGGGTTGGTGTGGTCCCAGGAGGGGTTGGAGGGTGGGTTGGGGTGGTCCCAGGAGGGGGTTGGAGGGTGGGTTGGGGTGGTCCCAGGAGGGGTTGGAGGGTGGGTTGGGGTGGTCCCAGGAGGGGTTGGAGGGTGGGTTGGGGTGGTCCCAGGAGGGGTTGGCGGGTGGGTTGGGGTGGTCCCAGGAGGGGTTGGAGGGTGTGTTGGGGTGGTCCCAGGAGGGGTTGGAGGGTGGGTTGGGGTGGTCCCAGGAGGGGTTGGAGGGTGGGTTGGGGTGGTCCCAGGAGGTGTTGGAGGTGGGTTGGGGTTGTCCCAGGAGGGGTTGGAGGGTGGGTTGGGGTGGTCCCAGGAGGGGTTGGAGGGTGGGTTGGGGTGGTCCCAGGAGGGGTTGGAGGGTGGGTTGGGGTGGTCCCAGGAGGGGTTGGAGGGTGGGTTGGGGTGGTCCCAGGAGGGGTTGGAGGGTGGGTTGGGGTGGTCCCAGGAGGGGTTGGAGGGTGGGTTGGGGTGGTCCCAGGAGGGGTTGGAGGGTGTGTTGGGGTGGTCCCAGGAGGGGTTGGAGGGTGTGTTGGGGTGGTCCCCAGGAGGGGTTGGAGGGTGGGTTGATGCAGCTGAGGTGGGTGATTGTATATGTGGTTTATTATAATTGTATTTATCTGCAATAACTAGTTTCCATAATATACTGATATATATTTTAACAGTATTGTGTCTCTAGCTGTATAACCATTCCTGCTGCTATTTGTTCTTGTCTGTGTTCCTTTCAAATCAATAAAAAGTTGATCACAGTTTCAACTGAAAATCAGAGACCGGGAAATCAAGTCACATGCTTCCACTGTGGCAAGGTGGGACATCAAGTATCAACATGCTGGTGTAAGGACATGGATTGTCCAGCCTGTGGTAAAAAGGGCAACATCGGACAAGTCTCCAGAAACAAAAAGAGAACAGAGAAATCACAAAAATGGGAAACAAGAAACAGGCATTCCAACGAAAGACACATAGACATGTTCACACTGTTGAGTAAGAGAACACTGAGGTGAGTGACTCATCAGACGAGGAAGTCACACTGAAAATCCTGACTTTTTCCTGGCGGGTCGCACGGCTACTATGTCTCCCCCTTGCTAGAGGGACAGCCGGTGGGTATGGAGATTGACACAGGGGCAGCTGTATCTCTTGTGTCAGAAAAAAATACACTGAAACACCTTCCACTTCAACCAGTGCACCTCGTGTTAAAGACTTACACAGGTGAATCTGTCGCTGTGAGAGGCATCACTGATGTCACAGTTCAGGTGAACAGACAAACTGAAAAGCTGCCACTCTATGTTGTGAAAGGAGACTATGCATCACAACTAGGATGTTCATAGATAATCATAGAAAATCACACTGGACTGGCCATCAGTGCATACAATGACACACGGAGACACAGACCTACAGTGGGGGAAAAAAGTATTTAGTCAGCCACCAATTGTGCAAGTTCTCCCACTTAAAAAGATGAGAGAGGCCTGTAATTTTCATCATAGGTACATGTCAAATATGACAGAGAAAATGAGAAAAAAAAATCCAGAAATTCACATTGTAGGATTTTTTATGAATTTATTTGCATATTATGGTGGAAAATAAGTATTTGGTCAATAACAAAATGTCACACCCTGGCTCTGGGGACTCTATATTTTGAGCCAGGGTGTGTAGTTTCTATGTGTTTGTGTTTCTATGTCGTGTTCTAGTATTGTATTTCTATGTTGGCCAGTGTGGTTCTCAATCAGAGGCAACGAGTGTCAGCTGTGGCTGGTTGTCTCTGATTGGGAACCATATTTAAACAGTCTGTTTTCCATTCGTGTTTGTGGGATCTTGTTCCGTTTTGGTTTGTTGCCGTGTCGGTTGTGTTATACCGAGGACGTCACGTTTTCGTTTTGTTGTTTTGTTCGTGCATTCATTAAATAAATAAATATGTTTGCAACTAACGCTGCGCATTGGTCTACTCCATACGACGATCGTGACAGAAGATCCCACCATACTAAGACCAAGCAGCGTGTCCAGGAGCAGGCAGACTGGACATGGGAGGAAGCGCCAGGAAAGGAGATGGAGAGGTTGGCGATGGCCCAGGTGGGCAAAGTGTGGTCCTGGGAGGACATGCTCGGGGGAAAAGGGCCATGGGCTAGGATTAAGGCCCTGGCGAGAGAGGAGCAACGGCGTCAACAGTGTCGTCGTCGGACGGACGAGAGGCAACCCCAAAAAAATGTTAGGGGGGGGCACACGGCATGGGCGGCTGGGCAGCAGGAGGCTGCCACAGGGCGATTTGGGAGATTTGGAGAGGAGGCCACCGGGTTTGGGTGGCCAGAAGGCAGGTTGGCGGAGCCTGGATGGAGAGCAGAGCCAACTCCCCGTACTCAGGCATGGCAGCATGGGACTGGGCAGGTTCCGCGGTATGCGGAGCTGCGTACTGTGCCACGAGTGGTCCGGCATAGTCCGGTACGTCCTGTGCGAGCACCCAGCACGTGTCGTGCGAAGGTGGGCATGCAGCCAGGACGGAGTGTGCTGGCTCAGCGCTCGTGGTCTCCAGTGCCTCTCCTCAGTCCCGGATATCCTGCGCCAGTGTCACGTGCTGTTATGTCAGTACGGGTACACAGCCCTGTACGTCCTGTGCGGATGCCTCAAACAGAGTGTGTGAAGGTAGGCATTCAGCCAGGACGGGTTGTGGCAGCTCTTCACTCCAGGTCTCCTATCCGTCTCCACAGCCCGGCCCGGCCTGTTCCTGCCCCTCGCACCAAGCCTACGGTGTGCGTCGCCAGCCCGGCCCGGCCTGTTCCTGCTACTCGCACCAAGCCTACGGTGCGCGTCGCCAGCCCGGCCCGGCCTGTTCCTGCCCTTCGCACCAAGCCTACGGTGCGCGTCGCCAGCCCGGCCCGGCCTGTTCCTGCCACTCGCACCAAGCCTACGGTGCGCGTCGCCAGCCCGGCCTGGCCTGTTCCTGCTACTCGCACCAAGCCTACGGTGCGCGTCGCCAGCCCGGCCCGGCCTGTTCCTGCCACTCGCACCAAGCCTACGGTGCGCGTCGCCAGCCCGGCCCGGCCTGTTCCTGCTACTCGCACCAAGCCTACGGTGCGCGTCGCCAGCCCGGCCCGGCCTGTTCCTGCCACTCGCACCAAGCCAGGGGTGCGAGTCGTCAGCCTGGTAAGGCCCGTTTCTGCTCCACGCACCAAGCCAGGGATGCGTATCGTCAGCCCGGTCCGGCCCGTTGCTGCTCCACGCACCAAGCCAGGGGTGCGCATCGTCAGCCCGGTCCGGCCCGTTGCTGCTCCACGCACCAAGCCAGGGGTGCGTATCGTCAGCCCGGTCCGGCCCGTTGCTGCTCCACGCACCAAGCCAGGGGTGCGCATCGTCAGCCCGGTCCGGTCCGTTCCTGCTCCACGCACCAAGCCAGGGGTGCGTATCGTCAGCCCGGTCCGGCCCGTTGCTGCTCCACGCACCAAGCCAGGGGTGCGCATCGTCAGCCCGGTCCGGTCCGTTCCTGCTCCACGCACCAAGCCAGGGTTGCGCGTCGTCAGTCCGGCACAACCAGTGCCTGGGTCACCGGTGCCTGATCAGGTACCGGTCAGCGGCTCCACAACGGAGCTTAAGCAATCCGCTCCATCGATGTCCAGTCCAGCTCCAGCCAGCGGGGCCAGACCGGACCAGGGGCGCTACGGGGGGATTATTGAAGGGTGGTGGTCAAGCCCGGAGCCGGAACCGCCTCCGAGGAGGAATGCCCACCCAGCCCTCCCCTGTTTGGGTTTTGTTGAGGCGCGGTCACAGTCCGCGCCTTTGGGGGAGGGTACTGTCACACCCTGGCTCTGGGGACTCTATATTTTGAGCCAGGGTGTGTAGTTTCTTTGTGTTTGTGTTTCTATGTCATGTTCTAGTATTGTATTTCTATGTTGGCCAGTGTGGTTCTCAATCAGAGGCAACGAGTGTCAGCTGTGGCTGGTTGTCTCTGATTGGGAACCATATTTAAACAGTCTGTTTTCCATTCGTGTTTGTGGGATCTTGTTCCGTTTTGGTTTGTTGCCGTGTCGGTTGTGTTATACCGAGGACGTCACGTTTTCGTTTTGTTGTTTTGTTCGTGCATTCATTAAATAAATAAATATGTTTGCAACTAACGCTGCGCATTGGTCTACTCCGTATAATGATCGTGACACAAAAGTTTCTCAATACTTTGTTATATACCCTTTGTTGGCAATAACACAGGTCAAACGTTTTCTTTAAGTCTTCACAAGGTTTTCACACACTGTTGCTGGTATTTTGGCCCATTCCTCCATGCAGATCTCCTCTAGAGCAGTGATGTTTTGGGGCTGTCGCTGGGCAACACAGACTTTCAACTCCCTCCAAAGATTTTCTATGGGGTTGAGATCTGGAGACTGGCTAGGCCACTCCAGGACCTTGAAATGCTTCTTACGAAGCCACTCCTTCGTTGCCCGGGCGGTGTGTTTGGGATCATTGTCATGCTGAAAGACCCAGCCACATTTCATCTTCGATGCCCTTGCTGATGAAAGGAGGTTTTCACTCAAAATCTCACGATACATGGCCCCATTCATTCTTTCCTTTACACGGATCAGTCGTCCTGGTCCCTTTGCAGAAAAACAGCCCCAAAGCATGATGTTTCCACCCCCATGCTTCACAGTAGGTATGGTGTTCTTTGGATGCAACTCAGCATTCTTTGTCCTCCAAACACGACGAGTTGAGTTTTTACCAAAAAGTCATATTTTGGTTTCATCTGACCATATGACATTCTCCCAATCCTCTTCTGGATCATCCAAATGCACTCTAGCAAACTTCAGACCGGTCTGGACATGTACTGGCTTAAGCAGGGAGACACGTCTCGCACTGCAGGATTTGAGTCCCTGGCGGCGTAGTGTGTTACTGATGGTAGGCTTTGTTACTTTGGTCCCAGCTCTCTGCAGGTCATTCACTAGGTCACCCCGTGTGGTTTTGGGATTTTTGCTCACCGTTCTTGTGATCATTTTGACCCCACGGGGTGAGATCTTGCGTGGAGCCCCAGATCGAGGGAGATTATCAGTGGTCTTGTATGTCTTCCATTTCCTAATAATTGCTCCCACAGTTGATTTCTTCAAACCAAGCTGCTTACCTATTGCAGATTCAGTCTTCCCAGCCTGGTGCAGGTCTACAATTTTGTTTCTGGTGTCCTTTGACAGCTCTTTGGTCTTGGCCATAGTGGAGTTTGGAGTGTGACTGTTTGAGGTTGTGGACAGGTGTCTTTTATACTGATAACAAGTTCAAACAGGTGCCATTAATACAGGTAACGAGCGGAGGACAGAGGAGCCTCTTAAAGAAGAAGTTACAGGTCTGTGAGAGCCAGAAATCTTGCTTGTTTGTAGGTGACCAAATACTTATTTTCCACCATAATTTGCAAATAAATTCATTACAAATCCTACAATGTGATTTTCTGGATATTTTTTTTCTCATTTTGTCTGTCATAGTTGACGTGTACCTATGATGAAAATTACAGGCCTCTCTCATCTTTTTAAGTGGGAGAACTTGCACAATTAGTGAATGACTAAATACATTTTTTCCCCACTGTACCTGCCATCTTAAAGAAACATGGAGAAGTCTTTAATGGACAGCTGGGTAGTATGAACGACATTACAGGGAAGCTTAGCATTAAGCCAGACAGCAAACCAACGTTTCTGAAAGCACGACCAAAAGTCAAGGCTGACTTGGATGCTTTAGTCAACAACAAAGTATTGGAGCCGGTCAGCATGAGTGAACGCATGAGCAACAGCCATCTACCAGTCCTTAACACTAGAACCGTCTGGCCTTTCAGCTAGTAGGGATGGGTACTCGAATCCTCGGGTGTCACACTTTTCCCCCATCCCTAGCAAACACAGCTGATTAAACTAATCGCATTCTAAACTGAAGATTATGATTAGTTAATTATTGGAGTCAGGTGTGTTAGCTGCGGCTAGGGGCAAAAGTGTGACACCAATCAGGCCCCGAGGACTGGAGTTGCCCATCCCTGCACTATAGCAAGGTGTGACACCAATCAGGCCCCGAGGACTGGAGTTGCCCATCCCTGCACGATAGAAAGGTGTGACACCAATCAGGCCCCGAGGACTGGAGTTGCCCATCCCTGCACTAGAGCAAGGTGTGACACCAATCAGGCCCCGAGGACTGGAGTTGCCCATCCCTGCACTAGAGCAAGGTGTGACACCAATCAGGCCCAGAGGACTGGAGTTGCCCATCCCTGCACTAGAGCAAGGTGTGACACCAATCAGGCCCAGAGGACTGGAGTTGCCCATCCCTGCACTAGAGAAAGGTGTGACACCAATCAGGCCCCGAGGAGTTGACCATCCCTGCACTAGAGCAAGGTGTGACAACATGGTTGATAAAAAAACGCTTTATAAATAGTGCATAAACTATTGTAAAGGATTAATTGCATGAAGAAATATTTGTGGAAATATATATTTTTTGTAACTTTAAAAAAAGTTTATTCTACAAAGTAAAATAAAATAAAAAAAGGCCTATAGCCTATTTCTGTTTCCCTTACAATAAAAACATTACAGTGTAATTATCCATTTGATCAACTTTATTTGTAGATTCAATTAGTAATAGAGTTTTAGTACTTAATAAAGTCCATTTACAGTTTATTTTGACAAAGTACAAATCAAAAAAAGTATTATAATAATAATATAACTAGCCAGGTGCTCAGGTGAAATTATTTGCTGTATTCATAATCAAAAGCACCAGTGCATTAACAATTGTAAAGGATGAATTGCATAAATAAATATTTGTGGAAATATATTCATGACAAGATATAAAACAATAATGTGTTGATTGTATCAGACACTGTACCGAGCCTTTACACATGAACCAATCACGTCTTCTCTTTATGCTTCAGGTTCACAGTCAGCACATAGTTTCGGGGCTTTGTGTGAGCAAGCCCCACAAAGAAATCGGTTGCCCTGCACACAGTTTTTATGGGACTTTTTCCGTCCGCACTTACTTACTTGACATTGTGTCTCCTTTTTCCCCAGTGGGAGCTGTGGTGCTTGGGGAAGAGGGAGAACAGGACCTGCTGTCTTGACATTGTGTATTTTTCCCCAGTGGGAGCTGTGGTTCTTGGGGAAGAGGGAGAGCAGGAACTGCTGTCTTGACATTGTGTCTTTTTCCCCAGTGGGAGCTGTGGTGCTTGGGGAAGAGGGAGAACAGGACCTGCTGTCTTGGCATTGTGTATTTTTCCCCAGTGGGAGCTGTGGTTCTTGGGGAAGAGGGAGAGCAGGACCTGCTGTCTTGACATTGTGTCTCCTTTTTCCCCAGTGGGAGCTGTGGTTCTTGGGGAAGAGGGAGAGCAGGACCTGCTGTCTTGGCGTTGTGTCTTTTTTTTGGGGCTCCACGTGTCTCAAAACCACAGTCTCAGACAGTCTCCCACTCGGCTGGTCTGGTTTCAACTTTCCCCAGATATGGAAAGACACTGAGCAAGTTGGTTTCGACATCCGCTGCTAACCAAAACAGAAGTCACATGCATCATTATCAGTTTCTATCTGGTTTCTATTGGCCATTCATCCATTGACGACAGAATATTATGTTACTTGTTTTTTGCTTAGTAGCCAGAGCAATGCTGGCACTAGAGTGGTCATGTGCTAAATGGATGAACAGCAGGGATGTAGGTGAAAAAATGATATTTGGAAATAGAGCTGCACCTCTTGAATGTGGAGAGTTATTTGATAAAGGTAAGTGTCATAGAAACTGCAGAATGTGCTCTTTCAGATACAGCACTATATAGAAATCACAATGTTTTACCTGCGTGTGACTCTGAAGGAGGATTTGATAAAGAGATGCTCCTTTCCCTGCGTCTGTCAATTACAAGATGCGTCCATCTCTTCATGTACAATTTGACAACTGATAATATTGTCACTCATCAGATTATTGTCAGTGTAATCTGGTCTATAGGCTAACTCTTATCATGTGTGAAATTAGTTTAGGTAGAGTCAATGATATGTTTTGCATTATTCTAAAGGCATACGTTTTGCAACACATTCTCACACTCAATTTGAGCAAATATGTACAAAAAGTATTTTAGCATATTTAGTGTGTTTTTGTGTGGCTTAATTCGCCCCCCAAAAATGTATTTTCCCATGAATTAAGTCATACAAAAATGGTTATTTTCACACGAATTAAGCCACACAAAAATGCACAAATACGCACAAAATCTGCAGAAAAAGTTTTTGTGCATATTTGCACGGATTGAGTGTGAGATTGTGTTGACTGCAACACATAGCATGTTTTCGTTTCCCTTACAATACATTTGATTAGTAATAGAGTTACAGTAAATAAAACAGTCCTGTTGTGGTATCTGAACAATTTATGACTTTGCTAAGGAAATATACTATGGTTTGGGACAAAGGAGGACAGCACAACATGTCTGCAGATGTCTGTAAATTGACGCTGAAATCCTTTGATGTAATAAACCTTTATAATCAAAGGACAGTGTCAGCGGAATTCTTGTTCTCACAGCATCTCAGCATAGTTCTCGACACTACACTGTAACAGCTTCTTTTTACAAAGTAAAATGTAAAACAGAACGGTATCAACCTGCAAGATGCGGTCAAATGATTTGCTGCTGATAAACAGGCATAACACAAACTCATCATTACACTACAGTTCTAAATGAATTCAACATCTGCACCCTCCTTATCATTCAGTTAAGCCTAATTTAAATTCGGTTGTGAAGTAAGGTGCACAATTATCGCCCATTCATCCATTTGTCATTTATTCAGTGAGGAAAGAGAGACTCATTAGTGGCGCATTGTCTTGGCAGATTAAGTTGGGAATAGGTATGAAAACAATGGGTAACAAGGCTCAAAATACTTTTCTGTTTGTGAAAACAGCATGTTTCTATGATCTGTCATTAAAAACTGTCATTAACTCCTGAGTGGCGCAGTGGTCTAAGGCACTGCATCACAGTGCTAGCTGTGCCATTAGAGATCCTGGTTCGAATCCAGGCTCTGTCGTAGCCGGCTGTGACCGGGAGACCCATGGGGCGGCGCACAAGTCGTCCAGGGTAGGGGAGGGAATGGCCGGCAGGGATGTTGGTAGAGCATGGTGTTTGCAACCGGGGTTGTGGGTTTGATTCCCGTGGGGGGCCAGTATGAAAAAAAATATATATGTATGCACTCACAAACTGTAAGTCGCTCTGGATAAGAGCGTCTGCTAAAATGTAAATGTAAAAAGATGAAAACAAAAGTCTTTAAAAATGAACCTGTCCTCCTATAGCCCTTCCCACCAGCATCCTCTGGGAAATGTCTCTGTTCTGGTAAAAGAGAAGTAGATAGTATCACATCTTGTTTCTGTTGTATCTACATGTTTCTACATTAAACCACAGGTCCTGTTCTTGAGACGGATGGGGTGGGGTGGAAAGGCTTTTGCAACGCTACTTTAGTTAGCACAACCTTGTGACTAATTTTACTTCCTGTTTGCGATACTTGGGGGAAATGTTATCTTTCTACCTTCCCAATACCTTCCCCATGTCTCATATTCACTGTTATCTTTCAACCTTCCCAATACCTTCCCCATGTCTCATATTCACTGTTATCTTTCAACCTTCCCAATACCTTCCCCCATGTCTCATATTCACTGTTATCTTTAAACCTTCCCAATACCTTCCCCCATGTCTCATATTCACTGTTATCTTTAAACCTTCCCAATACCTTCCCCATGTCTCATATTCACTGTTATCTTTCTGTCTTCCCAATACTTTCCCACACAGAGATGGCTTGATGTGGTGAGCAGCATAGAGTGTATAGTCCTTTAGTCTCTATGGACCAGATGGTAGTGTACAGTTCAGAGATGGCTTGATGTGGTGTGCAGTATAGAGTGTATAGTCCTTTAGTCTCTATGGACCAGATGGTAGTGTACAGTTCAGAGATGGCTTGATGTGGTGAGCAGCATAGAGTGTATAGTCCTTTAGTCTCTATGGGCCAGATGGCCAGTTGGTGAGGGCTACAGCATGGGGAAAGAAACTGTTCAGATGGGGGTCTATAACATCCAATCACATAGGTTTACAGCATCTGACAGATGCAACGTTATTGCTAATAATGCAAACTGCCTTGGTTTAGATAAAGACAAGCTATGTACAGATGCAGGATCTTAATTTAATCAGCCTGTTGCAGGAGAACTAAAACTTGTTGTGTATTTGAGGGTTAAAAAGGCTTCTGAAGTTTGTAATTTCCACTTTTCCACCTTTCCCTTTTGAAAAATGTCAATTTATTATTACAATTACGTCATTTAGCAGACGCTCTTATCCAGAGCAACTTACAGTTAGTGAATACATGTTTTTTTTTTTTATACTGGCCCCCCATGGGAATCAAACCCACAACCCCGGCATTGCAAACACCATTCTCTATCAACTGAGCTACATCCCTGCCGGCCATTCCCTCCCCTACCCTACCCTACCCTGGGCCAATTGTGCGCCGCCCATGAGTCTCCCGGTCGCGGCCGGCCACGACAGAGCCTGGATTCGAACCAGGATCTCTAGTGGCACAGTTAGCACTGCGATGCAGTGCCTTAGACCACTGCGCCACTCAGGAGCCTGATTATAATCCACATAATATTTCAAATGTCGTGTTGCTTCAGGGTTATTTTCCTGCTGTAGCAAACCGGCTCAAATTAAGATCCTACATCTGTAGCAATATACCTGTCTTTGATGTACATGGCTATATTAGGAGGACAGGATTCTCTTTACACCATTGTTTTTTGACCATTTGACATATTTGATTTACTGTTGTTTAGGCTGGTTGAATGAGTTCCCTATGAGAGGCTACTTCATCTGCAAGAAAACAGGAGGCCGCACCAGTTTCCTCATATGAAATTAAAAGTAAGTGTGTAGCCTACGCAGTTACACAATGGATGTTGAAACTGTGGTGCAAATTTCTAGGCAACATTAGAAGCCGGATAAATGTGTTGATTTGAAGGAAAGACGGGCAGACTGGTACTTCTGGGCTGCATACAAACTCTTATAATGTTATAAAGTTAGGTCGCCGTCAGACATTCAATAGACAGAGTCCGCTTGAGATACAGAATCATTTATGGTCCTTTATCCAGTGGTGTAGTGCTATTTATTTAGGTGAGGGAGCGCCAAAATAAATGTCAACAAAGTCATCATTTTGTCATATCAAAGTCTGTACAGACAAATGTAGCCTATTGAATAGCCAGCCTAACATTACAGGGCTCTCCAACCCTGTTTCTAGAGTGCTACACCTGTAGGGTTTCACTCCAACCCCATTTGTAACTAACCTGATTAATCTTAGAAACCAACTCATTATTTGAATTAGGTGCACTAGTTTTGAGTTGGAATGAAAACCTACAGGATGGTTGCTCTCCAGGAACAGGATTAGAGAGCCCTGTTATAGAAAATGCATAAAATGCATCCTCCAAATGCAACATCTGCATATGCCCACATATTGTCTAAAGCAAAGGGTGTCAAACGTACGGCCCGCGGGCCGGATCAGGCCCGCAAACGGGTTTAATCCGGCCCGCGAGATGATAAAAAAATATATATATATATATATATATATATATATATATATATATATATTGTAAAGTATAAAAATACGCTGCAATTTTTCAATAAAATTAACTGCTGTTCCAATTGCGTCCACTGGATGGCGCAATAGCAATTGTGTTAAGCAAGCAAACTGTTTATACCGGGGCAGAGCAAGTAGGTCAAGCACGTGCAGCCAATGAGCTACTTTGTTTTGCCCGCGATATTTATTACGGCTTCTACTTTTAACATTATGTGCTTTGTTACCCTCATTGCCCCAATATGTCTCTGTCAAAAAAGAGAAAAGTGGCCGCAGAGTGCAGAGTGTTCCAAGAAAAATGGTCATCCTATTTAATCACGGAATTGAATGGGAAAGCTGTATGTTTGGTGTGTTCAGAGCATGTTGCAGTGCTGAAAGAATATAACCTTCATCGCCACTATGTGAGTCTTCATGCCGACAAATATGACAACTTTCAAGGACAGCGGAGATGAGAGAAGGTGAATGAACTGTTGGCGGGTCTGAAGAAACAGCAGTCTGTGTTTACTCACAGCCGAGACATCAGTGACGCTGCAGTGAAAGCTAGCTACCTCATTGCTAATGAAATCGCAGTGGCTTCAAAACCATTTAGTGAGGGTGAATTTGTAAAAACATGCATGATGAAGGCAGCGGAGATTGTGTGCCCTGAAAAGCACCAGGCTTTTGCAAATATCAGCCTGACAAGAAACACAGTTGCAGACAGGATTTCCGATCTTTCAGTGGATTTGGACAGCCAGTTGAAGCAAAAAGTAAAGTCATTTATTGCGTTTTTGGTTGCAATTGATGAAAGCACGGACATTACAGATGTTGCACAACTGGCCATTTTCATCCGCGGAGTTGATGACACATTGACCGTCACCGAGGAGTTTGTGGAGTTGGTGCCGATGACAGATATAACGACAGCAGCTGATATTTTTACCGCCCTCGTCGGTGCGCTGGACAGGGTCGGAGTGGACTGGTCCTGCGCTGTCAGCCTGGCTACAGATGGTGCGCCCTCAATGATCGCGAAAAAAGCAGGCGTTGTGACAAAGTTCAGAGAGAAAGTGCAATCTGCAAATGGAGGACGTGATTTTTTGACTTTTCACTGTAATTTGCACCAGGAGGCTTTGTGTTGCAAGTCATTAAAGATGGATAACGTCATGAAGGTGGTCATCCAAACTGTTAATTTCATCCGATCCAGAAGCCTGAATCACCGTCAGTTTGACAGCCTTCTCAGAGAGAAAGACCACATCTATGGCCTGCCATACCACACTGAGGTAAGATGGTTAAGCCGAGGTGCTGTGCTGAGGCGTTTCTTTGATTTACGAGAAGAAATTGAACAGTTCATGGAAGAAAAGGGCAAACCAGTGTTAGAATTTCATTCCGCAGAATGGATGCAGGACCTTGCAATTATGGTGGATGTTACAGAGCACCTGAATAACTTGAACAAACAGCTGCAAGGGCGCAACAAAGTTGTCACGCAGTATTATGACAGCATACGTTCTTTCAAGTTGAAGCTGTCATTGTGGGAGACGCAACTTGCCGGTGGTGATGCAGCTCACTTCCCCTGTCTGAAAAATGTGTGCGCGACCCAACATGTGGCAGACATGAAGCGGTTCAAAGATAAAAATAACGGGACTGTTAAGGGAGTTTGAGCAACGCTTTCAGATTTATGTTTATATCTTTTTATGTTGATGTGCTATTGTTTTTAATTGATTTTATTTTATTTGTATATTTAACCTATTTTTGACTCTGTGGTTCTTGCACTTGTTTGGGGAACAGGATTTCATTATTTTTATCTACATTTCTGCCTGAGAAATGACACCCTGATATAGTTCTGTGATCTGTGAAACAGTTCTGTTAATCACTGAGGCATTGTGTGTTTGTGTGTTCTTTGTCCTCAGAACTTTCAAATAACTTGAGGTGTTTTATGATTAATAGTGATGTTGTGCTTTTGGACACTGTCCTCAGGCTCCAGCTTTATGTTTATATGTTTTTATGTTGATGTGCTATTGTTTTTAATTGATTTTATTTTATTTGTATATTTAACCTATTCTTGACTCTGTGGTTCTTGCACTTGTTTGGGGAACAGAATTTCATTATTTGTATCTACATTTCCGCCTGAGAAATGACACCCTGATATAGTTCTGTGATCTGTGAAACAGTTCTGTTAATCACTGAGGCATTGTGTGTTTGTGTGTTCTTTTTCTTTCGAATTTTCAAATAAACTTGACGTGTTTTATGATTAATAGTGATGTTGTGCTTGTACTATTTTGGAACACTGTCCTCAGGCTCCAGCTTTATGTTGTATGTTGATCATATTAAAACAAAGAAAACAATCTGAAGTTGTTGTTTTTAAGTTATATATACCATGATTTTTACGGTCCGGCCCACTTGAGAATAGATTTTCCTCCATGTGGCCCCTGAGCTAAAATGAGTTTGACGCCCCTGGTCTAAAGACATTTTTAGATTTTTAATACCCTTAAACACTAAGTTAAGCATGCCTAATTTCAAAATAGGCCATCACTGTCAATCGTGAATGAAAACTATTGGGTGTTCACCCATAAAAGGATGAATTAATTCAAGGTTTATACAAATATGTCCATTCATTAGACAATTCCGTCATCAAAACAGAAGCCCAAACCACATGCCTCTAACATATATGGTTTAAAAGTTACAGACGATTTACTCTGAGGATGTAGCCTGTTTATAGTGAATGGAATGTCATCACAGGCATGATTAAAAACTGACCACTGCTCAATAGAACTCTGTGGTGCTGCTCCGCGGCAAATGTCAACTGACAAGCTAACTAGCGGCTGCAGGTCCGTGAGTGAAAATTAATTATGAAAGAATGAGAAATGCTTTCTCTAAATGAAATCCGCTGAATACACAACTAAGTAGGGACTAAATATATATTTATTTACAAAGCAAACAGACTGAATTTCAATATCCACCCTCCGGGAAGACAATGTATTCCTCTTTCCATTGTGTATTTCTGAATCTGTATAGTTTCTGGCACTGAATCCAACTGAGGTTCCCAATGTGAGGGGTTTGTAAATAGTATATGAGGAAAATCTGTTTCATAATCAAAATTATCTAATAACTTCAATCTTCAATGATAGAAGTGTAGATCCCTCCGGAGCTCCCTGCAGTCCACCTGTTTAGGGGTTGGTATGAAAGTCAGTCCTCTTTCTAGAACCTCACTCTCGGCTTGGTTGAGCCCAATGGGACATTGCTGGTCAACACCTCAAATCGGTTGTGAAGTAGTATGGACATATTGATGGAACAAGGTCACTAAACTGGTGGTTAGACAGGGTAGATCCAAGAGCAGGCCTCTGCTGTCATCTAGAGGGCGTTTCTCTGTATTGCTTGACACATGGAGACTCAATGGAGGCACAGTGCAAAGTGCTCAAAGTAAGGCCCAAACAATTGTTTGTCAGGCTGGGATCTATAAAGCAGTATGTTCTTCAATTAGATGCCAACTAATATTCATACAGGGACAATAGGTGGGGCAGGAGGAAGAATGGTGTTCCTGATTTTCAGAGGAATTCCCCTTTTTTTTTTAAAGCTTCAGATTGAGATTGTTGTTATTCTCCAATATGTTTTTCTTCAGTGAGCCACTCTGGATTCTCCAAGGGGAATACTCCCTCTATTCTCCAGTAGAGAGTTGGAGCTCCATGCTTTTGCTGGGAATTGTCCACTGTTGGTATACATTTATTTGGTCCCCAAAATACCAAAATAAAAAGGTGTATTTGTCTAGTTTTAGCTGAGTCCCCAGTTAGCATCCATGTGGCTCATTTAAAAGTTTCAACAACAAAAAAACGTACTCCTGACGTTTCACCATAATAGGCTTCTTCAGACAATGGTACAAAAAGTAGCCAAACAAAGCCAAAGGAGAGTGATGAGCAGCAGCAGCATCATCAAACCAGCGAGGCCGCCGGCAAGCCCAACAGTGATGATGCTGCCGAGCTCCAGTTAGCTCCGTGTGCAGAGCCTACCCACCCTTCCACAAGCACCGCCAGGATAATGGCTCCACAGCCCCCTCCACCTCCGACTGTTCCTGACTATCTTGGAACAGAGGTGCCAGCCCAGATTAGCCTAGAATCCTACCGTTGCCGCAGGTTTTCTGTCCAAAAACCTTCATTTAATAGCAACTGGTTCATAAGAAGAGAGTGTCTGGAATACTCGCTTACTGAAGATGCTGCATTGCTGAAAGTTCTGCGTGGGGTCCATCTATTGGGAGGTGGCTAACTAGTCTGTATTTACCACTGATTCATATGGATGCCAGTGCACACATTGGCTGTAAAAGTGGGTAAAAACAGAAAAGCATATAACTGTAGCTATGTGGGTGTGTTTCAGCAGGGTGAGGTCAGAGAGATGCTTCCAAGTCTGTATTTTTCTGAACTCATAAAATCCTTTACACAATCTGATGGGATGAATGTTCAACCCCATTTAAATAACCATAACGTCTATATAGTACTTTTAAGTTAAGACCTCACATATCTGTTCATGTCAAAGCAGTTCATTCAATGATATTAATTGATTCTTAAAGAATATAACTTATAAATCATGAGCCTCATCTTGAGGAGTCTCCTGTGACAGTATTCATAAAGAGTAGGAGTACTGATCTGGGATCAGTTTTTCCTTTTAGATCATAATGAAACAGATTAAATGGACAGGGGGGACCTGATCCTAGATCAGCACTCCTCCTCTGGGAAACTGCATGTATGAAACCGAACACATAGTCGTAGTCTAGATACAGCAGGTGTTTACTGCCATCTAGTGGAAGATACCAATAAAACACTTTATTATCAGGGTGGGGAGACGGCTGAGATGAAACAGAACGTGGAAAAGCCTTCATTTCTCAGAACAAAGAATAGACTGACGAGTTTTAGAAGAAAGTTATTTGTTTCTGGCCATTTTGAGGCTGTAATCGAACCCACAATTGCTGATGATCCAGATACTCAACTAGTCTCAAGAAGGCCAGTTTTATTGCTTCTTTAATCAGCACAACAGTTTTCAGCTGTGCTAACATAATTGCAAATGGGTTTTCTAATGATCAATTATTCTTTTAAAATGATCAACTTGGATTAGCAAACACAACGTGCCATTGGAACACAGGACTGATGGTTGCTGATAATGGGCCTCTGTACGCCTATGTAGATATTCCATTAAAAATCAGCCGTTTCCAGCTACAATAGCCATTTACAACATTAACAATGTCTACACTGTATTTCTGATCAATTTGATGTTATTTTAATGGACAAAAAAATTGCTTTTCTTTCGAAAACAAGGACATTTCAAAGTGACCCCAAACTTTTGAACGGTAGTGTATATCAGAACAAATAGCAGCAGGAATGGTTATACAGCTAGAGACACAATACTGTTAAAATATATATCAGAACAAATAGCAGCAGGAATGGTTATACAGCTAGAGACACAATACTGTTAAAATATATATCAGAACAAATAGCAGCAGGAATGGTTATACAGCTAGAGACACAATACTGTTAAAATATATATCAGAACAAATAGCAGCAGGAATGGTTATACAGCTGGAGACACAATACTGTTAAAATATATATCAGAACAAATAGCAGCAGGAATGGTTATACAGCTAGAGACACAATACTGTTAAAATATATATCAGAACAAATAGCAGCAGGAATGGTTATACAGCTAGAGACACAATACTGTTAAATTATATATCAGTATATTATGGAAACTAGTTATTGCAGGTAAATACAATTATTATAATAAAATCAGTAAGGTACACATTTGCACTAAATGATCATGAATGGGCAATCTGTTGGGTAAAACCCACTGCAGTAGTTATTTTATGGTAACCAGCTGTCAATTGTTCTTTGCTACATATGAATATGCATAAAGGAGCCAAAGGCACCTTGATTACATAGATCACACAGAAGAGAGGTTAATATGTTCATTAAATGATGTTTTCTAGGTGGAAGGTTTACCCTGTGTATGAGATTAAAATGTATCAGCTGATATTTAGGGTTGTTAGATGAACCCACTAAGTTCCTGATGAACTCAACTGGTGAGCCTCTTTAGCAGCTAGTTCCATGGACACACTGATTTCAATGTCCTTTGCCAAAGTCAGATGACTTTCAGTCAACAGTCTCTTTTGTGTAGCTTCACTCCGTAGCCCACATACTAGTCTGTCTCTAATGATGTCATTTAGAACAGCATTAAACTCAGTGTTCTGGTAGTTTATTTAATGCAGCAGCAAACATTGTTACTGATTCTCCCTCTTCCTGATGTCTCCTGTGGAACCTGAACCTTTCAGCATTAACTAGTGGTTCTGGTGAAAAATGTCCTTTAAGTATCTCCACAATATCCCCAATACGTCTTACTACCTGTTCTGACTGGCTGTAGCAGGCTGCCTAGTAAATTAAATGTCTTTGGCCCCATTACACTAAAACATGGAGGCACAATGTTGTCCTCATCCATGTCATTTACAAGAACAAAATATTCAAACCGTTCTGTATATGAGCTCCACTGTTCAATACTTTTATCAAACTGTCCAATGTTTCCATCAATTCCAATAATTGTTCATTTCTCAATAAGCTCCTGATTGTCACTCACTTCAATATTGTCCTAAACCAAAGCAATATTTTCCTCAGTCATGTGATCTTCATTCACTTCACTCACTGACGTTTCCTCCTAAATTTGCTCATTTAGCAGATTTAATTAAAAGGTTTGTCTTCACAGTTGAATAAATGTTCTTTCCTTTAATCACTGTATATTCCTTATTTTTAATCACGTTGTTTTCCCACTCCGATGTCCGTCTCCAGTCCTTTTCTGCCGTCCATGGCGATGTTAACTCTCTTTCTTAGCTAGCTAGACTATGCACTTGCCTCTGCTATCAATACACTGTGCTAACATTAGCCTTTTCTGGACCACAGAAAATAACAGTTTTAAACAGTTGTAAAAACCCACTTCTTCCAGACAGAATAGTTCCTGTAGATTCAGACTTACTCATCACCAATCTTTTGTTATGTCTCGTGGGTTTCATAACCACGTCTGTATAACAATTCAATAATAATGAGACGGGAGACAGGAATCAGTTAAACCATTTATCTGGAACGTGATCATCTCAACACATACAAACCCCCATGATGCTCTGCAGCACAACCCCAATATACAACAAAAATACATAGATAAGTAAATGGACACGAAACAAAACTCATAGAGGAATTTAAAAGTTCAGTTGTAGAAAGTAGGGCCATGGGATAGGGTCAGAAAGGTCAGTATGTTTGATAACTGGTTACAGAGGTGACATAACAAGCATAAGGTCCATTATAACACAGTGAAGTAGAGGTGGGAGCTAAAAGCAGACATGGACAGTGAGACGGTGTGAGGAGGTCAGGGGTGAAACACTAGATCAGGACAGGTAGAAATGGCAGGGCTGGAAATAGACACAGAGACACATTCTGATCATGGCTCAGACCTGACCTGAGACACCCAAACAGAAGATGCCATAGCAAAGTCCTGTCCAGTAGGCTATATGGGATTTCCTTTCATCAAAATCCAACACATGGAAATGTGTCCAGTGTGTGTGTGTGTCCAGCATGTGTGTGTGTGTGTGTGTCCAGTGTGTGTGTGTGTGTGTGTTCAGTGTGTGTGTGTGTGTGTCTAGCGTGTGAATGTGTGTTCAGTGTGTGTGTGTGTGTGTGTGTGTATGTGTGTTCAGTGTGTGTGTGTGTCTAGTGTGTGTATGTGTGTTCAGTGTGTGTCCAGTGTGTGTGTGTCCAGTGTGTGTGTGTGTCCAGTGTGTGTGAGTCTGTATCAAGTGTGTTTGTGTGTGTGTGTCCAGTGTGTGTGTCCAGTGTGTGTGTGTGTTCAGTGTGTGTGTGTCCAGTATGTGTGTGTGTGTGTCCAGTGTGTGTGTGTGTGTATGTCCAGTGTGTGTGTGTCCAGAGTGTGTCCAGTGTGTGTGTGTGTGTGTGTGTGTGTGTTCAGTGTGTGTGTGTGTTCAGTGTGTGTGTGTGTCCAGTGTGTGTGTGTGTCCAGTGTGTGTGTGTGTCCAGTGTGTGTGTCCAGTGTGTGTGTGTGTGTGTGTGTGTGTGTGTGTGTCCAGTGTATGTGTGTGTGTGTGTGTGTATGTCCAGTGTGTGTGTGTCCAGAGTGTGTCCAGTGTGTGTGTGTGTTCAGTGTGTGTGTGTGTTCAGTGTGTGTGTGTGTCCAGTGTGTGTGTGTGTCCAGTGTGTGTGTGTGTCCAGTGTGTGTGTCCAGTGTGTGTGTGTGTGTGTGTGTGTGTGTCCAGTGTATGTGTGTGTGTGTGTGTGTCCAGTGTGTGTCCAGTGTGTGTGTGTGTGTGTGTGTGCAGTGTGTGTGTGTGTTCAGTGTGTGTGTGTGTCCAGTGTGTGTGTGTGTCCAGTGTGTGTGTGTGTCCAGTGTGTGTGTCCAGTGTGTGTGTGTGTGTGTGTGTGTGTGTGTCCGGTGTGTGTGTGTGTGTGTGTCCAGTGTGAGTTTGTCCAGTGTGAGTTTGTCCAGTGTGTGTGTGTCCAGTGTGTGTGTGTCCAGTGTGTGTGTGTGTCCAGTGTGTGTGTGTGTCCAGTGTGTGTGTGTGTCCAGTGTGTGAGTGTGTCCAGTGTGTGTGTTTGTCCAGTGTGTGTGTGTCCAGTGTGTGAGTGTGTGTTCAATGTGTGTGTGTGTCAAGTGTGTGTGTGTGTGTGTACAGTGTGAGTGTGTCCAGTGTGTGTGTGTGTGTGTGTGTCCGGTGTGTGTGTGTGTGTCCAGTGTGTGTGTGTGTGTGTGTATTTGTACAGTGTGTGTGTGTGTGTCCAGTGTGTGTGTTCAATGTGTGTGTGTGTGTATGTCCAGTGTGTGTGTGTGTGTGTGTGTTTGTCCAGTGTGTGTGTGTGTGTGTGTTTGTGTGTGTCCATTGTGTGTGTGTGTGTGTGTTTGTGTGTGTCCAGTGTGTGTGTCCAGTGTGTGTGTTTGTCCAGTGTGTGTGTGTGTGTGTGTGTGTCCAGTGTGTGTGTGTGTGTTCGTGTGTGTGTGTGTCCAGTATGTGTGTGTGTCCAGTGTATGTGTGTGTGTGTGTCTGGTGTGTGTGTCCAGTGTGTGTGTGTGTGTGTGTGTGTTTGTGTGTGTGTGTGTCCAGTGTGTGTGTGTGTGTGTGTGTGTGTCCAGTGTATGTGTGTGTGTGTGTGTGGTGTGTGTGTGTGTGTGTGTCCAGTGTGTATGTGTGTGTTTGTTTGTCCAGTGTGTGTGGGTGGGTGTGTCCAGTGTGTGTGTGTGTGTCCAGTGTGTGTGTGTGTCCAGTGTGAGTGTTCAGTGTGTGTGTGTGTGCACAGTGTGTGTGTGTCCAGTGTGTGTATGTCCAGTGTGTGTGTGTCCAGTGTGTGTGTGTGTTTGTCCAGTGTGTGTGTGTGTGTGTTTGTTTGTGTCCAGTGTGTGTGTGTGTCCAGTGTGTGTGTGTGTGTCCAGTGTGTGTCCAGTGTGTGTGTGTGTGTGTCAGTGTTACCATGGTTATTATTTACAGGGACACTGTGTGTGTGTGTGTGTGTGTGTGTGTGTGTGTGTCAGTGTTACCATGGTTATTATTTACAGGGACGCTGAGGAGTCAACATGATGAACCCAAAACCCTGGATAGAGGGGCTCAGTGAATGTGGAGTGGAATGTGTTCAGGTGGGTCAGTGTGTCAGAGGAGACTCTGTAGAAGGACAGAGTGCCGGCTGGCCAGTCCAGATACACTCCTACTCTGTGGGAGTTGGAGGAGGGGACGTCTATGGTAGTGGACTTATTATTGTGACAGGCAGAGTAACGGTTGCCAGAGCAGATCAGACTCCAGGACTTGTCATTGTATCCAAGACAACAGTCATTACCCCTTCCTCTCCTGATGATTCCTTTATATGTCACTCCTATATCAGCCCTTCTCCCACTCCACTCTACCTCCCAGTAACAGCGCCCAGTCAGACCCTCTCTACACAGCACCTGACTATAGACCTCAAATCTCTCTGGGTGATCAGGATACGGCTGCTCCTCTGTCCTACATGTCACCTTTCTGTTCTCCTCAGACAGAGAGAGGAATCTGTTTACTGTGTTTAGGTCCAGTGTGAGATCACAGACATCTGATGGATGAAACCAGACACAATATTAGAAATCATCATCATCCTGAACACACACAAACACTGAACACACATACACACACACATCCTGAACACTCACATATTGAACACACACACACACACTGAACAAACACACACACTGGACACACACACAGACATCCTGAACACACACAGACATCCTGAACACACACAGACATCCTGAACACACACACACACACCGGATACACACTCACACTCACATCCTGAACACACACACACACACACACACACACACACACTGAAAAAACACACACACTGGACACACACACATTTCCTGAACACACACACACATCCTGAACACACATACACACACTGGATAAACACTCACACTCACATCCTGAACACACACACACACACACACACACACAAACACACACAAATACACACACATCCTGAACAAACACACACACTGGAGACACACACACACACACACCTTCATGCATCCTCATCATTCATCATATTTAATATGACCACCCAGACACACACACACACACACACACACATTGTCAAAGCAACTATTTGTAAACTTTGGTGTCCCTGATTTGTGCTTCTGTAGAACTACAGCTGATATTTAATATGACCAAGTAAGTAATGATGGTGGTCTTTGACTTTGACTTCACTTGAATTAAGACTTATTCTTAGTCATATTCTTCACAGCAGTCAACACTCACATTTTCTAAGTCCTGGTTTCATTGTGTTCTCTCCACCATGTTCCACACTGTAGCGGTAAGCAGAAGAACAGACAGTCATTGAGGGATACACGTGAACTCACACACACACACACACACACACACACACACACACTCAGTCAGCACTGTGTCCCCTCTGTGTGTGTTAACGTTTTGTGTGTGTGTGAGTCCAGTGTGTGTCCAGTGTGTGTGTGTCCAGCGTGTGTGTGTGTGTGTGTGTGTGTGTGTCCAGTGTGTGTGTGTGTGTGGGTCGAGTGTGTGTGTGTGTGTGTGTCCGGTGTGTCTGTGTGTCCAGTGTGTGTTTCCTTTGTGTGTGTGTGTGGGGCCAGTGTGTGTGTGTTCAGTGTGTGTGTGTGTGTGTGTTTGTGTGTTTGTGTATGTGTGTGTGTGACCCCAGTGTGTGTGTGTGTGTGTGTGTGTCCAGTGTTTGTGTGTGTGTCCAGTGTGTGTGTTCCCAGTGTGTGTGTGTATATGTGTATGTGTGTGTGTGTAAGTGTGTGTGTGTGTGTGTGTGTGTGTGTGTTCAGTGTGTGTGTGTGTGTGTGTGGGTCCAGTGTGTGTGTGTTTGTCCAGTGTGTGTGTGTGTCCAGTGTGTGTGTTTATTTGTGTGTGTGTCCAGTGTGTGTGTGTGTGTGTGTCTGTGTGTGTGTGTGTGTGTGTGTGTGTGGGTGGATCCAGTGTGTTTGTGTTTGGCCAGTGTGTGTGTGTGTCCAGTGTGTGTGTGTGTGTGTGTCCAGTGTGTGTGTGTTTGTCCAGTGTGTGTACTGTTCACACACACACACACACATAATGGACACACACACACACACACACACACACACACACACACACTGGAACCCCACACACACACTGGACACACACACACACTGGACAAACACACACACACACAAACTGGACACATCACACACACACTGGACACACACACACACACACACACACACACACACACACAAAGGACCCACACACACACATTGGACACACACACACACACACTGGACACACACACACACAGTCTTTATATAACTTAGTCCAAGTGGTGGTCAGAATGTTTGTCTTAACTAGCCTGATAACTCCAACATGTCTGATATGAACATTGACATAAACCCTCTACATACATGAGTTTCTCCAGTCTGCAGTGTGGATCCTCCAGTCCAGCAGAGAGCAGTCTGACTCCTGAGTCTCCTGGGTGATTGTAGCTCAGGTCCAGCTCTCTCAGGTGTGAGGGGTTTGACTTCAGAGCTGAGACCAGAGAAGCACAGCCTTCCTCTGTGACTAGACAGCCTGACAGCCTGCAAAGAGTCAAATCATATTAAAACCTCAATGCTATTCTTTGGTGGTGAAAGTAGTGGCAGTATATTTTTTCAACATATTCAGATATATCAGTGTCCTGAAACCTGCCATATCCATTCATAAATGAATGTATCATTATTAGAAATGATCAAAGTATTGCTTGTAGAGAGAAACATGTATAGTACAAATATTTGAGTAGACTGACCAGAGCAGTTTAAAAAGCAGTATCAGTCAAAAGACAGACAGTGAGGTATTAGATTTAGATTGTATTGAGTATACAGTCCACACCATATCTAGTTTGACAGTGAAGCTAACATTTTATACGTGGCTCTATACTCCAGCATTTTGGATTTGAGATCAAATGTTTTATATGAGGTGACAGTATATAATGTCACCTTCTATTTGAGGATATTTTCATACATATCTGTTTCACGATTTAGAAATGAAAGCACTTAATGTATCTAGTCCCCCTATTTGAAGAAGTCATAAGTATTCTGACCATTTGAATTATAGTGTATTAAAGTAGTCAAAAGTTTAGTATTTGGTCCCAAACTCGTTGGTTGCATTTGCAGTTTGTTTTGGTTGTGTTTTGGGTTATGTTTTGCCCAATAGTAACTGAATGGTGGATGATGACTGGAGTAATTTTCTGTCTAAATGAGTAGATAACATGTTTCTAAACACTACTGAATGAATCCTGATGATGCCATGATTAAGAAAAATCATGAATGAATCATGAATAATAATGAGTGAGAAAGTTACAGAGGCTACACCAAAACATACTAACCTCTCACCATTACCAATAACAGAGGGGGTATGATCCTTGTTCATCTGTAACTTTCTCATTCATCATCATTCACCATTTATTCATGATTATTCATAATCATGGTAGCATCCACATGAATGTAGAAGTGATCCGAAACATCTTCTATTCTTACTGACAATACAAGTGAAGTGACTCCAAAATGACAGGACATTATTCACCATTCAGTTTCTATTGGGAAAAACATAATCCAAAACACAACCAAAACAAACTGCAAATGCATTCAACAAGTTTGTAGAATCACAAGCTTGATGTAATCACTGTGGGTAAGGAATATGGGACCAAATACTAAACTTATGACTACTTTAATAGAATATAAGTGAATATGTCCAAATTATTACGACTTTTTCAAATGGGAGAACTACATACATAAAGTGCTTTCATTTCTAAACCGTAAAACAGATATGTATGAAATTATCCTCAAATAACAGGTGCCATTATATACTGTCACCTCATATGAAAGATTCTATCTCAAATCCAAAATGCTGGAGCATAGCACCTAATGTAAAACTGTAAGCTTCACTGTCCAAACACATATGGTGTGGACTATGTGTGCCTGGTAAACACATGTGGATCTGGTGAACAGTTATCACTTGTTGACCAACTACAGGAATACTGACCTCAGAGTCTCCAGTTTACAGTGGGGATTCCCCAGTCCAGCAGAGAGCAGCTTCACTCCTGAATCCTTCAGGTCATTGTTACTCAGATCCAGCTCTCTCAGGTGTGAGGGGTTTGACTTCAGAGCTGAGACCAGAGAAGCACAGCCTTCCTCTGTGACTCCACAGCCTGACAGCCTGACAGAAAGATCATCATGATTTCACACACTGTTAATTTAACACCAGTAGTGTAGAAGGACAATGGCAGATGCATTTGGTTTATTCTCTTAAACAACATATAGATTCATCTTCCGTCTCCTAGAATTGTATGGTCATATAGTTATACTAATGTGAACATCAATGCACTGATTCAATATGTTATTCAATAATACATATATTTCTCTAAACTGAATATTTCTTCCTGATGATTAGTACTTAAATATAATTGTATTTACTCACAGAGCAGCTCTGGAGGCTTTGACCACTGGCAGCAGCCTCAGAAGACCTTCCTCTGATCTGGAGTATTTCTTCAGGTCAAACACTTCCAGCTCCTTTTCTGAAGTCAGCAACACAAAGACCAGAGCTGACCAATGTGCAGGTGACAGTTCTTCTTCTGAGAGACTTCCTGATCTCAGGTAGCTTTGAACTTCCTCCACTAGAGAATGGTCATTCAGTTCATTCAGACAGTGGAACAGATTGATGCACCTCTCTGGAGAGGGATTCTCCCTGATCTTCCCCTTGATGTACTTGACTGTTTCTTCATGGTTCTGTGAGCTGCTTCTTGTCTTTGTCAGTAGACCTTGTAAGTGCTTCTGATTGGATTCCAGTGAGAAGCCCAGAAGGAAACGGAGGAAAAGGTCCAGGTTTCCCGTCTCACTTTGTAAGGCTTTATCCACAGCACTCTTGTAGAAAGTAACTTCAGGCTTCTCTCTGAACAGCGCAAAAAAGTTGCTGGCCGTTGATTGATGTTCATCAATTAGATTCTCATTGCTGTTGATGAATGAGAGGAACACATATACAGCAGCCAGAAACTCCTGAATGCTCAGATGCACGAAGCAGTACACCTTGTCCTGGTACAGCCCACATTCCTCTTTATAGAGCTGTGTGCACAATCCTGAGTACACTGAGGCTTCATTGACATCAATGCCAGCCTCTTTCAGGTCTTCTTCATAGAAAATCAGATTGCCATTCACAAGCTGTTGATAAGCCAGTTTTCCCAGTGACAGAAGGCTCTCTTTTTTCCAGTGTGGACCTGTCTCTTCTTTCCCAAGATACTTTTCATTCTTCTGTTTGGTATGAAACTCCACAAGGTGTGTGTACATCTCAGTCAGAGTCTTGGGCATCTCTTCTCTCTTGTCTGTACTCAACATGTGCTCAAGGACTGTTGCAGAAATCCAACAGAAGACTGGAATGTGGCACATGATGTGGAGGCTCCTTGATGTCTTTATGTGTGAGATGATTCTGCTGGCCATGTCCTCATCACTGAATCTCTTCCTGAAGTACTCCTCCTTCTGTGGGTCATTGAACCCTCGTACCTCTGTCACCTGGTCAACACACACTGAAGGGATCTTATTGGCTGCTGCAGGTCGGGTAGTTATCCAGAGGAGAGCAGAGGGAAGCAGATTTCCCTTGATGAGATTTGTCAGCAGAACATCCACTGAGGTTGAATTTGTGACGTCACAACATATCTTGTTCTTCTGGAAGTCTAGGGGCAGTCGGCACTCATCCAGACCATCAAAGATGAACAGAACTTTGTACTTGTCGTAGTTGGAGATTCTTGATTCTTTGGTTTCCATTGAGAAGTGATTGAGAAGTTCAATGAAAGTGTGTTTATCCCCTTTCATCAAATTCAGCTCCCGAAAAGGGAATGAAAATACAAATTGGACATCCTGATTTGCTTTTCCTTCAGCCCAGTCCAGAATGAACTTCTGCACAGAGACTGTTTTTCCAATACCAGCGACTCCCTTTGTCAGCACGGTTCTGATAAGTTTGTCTTGTCCAGTTAAGGGTCTGAAGATGTCGTTACATTTGATTGCAGTCTCTGGTCTTGCTTGTTTCCTGGTTGTTGTCTCAATCTGTCTCAGCTCATGTTCATTATTGACCTCTCCTTTTCCACCCTCTGTGATGTAGAGCTCTGTGTAGATCTTATTGAGAAGTGTTGGGTTTCCTTGTTTAGCGATCCCCTCAAATACACATTGAAACTTCTTCTTTAGATTAGATTTGAGTTCATATTGGCAAATCACAGCAAGCTCTTCTGAATGAAGAAATAACACAGAGGATATTAATTTTACATCTGTTTTAATGCCTACAGAATTGTAGGACTATTATAAAGTTTTAAATAAAAGTAATTTATTCTCTTAACTGACTGTATAAATGTGTAAATGTTTTCATAATGCATTACAGACTGGAGTGACTGATTACTCTCTCTCTCTCTCTCTCTCTCTCTCTCTCTCTCTCTCTCTCTCTCTCTCTCTCTCTCTCTCTCTCTCTCTCTCTCTCTCTCTCTCTCTCTCTCTCTCTCTCTCTCTCTCTCTCTCTCTCTCTCTCTCTCTCTCTCTCTCTCTCTCTCTCTCTCTCTCTCTCTCTCTCTCTCTCTCTCTCTCTCTCTCTCTCTCTCTCTCTCTCTCTCTCTCTCTCTCTCTCTCTCTCTCTCTCTCTCTCTCTCTCTCTCTCTCTCTCTCTCTCTCTCTCTCTCTCTCTCTCTCTCTCTCTCTCTCTCTCTCTCTCTCTCTCTCTCTCTCTCTCTCTCTCTCTCTCTCTCTCTCTCTCTCTCTCTCTCTCTCTCTCTCTCTCTCTCTCTCTCTCTCTCTCTCTCTCTCTCTCTCTCTCTCTCTCTCTCTCTCTCTCTCTCTCTCTCTCTCTCTCTCTCTCTCTCTCTCTCTCTCTCTCTCTCTCTCTCTCTCTCTCTCTCTCTCTCTCTCTCTCTCTCTCTCTCTCTCTCTCTCTAAATTAATCAACACAACACATCCCTGCTGCTACTTGATGAGGTCACTAGGTGTTGTGTTAAGGCTGCTACAATATCACTGAGTTACACAGCTACTTTAGCTGTACTTTAGCAACAGCTTTTAAATGTTATGTTATAAAACAGCATTCAACATGAGGCAGACAGCTCTTACTTTTCTCCAGTGTGTCAGCAAGCTCCTTCTGGTTCATTTTCCTCAGGACGTGCAGTGTGATCTTCAGAGCCCCCTCTCTGGCACTGCTCTCCTGCTTCTCATCTTCAGCATCCACCACTTCCTTATCCTGCTTCTGACTCTCAAAGCCTTCTGGGAGTTCTGGACTAAGAATCCTCTTGAACCTCTTCAGCTCGTTCTTCACAAATGTCATAATATTCTCTTCAAGCAACTGAAATAAATCAAGTAAATAAGTGTCACGATCGTCAAGCATAGAGGAGGACCAAGGCGCAGCGTGTGCAAAATACATCTCTTTATTTTTTAAGAGAGAAAAACACGAAACCGAACACTATCCAAAACTTACAAAACAACAAACGACCGTGAAGATAACGTAAGTGCACAGACACGCAACAAACGTTCAAACATAGACAATTACCCACAAACACATGATGCTCATGGCTGCCTTAAATATGGCTCCCAATTAGAGACAATAAACCACAGCTGTCTCCAATTGAGAACCAATCTAGGCAGCCATCAACATACAAACACCTAGACAAGACAATACCCCATTAAACCTATAAACCCCTAGACAAACCAACACACATACTTAACCATGTCACACCCTGACCTAACTAAAATATTAATGAAACAAAGATAACTAAGGCCAGGGTGTGACAATAAGTTAAGCAAGAGACTAAATGCTTTCTCATTAACACATGAATGAATGATTGACAGATCAACTTTACTTGAGGTAAACAAAAACAAATGTACATAACAGGACCACATACACTGAATATGGAGGCCAGGTCTGTTTGATGACTCTGGGAAGACTGACCACTGAGAATCTCTGACTCTGATCTCTCCTGTTGGTTCCTGTGGACAAAACATGAGATTACATCACCTCATCCAGGGAGTACACACACACACACACACACACACACACACACAGGGAATGTTGTGTTAGTTTAATATTGTTTCAGGACTATGAAAATGGAAAAAAAAATTAGCCTATGGATTATGAAAACAACCAAAAGAAATGGGAAAATGGGAGAGGAGAAATGACTAGAGACAGTGTTGTTTAACTCACTGACCATGACCCATGAGTTCTTCTTACCTTTGTTCACTAGAAAAGTCTCCCTCTCTAAACTCTATAGGATGATGCATAGACCGGCTAGCTAATCATGGCATGGTGTTGTTCAATGACAGGCATGTGTTTGATAAAAAATCAATCACTTAATGGCTTCATTTCAGAGAGACAAATGTTTTTTTGCAAAATGCTATTTATCTAATTAACTCTCAGAGAAATAAGTAGTACTGCTAGATTTTACACAATTAAATGTAACAAATATCTACATTTTTTATAAAGAACTGTACAAATGATACACTTGTGACATCAATATTAAAATATTGTAAAATAATAATTCAATCCAGTAATATGAGATCTGTATGTAAAACATTTACATTTGACATTTTAGTCATTTAGCAGATGTTTTTATCCAGGGTCCGGTTTTCCAAAAGCATCTTAAGGCCAAGTTCATCGTTAGAATCTTCTTAGGAGCATTGTTAAATCTCTGAGCTGTTTCCCAAAACCATCGTTATTAACGTTGCACTTGAAAACGCTCATATTCTAACACCTGCCTCAGACCACTTGTAGAACAGCCAAGTGCGTCATTAGATGCTTTTTTGCCCTCCCACGTCACTTTATACACAGAAGATCTCTGCTAAACATAGAATCACATGGTTTATCCGTCTCTTTTTGACCACCGATAAATTCAGAACAAAGTTGACTACAAATACAAAGTTGCCAATGTCTTAGCAATTGATTCAAATAAGGGACGTACACAAATTATGCTTCAAATGAAAACAGAGATGACTGCATTAAAATATAAACAGTAGGCTATAGGCCTATTTCAATCATATTGGAATATATTCCATGTTCAAAATATTTAGTTTTATTTTACTACTTGTGGGCTACTGTCTGTAATTTGTCTCAATATATTTCATGATGTGTAGCCTAACATGTGAACAATGATGTGCGAAATCTGTGATTTAGTGCATTTTTATTGTGTAAGCATTAGAATAAACTACCTCAATTTTTGCAGCCGTAGGTAGTAATATCTTTTTTTTTTTTTTTTTTTTTTTTTGGGTGGGGGATGGATCAGCTTAATATTGCAGATAGATTGTATCTTCTATCAATGTAATTGTCTGCATAACTTCCGATCCCCCATGTTTTTTATAAATATACTCCCCTTTATTACTTTTCAACCCCGCCATCCTTTCCCTACTTGGAGTAAATTAGTGAACAACAATAAAATATATGGAATATATTCCATGTTCAATAGATTGGGGGAAAAAAGTATTTAGTCAGCCACCAATTGTGCAAGTTCTCCCACTTAAAAAGATGAGAGAGGCCTGTAATTTTCATCAAAGGTACACGTCAACTATGACAGACAAATTGAGAAAAAAGAATCCAGAAAATCACATTGTAGGATTTTTTATGAATTTATTTGCAAATTATGGTAGAAAATAAGTATTTGGTCACCTACAAACAAGCAAGATTTCTGGCTCTCTCAGACCTGTAACTTCTTCTTTAAGAGGCTCCTCTAACCTCCACTCGTTGCCTGTATTAATGGCACCTGTTTGAACTTGTTATCAGTATAAAAGACACCTGTCCACAACCTCAAACAGTCACACTCCAAACTCCACTATGGCCAAGACCAAAGAGCTGTCAAAGGACACCACCAGAAACAAAATTGTAGACCTGCACCAGGCTGGGAAGACTGAATCTGCAATAGGTAAGCAGCTTGGTTTGAAGAAATCAACTGTGGGAGCAATTATTAGGAAATGGAAGACATACAAGACCACTGATAATCTCCCTCGATCTGGGGCTCCACGCAAGATCTCACCCCGTGGGGTCAAAATGATCACAAGAACGGTGAGCAAAAATCCCAGAACCACACGGGGGGACCTAGTGAATGACCTGCAGAGAGCTGGGACCAAAGTAACAAAGCCTACCATCAGTAACACACTACGTCGCCAGGGACTCAAATCCTGCAGTGCCAGACGTGTCCCCCTGCTTCAGCCAGTACATGTCCAGGCCCGTCTGAAGTTTGCTAGAGTGCATTTGGATGATCCAGAAGAGGATTGGGAGAATGTCATATGGTCAGATGAAACCAAAATAGAACTTTTTGGTCAAAACTCAACTTGTCGTGTTTGGAGGACAAAGAATGCTGAGTTGCATCCAAGCCAGCAACAGTGTGTGAAAACCTTGTGAAGACTTACAGAAAACGTTTGACCTGTGTCATTGCCAACAAAGGGTATATAACAAAGTATTGAGAAACTTTTGTTATTGACCAAATACTTATTTTCCACCATAATTTGCAAATAAATTCATTAAAAATCCTATAATGTGATTTTCTGGAGAAAAAAAATCTCATTTTGTCTGTCATAGTAGACGTGTACCTATGATGAAAATTACAGGCCTCTCTCATCTTTTTAAGTGGGAGAACTTGCACAATTGGTGGCTGACTAAATACTTTTTTCCCCCACTGTATTTAGTTTTATTTAGCTACTTGTAGGCTACTGTCTGTAAATTGTCTCAATATATTTCATGATGTGTTGCGTAACATGTACCCAATGATGTGCCAAATCTGTGATTTAGTGCATTTTTATTGTGTAAGCATTAGATTAAACTACCTCAATATTTGCAGCCGTAGGCAGTAATATCTTTCTAGAAGCTGATCCATGGTCTATATTGTGAAATAATTCTAATTATTTATAAAGATTTGAATGGACAAAACTGATCCGAGAGCTGCACTCCCCTTCTTTCGATCCTATCAGTGTCGATACCTGCTCCACCGGATGTGACTGATCCAGTTTCTGCTGGTCTGCCTGCGGATATGGAACTCTGACCTGTTCAACAGACGTGCGACCTTGTCCCAAACCTGCTGTTTCGACCCTCTCTCTCTCTCTACCACTCCTGCTGTCTCGACCTCTGAGTGCTCGGCTATGAAAAGCCAACTGACATTTACTCCTGAGGTGCTGACCTGTTGCAACCTCTATAACCACAGTGATTATTATTTGACCCTGCTGGTCATCTATGAACATTTGAAAATCTTGAAGAACGATCTGGCCTTAATGGCCATATCCTCTCATAATCTCCCCCCAGCACAGCCAGAAGAGGACTGGCCACCCCTCAGAGCCTGGTTCCTCTCTAGGTTTCTTCCTAGGTTCCTGCCTTTCTAGGGAGTTTTTCCTAGCCACCGTGCTTCTACATCTGCATTGCTTACTCTTTGGGGTTTTAGACTGGGTTTCTATATAAGCACTTTGTGACAACTATAATTGTGGTACGCATATGAAGCAGACCAGGCCAGGGTTTAGGGTTTGAGAAGTCAAAGAAGTAAAAATGACTTCCTTAGTTGTTAGTAAAATAAATTTTAACTCAGCATTGTTGGTTAAGGGCTCGTAAGTAAGCATTTCACAGTAAGGTCTACACCTGTTGTATTAGGAGCATGTGACAAATCTAATTTGGATTGATTTATTTGTTCATTTTATAAATGTTCTGTCTTTAGTAGTCGAACACATTATTACTTCAACCTCGTGAAAGTGACAAACTGACACGTTTTCATGTTAGTCAAAAACAACTTTATATGGAAGGAGTGCCTTTGATTTGACGGCCTGCACATGTGCAGTTCAGCGTGAGACGACCGTTCGGCGTGAGACGACTGCTCGACCTGATGACATGTTTTTACGCATGACCTTTAAATTAAATTAAATGAAATTGTATGTCACATGCGCTGAATACAACAGTGGTACACTTTACCGTGAAATGCTTACTTACGAGCCCTTTCCCAACAATTTAGTTAAAAAGTAACAAAAATTAGCTAAATAAAAAAAGGAAATAGTAACATAATAAAATAATAATAATGAGCCTATAAGGAGTACCAGTACTGAGTCAATGTGCAGGGGTACCAGGTAGTTGAGGTAATAACTAGACTATATACAAGGAGTACCAGTACTGAGTCAATGTGCAGGGTACCAGGTAGTTGAGGTGGTAATGAGCCTATAAGGAGTACCAGTACTGAGTCAACGTGCAGGGGAACCAGGTAGTTGAGGTAATATGTACATGTAGGTAGGGGTAAAAGTGACAAGGCAATCAGGATAGAGATTACATCTCCTCATCCAGGGAGTGCATACACACTAACTGACAGACACACACACACACACAGGGAGGGAATGTTGTGTTAGTTTAATATTGTTTCAGGACTATGAAAATTGAAAAAAGGACTAGCCTATGGATTATGAAAACAAAAAAAATAAATGGGAAAATGGGAGAGGAGAAATGACTAGAGACAGTGTTGTTTATCTCACTGACCATGACCCATGAGTTCTTCTTACCTTTGTTCAGTAGAAAAGGCTCCCTCTCTGAAGAATATAGGATGACCCATAGACTTGTCACTCTTCATGGACACACAGCTGGGTACAGGGGAGGCTGGTCTCTCCTGCTTGATTGGACTTCAACACAACAGAGACAAACATTACGTCTCTCATCTACTCTGAGCTCAGATGGGAAAACATAAGAAGTGTTTCATTCCAAAACGCTATATATCCATTTTCAGAAACGGTAAATTAGCTTTTATTGTTTAAAGAAATTATGAAAGAGATTGGTGTATTTTTTCACTATCTAATCATGGCATGGTGTTGTTCAATGACAGACATGTATTTGTTTAAAATCTAATACTTGATGTTTTCATTTCAGAGAGACAAATAATCATGTTTTTTTGCACAATGCTATATATCTGCCTCACTCTCAGAGAAATAAGTAGTACTGCTAGGTTTTACACAGTAATAGTATATATCTGCCTCACTCTCAGAGAAATAAGTAGTACTGCTAGGTTTCACACAGTAAACATATATATCTGCCTCACTCTCAGAGAAATAAGTAGTACTGCTAGGTTTCACACAGTAATAATATATATCTGCCTCACTCTCAGAGAAATAAGTAGTACTGCTAGGTTTTACACAGTAATAATATATACCTGCCTCACTCTCAGATAAATAAGTAGTACTGCTAGGTTTTACACAGTAATAATATATCTGCCTCACTCTCAGAGAAATAAGTAGTACTGCTAGGTTTTACACAGTCAAATGTAACAAACATTTTTAATAAAGAACTGTACACATGACACATTTGTGACATCAATATATATACAGTGGGGAGAACAAGTATTTGATACACTGCCGATTTTGCAGGTTTTCCTACACACAAAGCATGTAGAGGTCTGTAATCTTTATCATAGGTACACTTCAACTGTGAGAGACAGAATCTAAAACAAAAATCCAGAAAATCACATTGTATGATTTTTAAGTAATTCATTTGCATTTTATTGCATGACAAACGTATTTGATACATCAGAAAAGCAGAACTTAATATTTGGTACAGAAACCTTTGTTTGCAATTACAGAGATCATACGTTTCCTGTAGGTCTTGACCAGGTTTGCACACACTACAGCAGGGATTTTGGCCCACTCCTCCATACAGACCTTCTCCAGATCCTTCAGGTTTCGGGGCTGTTGCTGGGCAATACGGACTTTCAGCTCCCTCCAAAGATTTTCTATTGGGTTCAGGTCTGGAGACTGGCTAGGCCACTCCAGGACCTTGAGATGCTTCTTACGGAGCCACTCCTTAGTTGCCCTGGCCTGGCTGTGTGTTTCGGGTCGTTGTCATGCTGGAAGACCCAGCCACGACCCATCTTCAATGCTCTTACTGAGGGAAGGAGGTTGTTGGCCAAGATCTCGCGATACATGGCCCCATCCATCCTCCCCTCAATACGGTGCAGTCATCCTGTCCCCTTTGCAGAAAAGCATCCCCAAAGAATGATGTTTCCACCTCCATGCTTCACGGTTGGGATGGTGTTCTTGGGGTTGTACTCATCCTTCTTCTTCCTCCAAACACGGCGAGTGGAGTTTAGACCAAAAAGCTCTATTTTTGTCTCATCAGACCACATGACCTTCTCCCATTCCTCCTCTGGATCATCCAGATGGTCATTGGCAAACTTCAGATGGGCCTGGACATGCGCTGGCTTGAGCAGGGGGACCTTGCGTGCGCTGCAGGATTTTAATCCATGACGGCGTAGTGTGTTACTATTGGTTTTCTTTGAGACTGTGGTCCCAGCTCTCTTCAGGTCATTGATCAGGTCCTGCCGTGTAGTTCTGGGTTGATCCCTCACCTTCCTCATGATCATTGACGCCCCACGAGGTGAGATCTTGCATGGAGCCCCAGACCGAGGGTGATTGACCGTCATCTTGAACTTCTTCCATTTTCTAATAATTGCGCCAACAGTTGTTGCCTTCTCACCAAGCTGCTTGCCTATTGTCCTGTACCCCATCCCAGCCTTGTGCAGGTCTACAATTGTATCCCTGATGTCCTTACACAGCTCTCTGGTCTTGGCCATTGTGGAGAGGTTGGAGTCTGTTTGATTGAGTGTGTGGACAGGTGTCTTTTATACAGGTAACAAGTTCAAACAGGTGCAGTTAACAGGTAATGAGTGGAGAACAGGAGGGCTTCTTAAAGAAAAACTAACAGGTCTGTGAGAGCCGGAATTCTTACTGGTTGGTAGGTGATCAAATACTTATGTCATGCAATAAAATGCAAATTAATTACTTAAAAATCATACAATGTGATTTTCTGGATTTTTGTTTTAGATTCCGTCTCTCACAGTTGAAGTGTACCTATGATAAACATTACAGACCTCTACATGCTTTGCAAGTAGGACAACCTGCAACATCGGCAGTGTATCAAATACTTGTTCTCCCCACTGTATATATTAAATATAATAATATGAGATGTGTATGTAAAACATTTACATTTGAATTTAGCAGATGTTTTTATCCAGGGTCCTGATTCCCAAAAGCATCGTAAGGCTAAGTTAATCGTTAGAACTTTCTTAGGAGCATTGTTAAATCTTTGAGCTGTTTCCCAAAACCATCGTTATTAACGTTGCACTTGAAAACGCTCATATTCTAACACCTGCCTCAGACCACTTGTAGAACAGCCAAGTCCGTCGTTAGATGCTTTTTTGCCCTCCCGCGTCACTTTATACACAGAAGATCTCCGCTAAACATAGAATCACATGGTTAATCCGTCTCTCTGTTATGCCAATACATTCAGAACAAAGTTGACTACAAATACAAAGTTGCAAATGTCTTTGCAATTGATGCAAACAAGCGACGTATAAAATGATGCTTCAAATGAAAACCGAGACAACTGCATTAAAATATAAACAGTAGGCTATAGGCCTATTTCAATCATATTGAAATACGTTTCATGTTCAATCAATTGAGTTCTATTTTGCTACTTGTAGACTACGGTCTGTAATTTGTCTCAATATATTTAATGATGTGTAGCCTAACATGTGAACAATGATGTGCCAAATCTGTGATTTAGAATAAGCTGCCTCAATATTTGCAGCCGTAGGTGGTAATATCTCTCTAGGAGCTGATCCGTCATCAGTATTGTGAACTAATTATAATGTTAAGGAAAGATTTGAATGGAGAAAACTGATCCAAGAGCAGCGCTCCCTTTCTTTCGATCCTCTAAATAACGACATGCTCCAACAACGCACTTGGCGACCGTTCTCTCTGCGTGGTGCGTGGGAAATACATGTTACATCTTCAGCCGTTCTCTCTGCGTGGTGCGTGGGAAATACATGTTACATCTTCAGCCGTTCTCTCTGCGTGGTGCGTGGGAAATACATGTTACATCTTCAGCCGTTCTCTCTGCGTGGTGCGTGGGAAATACATGTTACATCTTCAGCCGTTGTAGGAAAGATGCATCTTAAAACACTGGTAAACCTAAATTCCATCGCTATCGGGAAACCGGGCCCAGAGTGACTTAAAATACAGTTGCCGTATTGTAGTGTATTCAAGCTTTAAAAAGAGTTTGTAATTTCCACTTAAAAAATGTCAAACTTGATTTGCCCTAATGCAAAATGTACCGACCACTACAAAAAATGTTCATGAATTATAATGCACATAATAATTTACATTTCCTATTGCTGCAGGATTATTTTCCTGCTGTGAGAAACTGAGTCAAATTAAGATATGGCATCTGTAAGTGCATTCATCTGAAGATATCTAGGTGAGACAACCACATATCACAGTCAAATATACAGGATACAAACATTCCATTCCAGCTAAACAATGGATATATAGCATTTAGCCAAAAAAACATGTATTTTTATATACATCTCAAATCCATTAATAAGAAATCTGAGAACAGTAATATTGAAGGTACACAGTAATATTGAAGGTACCCAAGGCAATCATTTCTGCTGAAAAAAATTGTGGATATAGCGTTTTGGAAATAAACTTACGAATTCTTAAACAAAATTGTCATCTCACCTCTTAGCTTTGGTGTCATGTCCCCCAGAGAGACTCATTTTAGAGGCAGGGACCCCCTCCTCTCTCTCCGCAGAGAGACTCATTTTAGAGGCAGGGCCCCCCTCCTCTCTCTCCCCAGAGAGACTCATTTTAGAGGCAGGGCCCCCCTCCTCTCTCTCCCCAGAGAGACTCATTTTAGACCACTGACCCCTAAACAGAGATGCAGCATGTTGGTTGTGGTGAACACAGTGACAACTCATTCTAGAATGTCCATTGTTCTCTTTTTCTCATGATCTCTTAGAAATAAAATTTTTACTAACAGACATATATAAAAACAGTCAGGCTATTTAATGCAATCACATGAACATCTGGTTGTGACATCTCTTCTCCATGTTAACTGTCAATAATAATAATAAGTCACTGTTTGTTAAGGTAGTTATAGACAGTGCAGCAACACAAGGCCATGTCTCACACATATTTGTATTCAATAAAAGTCGGCCATTTGTTGTTTCTTTGTCTTTCCGTCTTTCAATCTGAGAATGTAGACAGACGGGCTAAAACGGGCATGATTGATTTGAGGGGAAATCATTGATATATTCAGAAAGTATTTTTGCAACAAGTAGGAGATTTATATTATGTAAAGTAGGCTAGGTTATAATATATAACAGAGGTTTGTTAGTGATATGCAGATGGAGGTCTATACCTCAGCTATAGCCTACATATCCTAGATGACCAGCCTAAACCTGTTCAGATCAGCTCCCATAACGTTACAGGCCTACCAGTAGCAGGACAGAGCATGTACACTATATATATAAAAGTATGTGGACACCCTTCAAATTAGTGGATTCAGCTATTTCAGCCACACCCGTTGCTGACAGGTATATAAAATCGAGCACACAGCCATGCAATCTCCATAGACAAACATTGGCAGTAGAATGACACCGTACTGAAGAGCTCAGTGACTTTCAACGTGGCACCGTCATAGGATGCCACCTTTCAGTTCGTCAAATTCCTGCCCTGCTAGAGCTGCCCCGGTCAACTCTAAGTGCTGTTATTGTGAAGTGGAAACATCTCGGAGCAATAACGGCTCAACCGTGAAGTGGTAGGCCACACAAGCTCACAGAAATATTAACATCATTAAATGAACTGCATTGCCATGAACAGATCTGTGACTTTATGGTCATTTAAATGGGGTTGAATATCCATCCCATCAGATTGTGTAAAGGATTTTATGAGTTGAGAAAAATACTGCCTTGGAAGCATCTCTCTGACCTCACCCTGCTGAAACACACTCAAGTAAAGACCACAAAGCTACAGTTATATGCTTTTCTGTTTTTACCCACTTTTACAGCCAATGTGTGCACTGGCATCCATATGAATCAGTGGAAAATACAGTGCTCATCACTCTCCTTTGGCTTTGTTTGGCTACTTTTTGTCCATTGTCCATTGTCTGAAGAAGCCTATTGTGGTGAAACGTCAGTAGTACGTTTTTTTTTTTGTTGAAACTTTTAAATGAGCCACATGGATGCTAACTGGGGACTCAGGTAAAACTAGACAAATACACCTTTTTATTTTGGTATTTTGGGGACCAAATAAATGTATACCAACAGTGGACAATTCCCAGCAAAAGCATGGAGCTCCAACTCTCTAGTGGAGAATAGAGGGAGTATTCCCCTTGGAGAATCCAGAGTGGCTCACTGAAGAAAAACATATTGGAGAATAGAATAACAACAATCTCAATCTGAAGCTACAAAGAAAAAAGGGGAATTCTTCTGAAAATCAGGAACACCATTCTTCCTCCTGCCCCACCTATTGTCCCTGTATGAATATTAGTTGGCATCTAATTGAAGAACATACTGCTTTATAGATCCCAGCCTGACAAACAATTGTTTGGGCCTTACTTTGAGCACTTTGCACTGTGCCTCCATTGAGTCTCCATGTGTCAAGCAGTACAGAGAAACGCCCTCTAGATGACAGCAGAGGCCTGCTCTTGGATCTACCCTGTCTAACCACCAGTTTAGTGACCTTGTTCCATCAATATGTCCATACTACTTCACAACCGATTTGAGGTCTTGACCAGCAATGTCCCATTGGGCTCAACCAAGCCGAGAGTGAGGTTCTAGAAAGAGGACTGACTTTCATACCAACTTCTAAACAGGTGGACTGCGGGGAGCTCCGGAGGGATCTACACTTCTATCATAGAAGATTGAAGTTATTAGATCATTTTGATTATGAAACAGATTTTCCTCATATACGATTTCCAAACCCCTCACATTGGGAACCTCAGTTGGAGTCAGTGTCAGAAACTATACAGACTGTTATATGTAGGGATGTGGCTTCCTTTTCACAATTCAGAACCAGACCTGTATATCAGCTTAACCTTACACATTTTTCAAAAATCAAGCTCTAGAAATGTTGAACATGAATATAGTGATTAAACCAGCAGATAAGGGGGCTCAGATTGTTGTAATGGATCAAGTGAATATCTTCTTGAAGCCAATAGACAATAGGATAATGGTAAACACTATGTTCCATTGTCCCACTCAACACAACCGGAAAACACAAAGATTAATCCAGGAGATAGTGAGTAAACTATATGAGGATAAGTACATTACAGATAAACAGATGGTCTATCTTTTTGGGGCAGATTCTCCAAGGCCTAGGCAGTTTTACTTACTGCCTAAAATACACATCTCCTGAGACGTTGGCGGTTCCCTACGGCTGACCAATAGTAAGTGATTGTGTCTCAGAATCTTCCTGTATTGCTGATTATATTGACTTTTATATCAACCCTCTATCCCAGAAACACCCCAGGTATGTTAAGGATAGTTATGAATGCAGGGTTTATTACTATTGTATTACTCTTTATATTAACTTAGCTACTGACTTGTTCTATTGTTGTTGTCAAGAGGTTAACCTTCTAGTCAGCATTTCATTGCACTGTTAACTCCATGTATATGACAAATAAACCAACTTGAACTTAGAAGGGAAGGGGGAGGGCAGCCAGAAAGGGAGGGGAAAAGATGTCCAGCTAAATTACAGTATGTGTCCACAAATGTTATGTCATCTAAACATCTCACATTAGCTGGTAGAACTGACAAATGAAATGAATCATAGAGGTCTCATAACTTATTCCATTCTACAGGTCCATTGTTTTGTCTCCTGTCTCTTTATATTCATATACCCTGGGGGCTATGTAGCACATAGTGTTTACCATTATCCTATTGTCTATTGGCTTCAAGAAGATATTCACTTTATCCATTACAACAATCTGAGCCCCCTTATCTGCTGGTTTAATCACTATATTCTGATTGATGTTCAATGTTTTTAGTTGATTTGTAAGGTTAAACTGATGTACAGGTCTGGTTCTGAATTGTGAAAAGGAGGCCACATCCCAACCTATAAGAGTCTGTATAGTTTATGATAAACTGGGTTATTTATTTTACAATGTTTAGCTGATATTGTGATGTAATAATATGTGTAATTAGAGGGGGAGGGGCTTACCTCATTTGTCTGAGTCTCAAGATTCCCTGTGTCTACATTGATTGGTTGGGGTGTATTGGTGGCCCTGATAAGAGCCTAATTGTCTTAACTTTCTACATAGACAATGGACAATATCATTGAGGACTACTGGATTCACCAACAACGAAATGTTATTATTGGAGGAATCACTCAACATAACAATACGTCTTCAGACAGAAAGAGTTCTAAGTAGGAATCATCTCTGGTGGGTTAAAAACAGAACAGATGAAGCAGAGGTGCTCTCCTTCAGACACCAGCAGCTTCAAACATCAGGTCGACAACATGGCTACCGCTGGACGCACCATAAATGTTGGATGGCTGGAATAGTTACCGACTGTCCGTCAACTTCTGTGCCTTCAGGATGGTCAGGGTGTCAACCTGCGAGCAAGAAACCGCCTGAGAAACCGCCTTATGTTTGGCATGTGGTTGGTTACGACAAGTTAAAACCTTATGGAATATGTACCAGTGGATGGATGCATCGACGGGTTTTCACCTAAAATGATATGGCTAGAAGGCTACGAGACGAACAATGACAAACAATGACCCTGGGGTCGTCTCTGGGTCGTCTCTGGGTCGTCTCAGGTTCGTCTCTGGCTATTTAATGGACGCTGTGAATGACAGAAACGGATACAGCTATAGATTGAGGCTTGATCATGGAACTGAAAACACCCATATTGCAGAGATTCAAAAATGTCTGCGTCACTCTGTGGATGAGGCTGGAACAGACTGCGTCACTTTGGGCCCCAAAACTGGAAATCAAAGAATTGAGCGTTGGTGGCTCACTCTGAGAAGTCAATGTTGAGAGTTTTGGATGGACTATTTTTGACCAGCTCAGAGGAGAAGGACACTCTGCAGAATCTCTCCTGGACAAATCTCTAATCCAGTTTTGTTTCCAAAACACAATACAGGTAATATCATCTCTCAGTTTGTTGAGCAGTCTGGTTCATATAGTTAGTTCAGTAGTCTGGTTCATATAGTTAGTTCAGTAGTCTGGTTCATATAGTTAGTTCAGTAGTCTGGTTCATATAGTTAGTTGAGTAGTCTGGTTCATATAGTTAGTTCAGTAGTCGGGTTCATATAGTTAGTTCAGTAGTCTGGTTCATATAGTTAGTTCAGTAGTCTGGTTCATATAGTTAGTTCAGTAGTCTGGTTCATATAGTTAGTTGAGTGAGTAGTCTGGTTCATATAGTTAGTTCAGTAGTCTGGTTCATATAGTTAGTTCAGTAGTCTGGTTCATATAGTTAGTTCAGTAGTCTGGTTCATATAGTTAGTTCAGTAGTCTGGTTCATATAGTTAGTTCACTAGTCTGGTTCATATAGTTAGTTCATTAGTCTGGTTTATATAGTTAGTTCAGTAGTCTGGTTGATATAGTTAGTTCAGTAGTCTGGTTTATATAGTTAGTTCAGTAGTCTGGTTGATATAGTTAGTTCAGTAGTCTGGTTCATATAGTTAGTTCAGTAGTCTGGTTCATATAGTTAGTTCAGTAGTCTGGATCATATAGTTAGTTGAGTAGTCTGGTTCATATAGTTAGTTCAGTAGTCTGGTTCATATAGTTAGTTCAGTAGTCTGGTTCATATAGTTAGTTCAGTAGTCTGGTTCATATAGTTAGTTGAGTAGTCTGGTTCATATAGTTAGTCCAGTAGTCTGGTTCATATAGTTAGTTCAGTAGTCTGGTTCATATAGTTAGTTCAGTAGTCTGGTTCATATAGTTAGTTGAGTAGTCTGGTTCATATAGTTAGTTCAGTAGTCTGGTTCATATAGTTAGTTCAGTAGTCTGGTTCATATAGTTAGTTCAGTAGTCTGGTTCATATAGTTAGTTCAGTAGTCTGGTTCATATAGTTAGTTCAGTAGTCTGGTTCAGTAGTCTGGTTCATATAGTTAGTTCAGTAGTCTGGTTCATATAGTTAGTTCAGTAGTCTGGTTCATATAGTTAGTTCAGTAGTCTGGTTCATATAGTTAGTTGAGTAGTCTGGTTCATATAGTTAGTTCAGTAGTCTGGTTCATATAGTTAGTTCAGTAGTCTGGTTCATAT
>CM062479.1:132500627-132715627 GCA_031479575.1 Coregonus ussuriensis | reverse complement strand
GGCTATGAACAAAGCCAGAAGAGTGTTGCAGCAGCACATGAACACATTCATTGCCCTCCAATATTCAGTGCAGCAATTGTTTAAGGAGGAGAGGGAGCATGTTGAACTTTCAGACTGGTGTCTGTCTAGTTCGACCAAGTCAAGTGGAAGGCATTTCACCAGTGGAAGGTCATCAGCAACTCCATATCTCGAATGGAACCTGAAGCTGAAGCTGAACGTGCTGTTCTTGTAGAACGTGCTGCTGGCTTGAAGCAAAAACACGCTTTGGAAAAGGAGCACGCGGAATTGCAAGCAAGGAAAGAAAAGTCGGCAATGGAAACTGAGATTGCAGCCATAACAGCAAAACTCAAAGCATCAAGAAACAAAGGAAAGGAGACTAGGAAGGAAACAAGATTACAATCAAGGAAACAAAGCACCCAGAACCGGCATCCACTCCAAATCCAACCAGACCAAGCCCACTGACACAATATCCACAACACATCTCCCTGTTCTCTCAGCTTGGGAGATGGAAATGTACTCAAAGACTCCCAAGGAGAAGACGGCCATCCTCCAAGGAGATGAAGACAACAAGAAAGGAGGTGGAGCTACAGAGAAAGAAGAAGTAACTTCTGTGAGCAGTGCCCTGGTCTCATAGGAGACACCACCTGGTCTCACTGGAGACACCACCTGGTCTCATAGGAGACACCACCTGGTCTCACTGGAGACACCACCTGGTCTCATTGGAGACACCACCTGGTCTCATTGGAGACACCACCTGGTCTCATAGGAGACACCACCTGGTCTCACTGGAGACACCACCTGGTCTCACTGGAGACACCTCCTGGTCTCATTGGAGACACCACCTGGTCTCATAGGAGACACCACCTGGTCTCACTGGAGACACCACCTGGTCTCATTGGAGACACCACCTGGTCTCACTGGAGATACCACCTGGTCTCACTGGAGAAACCACCTGGTCTCACTGGAGACACCACCTGGTCTCACTGGAGACACCACCTGGTCTCATTGGAGACACCACCTGGTCTCATAGGAGACACCACCTGGTCTCACTGGAGACACCACCTGGTCTCATTGGAGACACCACCTGGTCTCATTGGAGACACCACCTGGTCTCACAGGAGACACCACCTGGTCTCACTGGAGACACCACCTGGTCTCATAGGAGACACCACCTGGTCTCATTGGAGACACCACCTGGTCTCATAGGAGACACCACCTGGTCTCACTGGAGACACCACCTGGTCTCACTGGAGACACCACCTGGTCTCATTGGAGACACCACCTGGTCTCATAGGAGACACCACCTGGTCTCATAGGAGACACCACCTGGTCTCCCTGGAGACACCACCTGGTCTCCCTGGAGACACCACCTGGTATCACTGGAGACGCCACCTGGTCTCACTGGAGACACCACCTGGTATCACTGGAGACACCACCTGGTCTCACTGGAGACACCACCTGGTCTCACTGGAGACACGACCTGGTCTGATTGGAGATACCACCTGGTCTCATTGGAGACACCACCTGGTCTCATAGGAGACACCACCTGGTCTCACTGGAGACACCACCTGGTCTCATTGGAGACACCACCTGGTCTCATTGGAGACACCACCTGGTCTCACTGGAGATACCACCTGGTCTCCCTGGAGACACTACCTGGTCTCCCTGGAGACACCACCTGGTATCACTGGAAACACCACCTGGTCTCACTGGAGAAACCACCTGGTCTCACTGGAGACACCACCTGGTCTCATAGGAGACACCACCTGGTCTCACTGGAGACACCACCTGGTCTCATTGGAGACACCACCTGGTCTCACTGGAGACACCACCTGGTCTCATTGGAGACACCACCTGGTCTCACTGGAGATACCACCTGGTCTCCCTGGAGACACTACCTGGTCTCCCTGGAGACACCACCTGGTCTCACTGGAGACACCAGTGATGTCACAGGAAGGCCAAAGAGATCACCAAGGACATCAACCACCCGAGCCACTGCCTGTTCACCCCGCTATCATCCAGAAGGCGAGGTCAGTACAGGTGCATCAAAGCTGGGACCGAGAAACTAAAAAACAGCTTCTATCTCAAGGCCATCAGACTGTTAAATAGCCATCACTAACTAGCACATTAGAGGCTGCTGCTGCCTATTGAAATCACTGGCCACTTTAAGAAATGGAACACTAGTCACTTTAATAATGTTTACATATCTTGCACTACTCATCTCATATGTATATACTGTACTCTATAATATTCTACTGTATCTTAGTCCATGCCGCTCTGTCATTGCTTGTCCATATCTGTATATATTCTTAATTCCATTCCTTACTAGTTTTGTGTGTATTGGGTATATGTTGTGAAATTGTTAGATATTACTTGTTAGATATTACTGCACTGTCGGAGCTAGAAGCACAAGCATTTCACTACACCCGCTATAACATCTGCTAAACACGTGTAAGTGACAAATAACATTTGATTTGATTTGATTAGGTCATACTGGAGACACCACCTGGTCATACTGGGGCCGGTGACAGTCACACACTCCAAGGTTAAAACCTCAAACGGAAACAAGGAAAAGTTCAGTGGATGACAGTAAAAGAGACTGGACTGAAGCTGACCACTACGCCTCTGAGGCATTCAGTAGACTATATGCACAAAACTCTCCTCCAACATCACAAGCAATGGGTGGCAAAAGAGACTGGACTGAACTTGACCACGACGTCTATCAGGCATTCAGTAAACTCTCCTCCAACATCACAAGCAATGGGTGGCAAAAAGAAACTGGACTGAACTTGACCACGACGCCTCTGAGGCATTCATGCAAATGATGGCACAAAACCCTGCACCATCATCACAGGGTTTACCTCCTACTGAGTACAGGATCCCAACAGGGAGACCATGGTGCACCAAGGCTGCATTCTGCAAGCAATATCATTCAACCACAGCAACAGCCACTAACACTGAACTGAACGTTGTGAGATTGTTAGAGCTCTGTTGTGAATGATCCTAAACCATGCTTGATACTCCCCTTTTAAGATGCCGTTGCCCCTTTAAGAGCTCTGTTGTGAATGATCCTAAACCATGCTTGATACTCCGGTTTTAAGATGCTGTTGCCCCTTTAAGAGCTCTGTTGTGAATGTGCCTAAACCATGCTTGATACTCCCCTTTTAAGATGCCGTTGCCCCTTTAAGAGCTCTGTTGTGAATGATCCTAAACCATGCTTGATACTCCCCTTTTAAGATGCTGTTACCCCTTTAAGAGCTCTGTTGTGAATGTGCCTAAACCATGCTTGATACTCCCCTTTTAAGATGCCGTTGCCCCTTTAAGAGCTCTGTTGTGAATGATCCTAAACCATGCTTGATACTCTGGTTTTAAGATGCCGTTGCCCCTTTAAGAGCTCTGTTGTGAATGTTCCTAAACCATGCTTGATACTCCGGTTTTAAGATGCCGTTGCCCCTTTAAGAGCTCTGTTGTGAATGATCCTAAACCATGCTTGATACTCCGGTTTTAAGATGCCGTTGTCCCTTTAAGAGCTCTGTTGTGAATGTTCCTAAACCATGCTTGATACTCCGGTTGTAACTGCATTTTTAAAACAATGCATTAGCACAATTGTAGGAGTATAGAAATAAATGTTTTATCAATGGAAAGCTTGGATCCCCCTCTTTTTTTAACAAAGGCCAAAACTGCTTTCAAAAGTGTTTTCCCCGTGATTGCATTAAGAGTTGTTGTCCGTTGACTGCTTGAATAAACGGCCCTACAAAGGCAAAGAGCATCAACTAGAAAACAGTACAACTGAAGACAAAAAAGCCTTTAAAGTTGTTTTTGCTGTCCAGCCAAATATGTCGTAGGCAGATGTGTAAATGCACTGATGTATCATCTTATTATGACCACTGATCTAACCTATGACCCCTAAAATGTTGATACTGCACTCTGCCTTTGTATGACCTTAAACAGCTATATGGGTCATGCAAAAGCAAAGCGCAGTATCTAAAAAATCTAAATGTGTTTATCCAGCTTTCTTGTTGTTTTTAATGGTGTTATGTAGTTGTGTTTTCATGTTTTGAATGTTGTATTGTAGCAACCCTCAAGCTGTTTTTATCCATAAGGTCAGAACTATTTCATCACGGAGAATGTTTATCCTTATGTGATTTTGTATTAATATCAATGCTGTCCTTTTCTTTATGTTAGCGAGCGTTTCAATATTTAGTTTGCTATCTTTCTTACCATTATCTGGGTATTTGCATTTCAATGCGAGTTAAACCATAATGTTTCCCCGTGATTGGGCCGTGTTTATTCTGGTGATAACTGGATCACTGGCTGTCTCATGGAGTGTGTGAGGGTGAGTGTGATGGTCGGGATGGCCTGAACTCAGAGCCTGATAGAATACCAAGGAAAACCGCCCCCCAAACCCCCCCCCCCCCCCCCCCCCCCCCCCCCAAAAAAAAAAAAAAGTGTAAAGTGGTTATCCCACTGGCTATAGGGTGAATGCATCAATTTGTGAGTCGCTCTGGACTAGAGCGTCTGCTAAATGACGTAAATGTGCCCTTGAGCAAGGCACTTAACCCTAATTGCTCCTGTAAGTCGCTCTGGATAAGAGCGTCTGCTAAATGACTAAAATGTAAATGTAAATGTAATGTTAAATAGCCATCACTAACTAGCACATTAGATGCTGCTGCTGCCTATTGAAATCACTGGCCACTTTAAGAAATGGAACACTAGTCACTTTAATAATATTTACATATCTTGCACTACTCATCTCATATGTATATACTGCATTCTATTCTATAATATTCTACTGTATATTAGTCCATGCCGCTCTGTCATTGCTTGTCCATATATGTATATTTTCTTAATTCCATTCCATACTTAGATTTGTGTGTATTGGGTATATGTTGTGAAATTGTTAGATATTACTTGTTAGATATTACTGCACTGTCGGAGCTAGAAGCACAAGCATTTCGCTACACCCGCAATAACATCTGCTAAACACGTGTAAGTGACAAATAACATTTGATTTGATTTGGTGATACTGGAGACACCACCTGGTGAGACTGGGGCCGGTGACAGTCACACACTCCAAGGTTAAAACCTCAAACGTAAACAAGGAAAAGTTCAGTGGATGACAGTAAAAGAGACTGGACTGAAGCTGACCACGATGCCTCTAAGGCATTCAGGAGACTATATGCACAAAACTCTCCTCCAACATCACAAGCAATGGGTGGCAAAAAGAAACTGGACTGAACTTGACCACGACGCCTATGAGGCATTCATGCAAATGATGGCACAAAACCCTGCACCATCATCACAGGGTTTACCTCCTACTGAGTACAGGATCCCAACAGGGAGACCATGGTGCACCAAGGCTGCGTTCTGCAAGCAACATAATTCAACCACAGCAACAGCCACTAACACGGAACTGAATGTTGTGACATCGTTAGAGCTCTGTTGTGAATGTTCCTAAACCATGCTTGATACTCCAGTTGTAACTGCATTTTTAAAACAATGCATTAGCGCAATTGTAGGAGTATAGAAATAAACGTGTTATCAATGGAAAGCTTGGATCCCCCTCTTTTTTTAACAAAGGTCAAAACTGCTTTCAAAAGTGTTTTCCCTGTGATTGCATTTAGAGTTGTTGTCCGTTGACTGCTTGAATAAACGGCCCTACAAAGGCAAAGAGCATCAACTAGAAAACAGTCCAACTGAAGACAAAAAAGGCTTTAAAGTTGTTTTTGCTGTCCAGCCAAATATGTCGTAGGTAGATAAGTGTAAATGCACTGATGTATCATCATATTATGACCACTGATCTGACCTATGACCCCTAAAATGCTGATACTGCACTCTGCCTTTGTATGACCTTAAACAGCTGTATGGGTCAAGCAAAAGCAAAGTGCAGTATCTAAAAAATCTAAATGTGTTTATCCAGCTTGTGGTTTTTTAATGGTGTTATGTAGTTGTGTTTTCATGTTTTGAATGTTGTATTGTAGCAATCCTCAAGCTTTTTTTATCCATAAGGTAAGAACTATTTCATCACGGAGAATGTTTATACTTATGTGACTTTGTATTACTATCAATGCTGTCCTTTTCTTTATGTTAGCGAGCGTTTCAATATTTTGTTTGCTGTCTTTCTTACCATTATCTGGGTATTTGCATTTCAATGCGACTTAAACCATAATGTTTCCCCGTGATTGGGCCGTGTTTATTCTGGTGATAACTGGATCACTGGCTGTCTCATGGAGTGTGTGAGGGTGAGTGTCATGGTCGGGATGGCCTGAACTCAGAGCCTGATAGAATACCAAGGAAAACCGTAGTAACTGCAGTAGAACATGGTGGAACAAAGCCAGATGGCAGTAACCTCACTTACTGCTGTTTCCTTGGTTTTTACTGGGATTTTGTAGTTACAGCAAATTAGACCCTCCATTTTCTCTGAAACAGAAGATAATTGAACCAGGACACTTTGTCACAAGATATAACAGATACTATGAAGCCTGATTTAGGTCTGAACTCATCTTTGACCAAATGTGTAGCAGCAGTTTGCAATTGTACGGCAGAATAGCTGTGTACATAATCCTAATACCTCTTCACGGACTACATTTGAACACTTGAACAGTGTCGTCTGTTAGGGTGTGAACTGGTATGGTAAGATTACCTAGTGGGGCCAGTAACTGAAAGGTTGCTGGAACAAAATCCTGAGCAGTCAAGGTAAATATCTGTCTGTGCCCTTAAGCAAGGCACTTACACCTGATTTGCTCCAGGGGCTACTGTGGCTGACCCTGTAAAACAACACATTTCACTGCATCTATCCGGTGTCTGTGACAATACATTTAAAAATATTTTATTTATTTATTACAACAGTTAATTTAACAATGCTGGTTATAAATCTTGTTGACATTCATCCAAGGACACCTTGACTTGCATTACACTCTCACTCCAGAAAAATATTCTCATGAAATCATATAACTCATTGCTAGAGAAAAGGATTCCTGTGAACGTGGCCTGCTACAAGCAGGAAACCAGTTATGGATGCGTGATCTATCTTGTCATCTTTTTGGGGTAACCACATTGGAACATTCCAACATTCATCTTTAAGGACATGAACTGGCAGAACAGGTTTCAGAAAAGTATGGAGTCATTGTTTTCAGGAAGGTGTCTCCATGGCGATAGGAGGGACAGGAGGCAGACTAAGGGCAAGGGAAGCCACCTGAACTACTGCCCTACAAAGGCAAAGAGCAGTCCACGCAAACAGTGACTCTGAGAAAAATGACTTTAAAGTTGTTGTTTTTTTCCAATCATATCAACCATGACCACTGATCTGACCTATGACCCCTTAAATGCTGATACTGCACTCAGCCTTTGTATGACCTTAAACAGCTATATGGGTAATGCACAAGCAAAGTGCAGTATGTAGAAATCTAAATGTGTTTATCCAGCTTTCTTGTTGTTTTTCTGTTTGATGGAAACAGTTTGAGAGTTGTAACTATATTCCAACTGTATTTAATGCTGTTATGTAGTCGTGTTTTCATGTTTTCAATGTTGTATTGGAGTAGGCCTAACCCTCACCAATATTTCTGTTGATGGAGAGAGACACCAGACAAGACACAGAGACAGCAACAGAAGAATAGGATATGATGGAGAGAGACACCAGACAAGACACAGAGACAGCAACAGAAGAATAGGATATGATGGAGAGAGACACCAGACAAGACACAGAGACAGCAACAGAAGAATATGATATGATGGAGAGAGACACCAGACAAGACACAGAGACAGCAACAGAAGAATAGGATATGATGGAGAGAGACACCAGACAAGACACAGAGACAGCAACAGAAGAATAGGATATGATGGAGAGAGACACCAGACAAGACACAGAGACAGCAACAGAAGAATATGATATGATGGAGAGAGACACCAGACAAGACACAGAGACAGCAACAGAAGAATAGGATATGATGGAGAGAGACACCAGACAAGACACAGAGACAGCAACAGAAGAATAGGATATGATGGAGAGAGACACCAGACAAGACACAGAGACAGCAACAGAAGAACAGGATATGATGGAGAGAGACAGAACAGGCCATAACAGAAGAAAATAGACACAGGAGACAGTAACAAACTAGAACCTGAGACAGCAACAGACAAGACACAGACAGCAACAGACAAGACACAGACAACAGACAAGACACAGACAGCAACAGACAATTTACAGAAGAGCGTAGACAAGAGAGACAGCAACAGAAGAGGGCAGACAAGAGACAGCAACAGAAGAGGGCAGACAAGAGAGACAGCAACAGAAGACATAGAAAGTAATGGAGAGAGGCAGAGGAGGGGAGACAAGAGAGACAGCAACAGAAGAGGGGAGACAAGAGAGACAGCAACAGAAGAGGGGAGACAAGAGAGACAGCAACAGAAGAGGGGAGACAAGAGCGACAGCAACAGAAGAGGGGAGACAAGAGAGACAGCAACAGAAGAGGGGAGACAAGAGACAGCAACAGAAGAGGGCAGACAAAAGAGACAGCAACAGAAGAGGGGAGACAAGAGAGACAGCAACAGAAGAGGGCAGACAAGAGAGACAGCAACAGAAGAGGGGAGACAAGAGAGACAGCAACAGAAGAGGGGAGACAAGAGACAGCAACAGAAGAGGGGAGACAAGAGAGACAGCAACAGAAGAGGGGAGACAAGAGACAGCAACAGAAGAGGGGAGACAAGAGAGACAGCAACAGAAGAGGGCAGACAAGAGAGACAGCAACAGAAGACAGAGAAAGTAATGGAGAGAGGCAGAGGAGGGGAGATCAGACAGTAGACTGTATCACTTAAAGCTGCTCTATAGATTATAATTACTGCACAGTGAGTGTGTGTGTGTGTGTGTGTTGGGGGGGGGGTATGTGTGTGTGTCTGTGAGTGTGTGTGTGTGTGAGAGAGAGAGAGTAAATAATGGTAAAACAGCATTATAATGATAGTCATACAATGTCAAATATTTCTTAAGTATAAACATTCTCCATGATGAAATAACCTAGGCCTACTATAATACAACATTGAAAACATGAAAACACGACTACATAACACCATTAAATACAGTTGGAAGGTAGTAACAACTATCAAACCGTTTCCATCAAACAGATAAACAACAAGAAAGTTGGATCAACATATTTAGATTTCTTGATGCTGCACTTTGCCGTTGCATTACCCATATACTTGTTTAAGGTCATACAAAGGCAGAGTTCAGTATCAGCATTTTAGGGGTCATAGGTCAGATCAGTGGTTATGGTTGATATGCACAGACATTTGCGTAGACTGCTCTTTGCCTTTGTAGGGCAGTAGTTCAGGCGGCTGCCATTGCCCTTAGTCTGCCTCCTGTCCCTCCTATCACCATGGAGACACCTTCCTGAAAACAATGACTCAATACTTCATGTCCTTAAAGATTAGAATGTTCCAATGTGGTTGGCCAAAAAGATGACAAGATAGATCACACATTCATCATTCAGGGTTACTATCAAACAGAAATGTCACATTTCTGGTTTGTCCATACCTTGTTTCCTGCTTGTAGCAGCGTGCGTTTACAGGAATCGTTCTCTCTAACTATAAGTCACATGATTTCATGAGAATATTTTTCTGCAGTAAGAGGGTAATGAAAGTCAAGGTGTCCTTGGATCAACGTCAACAAGAGTTATAACCAGCATTGTTAAATTAACTGTTGGAATTGCAAAAAAATATATATGTTTTTATTGTCAGATACACCGGATAGGTGCAGTGAAATGTGTTGTGTTACAGGGTCAGCCTTAGTAGTACAGCACCCATGAAGCAAGTTAGTGTTAAGTGCCTTGCTTAAGGCACATCAACAGATTTTCACATTGACGGCTCAGGTATTCAAACCAGCAACCTTTCAGTTACTGGCCCAACGTTCTAACCGCTAGGCAATGTGACCATACCATACCAGGTCCCGCCCTAAAAGAAGACAATGTTTAAGTGTTCAAATGTAGTCCATGAAGAGGTATTAGGATTATGTGCACAGCTATTCTGCCGTACAATTGCAAACTGCTGCTACACATTTGGTCAAAGATGAGTTCAGACCTAAATCAGGCTTCGTAGTATCTGTTATATCTTGTGACAAAGTGTCCTGATTCAATTATCTTCAGTTTCAGAGAAAATGGAGGGTCAAATTTGATGCAACTACAAAATCCCAGTAAAAACCAAGGAAACAGCAGTAAGTGAGGTTACTGCCATCTGGCTTTGTTCCACCATGTTCTACTGCAGTTACTACGGTTTTCCTTGGTATTCTATCAGGCTCTGAGTTCAGGCCATCCCGACCATGACACTCACCCTCACACACTCAATGAGACAGCCAGTGATCCAGTTATCACCAGAATAAACATGGCACAATTCCGCGGAAAAAATGTTGGATAATTTTGGTCATAAAGTCAGTCTTTTCCAAAACGGAGTTTAGTGAGACTTGTGGTTGTGACTGCATCACAACGTAAATGAAGGTTGCCCACATGCCCACACCAAGTAATAATCAATTCAGAATGCAACTGCACCCGACCCAATCGTAATGCCTGTGGTAAATTTGGGTTGACTTTGGATATCCCTATGGGGCTAGTTAGGGACCATCAGTAAATTACTCTAAATGGAACAACATGTTACAATTCCAATGGCTCCAAATTTTGATTGCAAAACTAAAGAGAGACATCAGACAAGATACAGAGACAGCAACAGAAGAATATGATGTGATGGAGACTGACACCAGACAAGACACAGAGACAGCAACAGAAGAATAGGATATGATGGAGAGAGACACCAGACAAGACACAGAGACAGCAACAGAAGAATAGGATATGATGGAGAGAGACACCAGACAAGACACAGAGACAGCAACAGAAGAATAGGATATGATGGAGAGAGACACCAGACAAGACACAGAGACAGCAACAGAAGAATAGGATATGATGGAGAAAGACACCAGACAAGACACAGAGACAGCAACAGAAGAATAGGATATGATGGAGAGAGACGCCAGACAAGATGAGAGAAATCAATAGACGACACAGAGAAAGTGATGGAGAGAGACAGAGGAGGGGAGAACACACAGTAGACTACCACTAAAAGCTGATATAGGGATTCTAATTACTGCAGTGTGTGTGTGTGTGTGAGAGAGAGAGAGAGAGAGAGAGAGAGAGAGAGAGAGAGAGAGAGAGAGAGAGAGAGAGAGAGAGAGAGAGAGAGAGAGAGAGAGAGAGAGAGAGAGAGAGAGAGAGAGAGAGAGAGAGAGAGAGAGAGAGAGAGAGAGAGAGAGAGAGAGAGAGAGAGAGAGAGAGAGAGAGGGTGTTTAGGTACTGTTGGATTTTTTAATCAGTTTAGCTCATTGGACAGGTCAGAGTCAATGTTTGAAGTTCTTGAGTGGTTTTTGGCTGTTGAAATTCCTTCCCGGACCCTCCTACTGGCTGTGGGCTAAGCCACCGATGTCTTCAAATCCTAGGGGTGAGAGGAGCTGTTACCCCTGGGTAGAGAGGAGCTGCTACCCCTGGGGAGAGAGGTGTTGCTACCCCTGGGGAGAGAGGAGCTGCTACCCCTGGGGAGAGAGGAGCTGTTACCCCTGGGGAGAGAGGAGCTGTTACCCCTGGGGAGAGAGGAACTGCTACGCTTGGGGAGAGAGGAGCTGATACCCCTGGGGAGAGAGGAGCTGTTAACCCTGGGGAGAGAGGAGCTGCAACGAAGAGAGACTGTGACCCTGCTCGGGAAGAGCTTAACGACTGGTGATTGTTGGGGCACGTTTGGTAGGAGCTTCAGTGATGAAGACTGCTGAACTTGCTGATGTTTCACAATATGCCATGGCCGTCTCAGTCACCAGGTCTCAATCCAATTGAAGACAACCATCAACAAAACACTAAATTCTGGAATTTATTGTGGAAGAATGATGTCACATCCCTCCAATAGAGTTCAATATACTTTTTTTTCTTTTTTCTTTTTTCAACCTTGACAATAAACATGTTAATGAACCACAAACACTTGATGTTTAGGGATGGCACAACATAGGGAGACAGTTTGCGTTCCTTCTCACATATGCACCTAGGAAGATGCAGTGTTTCTCAACCTCAACACATACCATCAAATTAATCCATAGACTTTTGTCCATATTTACAGAAGGCTGTCATTTCACAAATTGTTCCTATATTGAAAGGACATAGGGAAAATAAAGTCAAACATTTCAATACAAAATAATAAAAACAATCACAGCATTACTCAGTCTTAATGTATTTTAACCATATTAACCAGTTTAATCAAATTGTTTTCATTTGGAACACTAAATCAGAACTACATTTGGAGTTCCAGACACTTGTAGAATGTATGCCAAGGCACATTGTAAGAGCTATAAAGAGACAGGTAGTGGGAGAGAGAACAGGTAGAACCTGATATGGAAATGAGCAGAACAAACTAAAGGAACTTTCCACCACCGAATGATCATTCCAGACTCTACTTCTATTGAGAGACATATAAAAGGTAAGACGACGATTGTTATGTGTATTAATATAGTTGATGATATTGTTATGTGTATTCATATAGTTGATGATATTGTTATGTGTATTAATATAGTTGATGATATTGTTATGTGTATTAATATAGTTGATGATATTGTTATGTGTATTCATATAGTTGATTATATGTTTTGTGGACAGTGTTATAATAGGCCTACTCTCCTTAAAATGTTTTGGATATAAATTAGATGCGTGGGGTGAATTCATTCTGTTTCCATCTGTGTGCCCCAGGGTGATCGCTCCTACACTATCTAGAATCTAAAAGGGTTCTTTGGCTGTCCCCATAGGAGAACCCTTTGTAGAACCCTTTTTGGTCCTAGGTAGAACCCTTTTGGGTTCCATGAAGAATCCTTTCCACAGAGGGTTCTACATGGAAGCCAGAAGGGTTTTACCTAGAACCCAAAAGCGTTCTCCTATGGGGACAGCCAGAGGACCCTTTTGGAACTATTTTTTCTAAGAGTGTACTGTATCAAAGGTCTATAGACTTGTCTTCTCAAAACAGGCTTAAAACACAACAAGTAACAACATTTTCTCTTTCTTATCTACTGTTAACGCTTTTCACTCAGGAAGGTATGTTGTGTGAAAGAGAGACAAATAAATACTGTGGAAAGACTAACAACAACTTACACTTCCTCGAAACTGGTTGTGTGTGTTCATTAGAGCCCACCGTAACAAAACGTTTGGCAACAGAAACCGTTTAGGTCACGTTGTACAGCGTTTGGAGTAAACTGTTTATGCAACATTTTAAAACTGTTGACTGCTGTGTAAACTAATGAATACGACCCAGGTAGTAGCCTACAACTCGGCTGTTGATGTCTGCCTCATGCTGTAACCTGAACTTAGCCTGAGGGGTGGACTATGATGCTAGCTAGATATACTGGTTTTCTAAAGTTAGCTAGCTTCAGTTATCTTCACATTCCATCTCAGGCCTCATCCATAGGAATGTACAGAGTGCCAGTCATCAGGAAGGTGCTCTCAGAACAGAAAATATATAATGACTTGACAATTTAATCATACAAAATGGCGCTAACTGGACGTGGGCAAGTCAAATTCAATCTAGTGGAGGTTGCTGAGGGGAGGACGGCTCATATTAATGATACCATTCCACCTATTCCGCTCCAGCCATTACCACAAGCCCGTCCTCCCCAATTAAGGTGCCACCAACCTCCTGTGAATTCAATACATCAATATTCATTCGTCATAGTTCTACATTTCCCATTTCCTTTGATAAATGTAATTGTATCATAGTTCTACTATAGTGTAGCGATCTGTGCATCTTCCGGCGTGAGTTTACTGTGAACACTGAGGCTGTACCCACTTTAAGTTACAGTTTTAACAGAGACCAAGTAGGCTATTTGATCATAATGTAAAAAAGGCCTCCAATAACATTTAACGTGGAAATAGCTGTTCTATCATTCAGCCTACAGTAGCAGCCAATGTGTGGTGTTCAATGTAAGCCTACATTCCATGAGACATTCCAAAAAACATGCAGAGCTTGACATTAACCTGTTTATCTACTTGTCCTTCACACAAGGAGGAGGTGACTGAAAATGTTGTTGTGTTTGATGCAAGAAACCACTTTACTAAATAAAATGCATCATTATTCCCATGTACTATGATGCAATTCCAACCAAGTAACCCAATTGGCGCCAGTGGCACGATGCGTAGGTTGTTTGCCTTTTTACAAGTGCAACCTGGGTTCACTTCCCTGCCCCGCTGTTTGCTACATTGGTGTCAGAAGTAGTATGGTGTCTGTGAGGCCATCAGAATGCATGGCCCGGATGTGTGAGGGGTCTGAGTAGTCGAAGCACGAGACTTGCTTTTATAGGGGGCAGTGTGAGACAGGTTACAATTCCCATCGCAGCAATAGGGTTAACCTAGTTTTGGCCAGCGACCTGGGTTCACTGCCCTGCCCCGCTGTTTGATACAATATTAATATCACAGACTACCCTACGTCCGTTGAACAAAGAGACACAACAATATGAGTGAAAGGATTTTAGGATAATATCAGTAAGTGTTGATTTAAAGTTGTCTTCTGGGTTCAGCCTTCTAGCTTCCTTTATCAATAGGGTGAAATATAACAAATGACATGGTCTCAAAGTTTGGAGATAACCAGTCCCAGTTTAAATCGCCCATAATTTCCATTTCATTATTTCCCCAGAGCAGCAAGGGAATCTAGAGACTCAACCTTTGCAGAATCAGAATCACCTTTATTCACCAAGTACATTTGCACATACATATGTAGGATCTTAATTTGAGCCAGTTTGCTACAGCAGGAAAATATTCCTGCAGCAACAGTAAATGTGAATTATAATTAATGGACATTTTTTTATCGGTTGATACATTTTTAGTAAGGGAAACTCAAGTCTGCCATTTCTAAGTGGAAATTACAAACTTCAGAAGCCTTTTAAAACCTCAAATACACTACAAGTTTTACATTTACTGCGTTGAGGGAAAGTTATTCTGCAGTGGGGGGTGATCAAATTAAGATCCTACATCTGTACACATAATTCTAGATGGTGATTTTTTACATTTTAGTCATTTAGCAGACGCTCTTATCCAGAGCGACTTACATACATTGTGAGTGCATACATTTTTATTTTTTATACTGGAATCGAACACACAACCCTGGCGTTGCAAATGCCATGCTCTACCAACTGAGCTACATCCCTGCCGGCCATTCACATAATAATTCAAATGTCCTGTTGCTGCAGGAATATTTTCCTGCTGTAGCAAACTGGCTCAAATTAAGATCCTACATCTGTAGCAATACACCTCTCTTTGATGTACATGGCTATATCAGGTGACTTTTGACCATTTGACATCTTTTGTTTACTTTTCTTTAGGCTGGTTGAATGAGTTGCCTATAAAAGCTACTTTATCTGCAAGAGAACAGGCGGCTGCACCAGCGACTGTAAGAAGTTATGTGATTTCCTCATATGAACGTGAAAGTAAGTTTGCAGCCTACACAGTTACACAATGGCTGTTGAAACTGTGGCACATATTTCTCGGTAACATTAGAAGTCGGATAAATGTGTTGATATGTAGGAAAGACGGGCAGACTCTCGTAGGTCTAGGCTAAACTACAAACTATTATAAGGTTAGGTCGACGTCAGACATTCAATAGTCAGAGTAGGTTTGAGCTATGATCACTTATCATGTTGACAAACCTGATGGTCTCCGTTTGAAATGGTGTGTAAAATACCATGCCTAGGCTACAAGCTCTGTCCTGCTACTGTTAGGTCTATAACGTTATGGGAACTGATCTGAACAGGTTTAGGCTGGTCATCTAGGATATGTAGGCTATAGCTGAGGTATAGACCTCCATCTGTATCAGGACTAGGCTCCTGCTACTGTTACTGTTATAACGTTATGGGAACTGATCTGAACAGGTTTAGGCTGGTCATCTAGGCTATAGCTGAGGTCAGTGGTGATTTTAGCATGTCAATCTTGGTGGGGCAAAACATAAATAAAGGGGGATGCATGCCAGCAAAGCCACTCCACAACACAACACTAAACAATACATTCATTGCACTATAACGGTGACAAACGGTGCCCACAAACTGTTAGGGCCTACATAAAGCAGAGTCCCAACAGCAGAGTCCCAACAGCAGAGTCCCAACAGCAGAGTCCCATCAGCAGAGACCCAACAGCAGAGTCCCAACAGCAGAGTCCCAACAGCAGAGTCCCAACAGCAGAGTTCCAAAAGCAGAGTCCCAACAGCAGAGTCCCAACAGCAGAGTCCCAACAGCAGAGTCCCAACAGCTGTCCTATCATTTCTCTTCATTATTTCTCTTCATATGACAAGGATTAAAAAGGATTTGCCTGTAGATTGTCGACCTGATTCGTGATGATGACTGCTGGCTAAGATTTTGAAAGTATGATGTTGACCTGATCAGTTCAATCAAAGCTACTGTAGATATAATGTGATTTGACGTCATTTTGTCTGTTGGCCAATGACCTTCTTGGATGGGCACTTCTAATGTAACTCTGTGGCAGCACCCAAGGGGCTTGAATTTTCTAGCTCTACCCTTAGACTTGGCGGTGACGTAGTGTCCCCATGAGTGACAGAACACTGAGCCAATCACGAAGCAACGCTCTGTATTTTCTTCTGGCTGCCCCACCACCACAGAAAGCACTGAGCTAGGCTGAAACACCTGCATTTTGGAGCTGCCTTACCTAAGAAAACAAAAAAGAGACCATGTTTTTTTGTGGCTTTATTAACTCAATGATATATATATATTTTATAAAACAATTTTTGCTAACTGATATGTGACACGTATGAATGCCAAAATAACATGCAAAACAGGAAAGGCCACCTGCCCTGAATGACAGGTCGCTGATTGAAAGAATGCCAAGAGTGTGCAAAGCTGTCATCAAGGCAAAAAGGTGGCTATTTGAAGAATCTCAAATATAAAATATATTTTGATTTGTTTAACACTTTTTTGGTTACTACATGATTCCATATGTGTTATTTCATAGTTTTGATGTCTTCACTATTATTCTGCAATGTAAAAAATAGTAAAAATAAAGACAAACCCTTGAATGAGTAGGTGTGTTTAAACTTTTGACCGGTAGTGTATATATTTTTTTTACATTGTTAGCAAACTGATATGTGACATGTATTAATGCCACAATAACATGCAAAACAGGAAAGGCCACCTGCCCTGAATGACGGGTCGCCACTTGCTGAGGTATAGACCTTGATCTGCTTTACACAACAACAAAAAAACTGTTTTACATTATAACCTAGCCTACTTTAAATAATATAAAATCTTTTCATTGTTGCAAAAAACCTTTCTGTATAGATCACTGATCCCCCCCAGATCAATCAAGCCTGTTTTAGCCCTTCTGTCTACATTCTCAGATACGTTCAGAAAAGAACAGATTCAAAAATAATAAATGGCCGACTTTTAATGAATACAAATAATTGTGAGACATGGCCTTGTGTTGCTGCACTGTCTATAACTACCTTAACAAACAGTGACTTATTATGAGTGGCGCAGTGGTCTAAGGCACTGCATCGCAGTGCTAACTGTGTCACTAGAGATCCTGGTTCGAATCCAGGCTCTGTCGCAGCCGGCCGCGACCGGGAGACTCATGGGCGGCGCACAATTGGCCCAGCGTCGTCCAGGGTAGGGGAGGGAATGGCCGGCAGGGATGTAGCTCAGTTGATAGAGCATGGTGTTTGCAACGCCAGGGTTGTGGGTTCAATTCCCACAGGGGGCCAGTATAAAAAAAAATATATGTAAGTCGCTCTGGATAAGAGCGTCTGCTAAATGACTAAAATGTAAAATGTAAATGTATTATTATTATTGACAGTTACCATGGAGAAGATATGTCACAACTACATGTTCATGTGATTGCATTAAATCACCTGACTGTTTCGATATGTCTGTTAGTAAATGTTTTGTAAAAGATAATTAATAAATGATAACAATTCACATTCAAGAATTACTGTGTTAACTACAACCAACATGTTGGATCTCTGTTTAGGGGTCAGTGGTCTAAAATGAGTCTCTCTGGGGAGAGAGAGGAGGGGGGCCCTGCCTCTAAAATGAGTCTCTCTAGGGAACATGACACCAAAGCTAAGAGGTGAGATGACAATTTTGTTTAAGAATTATTAAGAGTTTATTTCCTAAATGCTATTTCCACAATTTTTCACATGTGTTTTTTAATCAGAAATGGTTGCTTATGGGTACCTTCAATATTACTGTTCTCAGATGTTTAATTAATAGATTTGAGATTTTTATTGCAAAACGCTATATATCCATTGTTTAGCTGAAATTGAATGTTCGTATCCTGTATATTTGACTGTATTATCTGGTTGTCTCACCTAGCTATCTTAAGATGAATGCACTCCCTGTAAATCGCTCTGGGTAAGAGCATCTGCTAAACAGGTGGGGCTCTGCCCTGAATGACAGGTCACCACTGCTCCAAAGCAACTACATGTTGCACAGGAACCACTGACTCGCTGCATGTTTCTATTATCAAGACACCTGCTGGTACCTCTTAACTGGTTAGTACAGCTCATGAGGTGTCCTAAATATCTGCCAACTAGGTGGGACGCTTATGAATAAAGAGGCTTCATGCATAGCATTCATTTATACCCATAAGAGAAGGACTAAAATGGCTTTATTCTCAGCACTTATACGACACATTTTCTACTCTGAGACGCTTTTTGGATATGGGCCCAGATCTCAAAATATTGTAACGAGCCAGTATTAAATGAGTCTGTCTGGGGAGAGAGAGGACCAATTTTTCTACTCTGAGACGCTTTTTGGATATGGGTACAGATCTCAAAATATTCTTTTAAAAAACGATTTTCTTTTGTTTGACATAATAAATAAAATAAGATTACTAATGTACCCGACTTTAAAGACTGGGTTTAGTTTATTATGTGGCACTGCTCATGTCCACGTTCTGGAACTGTCCGCGTCCCCGTACAGAACTGTCCGCGTCCACGTACGGTTTGGCGCCAAGCATATTGTCCAGTTGCGCGCAGAGTGGTCTGAGGTGATGTTGGGGAATAACGACGGAGTTCGTTACAATGTTGAGACACCGAAGTTTATTGTTCAATTTGCTTTTTGCGTAATGGTCAGTGACAGTATGAGTGTAGCCAGATCCTTTTCACTCGCTATCCTTGTTTCATCTTGTGGTTCACCGGATTCGTCATCATCCACGAGGGATAGACGAACGACCTGCTAGCTATCCAAGCTAGTCGGTACAGCTAGCTAAGCTAGCTACTCTACCAGCAGCATCCTAGTTATCCTAGCTACCACTACATCATCACCGGCTGCCTGCATTTCTTGTGGACCGATGGAGCTCCCTGGTTGTTTCTTCCACCTGTTAAATACCGTGGAGGGCTTCTCCCTCTCTCGTTGACGGATGCTGGCCTACGCTCCCTCTGTCCGGTTCTCCTCTCTTCACTAGATGGACGGTAACTTTAGTGTTTAACCCCTCTGTGTCCAAGGACTGAACTTTTGAATATTATTTTCGGGGCGCCTCAAGTGACATTTTTTACAACGTTTATTTCTGATAAAATTAGTTCATTGCATCCGCCATGGAACCCAGTTTCATAATATTAACTTCTATCCCTGGTTATGAAGTAATCGCGAAAAAACAGGCCTTATGTTTGGGCATTTTTCACCCTGCCAGCTCCTATTAGTTCTACTGTAGGTTTACCTCAGTTAAAATATTATTAACAAGGTTATGGTTACTTGGTGAGCGCGCACACTGTTCACATGAGTACATGTTGTGGGCTGAAACACAGTTTAAGAGGCGATGGCTGGCGGATAGCCATCAAACATTAAACATTTTCTGGTCATGGTTAACCATATTTGTTTTAAGAAAAAAGTGTACAATCTAAACAAAACGCATGTCCCTGTCCTCTTTTTCAAGATGTGGCCGATTTAAACAGCCAGAAGACATTTTTTAATTAAGAAATAAAAATTGTTTTGATGACTTGTTGTTTCTAAATGACTGCTGGGTAATTTGATATGCATCGAAATCTGCGTTTGTAGGTATCAAATTGAGCGAATGCTGCGCAGGTTCACTGAGTTGCAAACCAAATGGGTAAAATGGGGTGATTGTTGTCTAATCGGGTCGTCTAGCTAATGGATTTGTAGATCTGACACAGTTGCTACCTCAGATTATGAGCCTAGCAAGTGTCATATAGCTCAGTTGGTACAGCATGGCGCTTGCAACGCCAGGGTTGTGGGTTCGTTTCCCACGGGGGGCCAGTATGAAAATGTATGCACTCACTAACTGTAAGTCGCTCTGGATAAGAGCGTCTGCTAAATATGTAAAATGTAAATGTAAAAAATGTAATGAATGAGTTATGTAGTACCCACAGATGGCCAAAGGGAGGCGCAAGAGTGCTATAAACCCATACAGTTTTTTGCCATAAAAACCCTAAACCTAACAATCAATCAAATGTATTTATAAAGCCCTTTTTACACCAGCAGATTTCACAAAGTGCTATACAGAAACTCTTACCCTACTTATAACCTATTTTAGCCGTAACCCCTAATTCTAGGGTAGGGTAGCCTAGAACACTTTTAGAAACTATTTTAGTAATAATATTATCTTAGTAAATACAATTATAGTATTAAATAGCGTTTTGATTATTTTGTTGTTATTTTATTATATGTATAATTGCAAGACAGAACACTTGATAAATAAGACACATTTGTTTTATTTTTCAAATGTGGTTTGAATTGGGTGACCTAGTAACCTCTGTGTGAAAGTCCAGCAATTGGCGTGGGGCAGGATTGAGACTGATCTAATACACTTTATTTCTCAGCTGCCTCACCAACGTCTGTACGTGAATTAATAACTTTTAATAGCTAAATATTTCCAATAGATGGCAGCATAAGACCACGAAGCATCAGTTATAGGCTACAAGCAGCAATATGATTGACATAAAATAGCATGCAACCAAATTCTAAATGTCCCATGATTTTCTAAAATGGTCACTCATTACTTTAGTTAGCTATATATCTCATATTAGGCCTGTGATGCTTTTGGAAGAGCAATTAAATAGTGACTATAGCAGGTGTTGAACCCCGGGTAAATAATCACTAGTCAGATGCTCCAACCTCAACTCTAATATACATGCATTTTTAAATATCTAATATTGCGATTAAACAACCTCGGAATAGATAAGACAAGAGTGCGTCTTCCAGCCCACCAATGAATTACATCATGCAACCCTCCCGGTTAGCAAATGTACCTCAACATGCCCCTCGCTTGTGCTAGAAGGCAGAGTGCTCGCTGCTGGTTGATGAATCTGACAATGAATGTACTAGGAAAATACGTTTTTCTCAACCAGAGGTGACTAAATTAATGTTCAGGCTTATTGATAATCTTTATAGTAATGAAGTATAATTTCAAAACATGAGCATAAAAACAGCTAATAATAAACATGAATCATCATTATATTATTTCACAGTAATCTGTTAAATGCCTTTTCAGTCGTTCCTCTTGCGTTAGCAATGTGGAAAGGGACAGTAAAAAGCATGTGCAGGAGTTTTCCTGTGAGGGGGAGTGGTGGTGTATCCAGGGAGAAAACTAAACTAACATTCTGAAATGTCATTCATGGTCTTATGCTGCCATCTATTGGAATTATTTAGCAACTGCAGTAGTACTGAATAAAGTATAGTACTGAATAAAGTATATCCTTACTAAAGTAGTAATTACTCAGATTTCAAAATATGACATTTTCTAGTTCATTTTACCACTTACAACCATAACATAACAATTTATAGCATAACAAACAATGAAACTGACATAAACCAAAAACACCATACATTTAGTTAACTATATATATGTAATAATAATTAGCCATTTAGCAGACGTTTTTATCCAAAGCGACTTACAGTCATGTGTGCATAATTTTTTTTGTGTATGGGTGGTCCCGGGGATCGAACCCACTACCTTGGCGTTAAAAGCGCCGTGCTCTACCAGCTGAGCTACAGAGGACCACAGTATATACTATTTATTTAGATGGGTGACATTATCTTCCAAAGTAATACCACTGTAGATAAAGAAGAGCTCTCCAGTAGGTGTACCAAAACTTTCAAAGGCCATTTTCTCAAAATTGAGGTTACAAGTTTATCATCTTTCAAAGCAGAATTACTTTCCCATCGTTCCTCAACTGTAGTGTATGATATACCCTTTTCTAGCTGAGTCTCTACTTTTATCCAATGTAAAAAATAAAATAAAAATCTAATTTTGCTACATAAGATTGAATCGAGCCGGTCGGCCACATTTGACTGTGTAAAACCTAGCAGTACTACTTATTTCTCTGAGAGTGAGACAGATATATATTATTACTGTGTAAAACCTAGCAGTACTACTTATTTCTCTGAGAGTGAGGCAGATATATATATTATTACAGTGTAAAACCTAGCAGTACTACTTATTTCTCTGAGAGTTAGGCAGATATATATATTATTACAGTGTAAAACCTAGCAGTACTACTTATTTCTCTGAGAGTGAGGCATATATATATATTATAACTGTGTAAAACCTAGCAGTACTACTTATTTCTCTGAGAGTGAGGCAGATATATATATTATTACAGTGTAAAACCTAGCAGTACTACTTATTTCTCTGAGAGTGAGGCAGATATATATTATTACAGTGTAAAACCTAGTAGTACTACTTATTTCTCTGTGAGTGAGGCAGATATATAGCATTTTGCAAAAAAAAATGATTATTTGTCTCTCTGAAATGAAACCATCAAGTGATAGATTTTAAACAAATACATGTCTGTCATTGAACAATCCCAAGCCATGATTGATAGTGAAGAAACACACCAATCTCTTTCATAATTTATTCAAACAATAAAAGCTAATTTACCAACATTTCTGAAAATGGATATATAGCATTTTGGAATGAAACTCTTCTTATGTTTCCCCATCTGAGCTCAGAGTAGATGAGAGATGTAATGTTTGTCTCTTTTTTGTTGAAGTCCAATCAAGCAGGAGAGACCAGCCTCCCCTGTACCCAGCTGTGTGTCCATGAAGAGTGACTGGTCTATGCATCATCCTATAACGTTTAGAGAGGGATACTTTTCTAGTGAACAAAGGTAAGAAGAACTCATGGGTCATGGTCAGTGAGTTAAACAACACTGTCTCTAGTCATTTCTCCTCTCCCATTTTCCCATTTATTTTTGTTGTTTTCATAATCCATAGGCTAAACCTTTTTTCCATTCTCATAGTCCTGAAACAATATTAAACAAACACAACATTCCCTCCCTATGTGTGTGTGTGTGTGTGTGTGTGTGTGTGTGTGTGTGTGTGTGTGTGTGTGTGTGTGTGTGTGTGTGTGTGTGTGTGTGTACTCCCTGAATGAGGAAATGTAATCTCATGTTTTGTCCACAGAAACCAACAGGAGAGATCAGAGTCAGAGATTCTCAGTGGTCAGTCTTCCCAGAGTCATCAAACAGACCTGGCCTCCATATTCAGTGTATGTGGTCCTGTTATGTACATTTGTTTTTGTTTACCTCAAGTAAAGTTGATCTGTCAATCATTCATTAATATGTTAATGAGAAAGCATTTAGACTCTTGCTTAACTGATTTACTTGATTTATTCCAGTTGCTTGAAGAGAATATTATGACATTTGTGAAGAACGAGCTGAAGATGTTCAAGAGGATTCTTAGTCCAGAACTCCCAGAAGGCTTTGAGAGTCAGAAGCAGGATAAGGAAGTGGTGGATGCTGAAGATGAGAAGCAGGAGAGCAGTGCCAGAGAGGGGGCTCTGAAGATCACACTGCACGTCCTGAGGAAAATGAACCAGAAGGAGCTTGCTGACACACTGGAGAAAAGTAAGAGCTGTCTGCCTCATGTTGAATGCTGTTTTATAACAAACATTTAAAAGCTGTAGCTAAAGTACAGCTAAAGTAGCTGTGTAACTCAATGATATTGTAGCAGCCTTAACACAACACCTAGTGACCTCATCAAGTAGCAGCAGGGATGAGAGAGAGAGAGAGAGAGAGAGAGAGAGAGAGAGAGAGAGAGAGAGAGAGAGAGAGAGAGAGAGAGAGAGAGAGAGAATGAATACTCACACCAGTCTGTAATGCATTATGAAAACATTTATACAGTCAGTTAAGCGAAAAAATTATTATAATTTAAAATGTCATAACAGTCCTAGAATACTGTAGGCTTTAAATCAGACATAATATTAATATCCTCTGTGTTATTTCTTCATTCAGATGAGCTTGCTGTGATTTGCCAACGTGAACTCAAATCTAATCTAAAGAAGAAATTTCAATGTGTATTTGAGGGGATCGCTAAACAAGGAAACCCAACACTTCTCAATAAGATCTACACAGAGCTCTACATCACAGAGGGTGGAACAGGAGAGGTCAATAATGAACATGAGCTGAGACAGATTGAGACAACAACCAGGAAACAAGCAAGACCAGAGACTGCAGTCAAATGTAACGACATCTTCAAACCCTTAACTGGACAAGACAAACTTATCAGAACTGTGCTGACAAAGGGAGTCGCTGGCATTGGAAAAACAGTCTCTGTGCAGAAGTTCATTCTGGACTGGGCTGAAGGAAAAGCAAATCAGGATGTCCAATTTGTATTTTCATTCCCTTTCCGGGAGCTGAATTTGATGAACAGGGAAAAACACACTTTCATTGAACTTCTCAATCACTTCTCAATGGAAACCAAAGAATCAAGAATCTCCAACTACGACAAGTACAAAGTTCTGTTCATCTTTGATGGTCTGGATGAGTGCCGACTGCCCTTAGACTTCCAGAAGAACAAGATCTGTTGGGACGTCACAGAGTCAACCTCAGTGGATGTTCTGCTGACAAATCTCATCAAGGGAAATCTGCTTCCCTCTGCTCTCCTCTGGATAACTACCCGACCTGCAGCAGCCAATAAGATCCCTTCAGTGTGTGTTGACCAGGTGACAGAGGTAAGAGGGTTCAATGACCCACAGAAGGAGGAGTACTTCAGGAAGAGATTCAGTGATTCAGAGGACCTGGCCAGCAGAATCATCTCACACATAAAGACATCAAGGAGCCTCCACATCATGTGCCACATTCCAGTCTTCTGTTGGATTTCTGCAACAGTCCTTGAACACATGTTGAGTACAGACAAGACAGAAGAGATGCCCAAGACTCTGACTGAGATGTACTCACACCTTGTGGAGTTTCATACCAAACAGAAGAATGAAAAGTATCTTGGGAAAGAAGAGACAGGTCCACACTGGAATAAAGAGAGCATTCTGTCACTGGGAAAACTGGCTTTTCAACAGCTTGTGAATGGCAATCTGATTTTCTATGAAGAAGACCTGAAAGAGGCTGGCATTGATGTCAATGAAGCCTCAGTGTACTCAGGATTGTGCACGCAGATCTTTAAAGAGGAATGTGGGCTGTTCCAGGACAAGGTGTACTGCTTCGTGCATCTGAGCATTCAGGAGTTTCTGGCTGCTGTATATGTGTTCCTCTCATTCATCAACAACAATGAGAATCTAATGGCCGAACCGCAAGTTACTGAAGTTACTGTCTACAAGAGTGCTGTGGATAAAGCCTTACAAAGTGAGACGGGAAACCTGGACCTGTTCCTCCGCTTCCTTCTGGGCCTCTCACTGGAGTCCAATCAGAAGCACTTACGAGGTCTACTGACAAAGACAAGAAGCAGCTCACAGAGCCATGAAAAAACAGTGAAGTACATCAAGAAGAAGATCAGGAAGAATCCCTCTCCAGAGAAGTGCATCAATCTGTTCCACTGTCTGAATGAACTGAATGACCATTCTCTAGTGGAGGAGATCCAAAGCTACCTGAGCTCAGGAAGTCTCTCAGAAGAAGAACTGTCACCTGCTCAGTGGTCAGCTCTGGTCTTTGTGTTGCTGACTTCAGAAAAGGAGCTGGATGTGTTTGACCTGAAGAAATACTCCAGATCAGAGGAAGGTCTTCTGAGGCTGCTGCCAGTGGTCAAAGCCTCCAGAGCTGCTCTGTGAGTACATAAAATGACATTTAAGTACTAATCATCAGGAAGAAATATTCAGTTTAGAGAAATATATGTATTATTGAGAAACATATTGAATCAATGCATTGATGTTCACATTAGTATAACATTATAACCATACAATTCTAGGAGACGGAAGATGAATCTATCTGTAGTTTAAGAGAATAAACCAAATGCATCTGCCATTGTCCTTCTACACTACTGGTGTTAAAATAACAGTGTGTTTGTGAAATCATGATGATCTCTCTGTCAGGCTGTCAGGCTGTGGAGTCACAGAGAAAGCCTGTGCTTCTCTGGTCTCAGCTCTGAAGTCAAACCCCTCACACCTGAGAGAGCTGGATCTGAGTAACAACGACCTGAAGGATTCAGGAGTGAAGCTGCTCTCTGCTGGACTGGAGGATCCACACTGCAGACTGGAGACTCTGAGGTCAGTATTCCTGTAGTTGGTCAACAAGTGATAACTGTTCACCAGATCCACATGTGTTTACCAGGCACACATAGTCCACACCATATGTGTTTGGACAGTGAAGCTTACAGTTTTACATTTGGTGCTATGCTCCAGCATTTTGGGTTTGAGATAGAATGTTTCATATTAGGCAACAGTACAGAATGTCACCTTTTATTTGAGGGTATTTTCATACATATCTGTTTCACTGTTTAGAAATGAAAGCACTGTATGTGTCTAGTGCTCCCATTTGAAAAAGTTGTATTAATTTGGACATATTCACTTACATTGTATTAAAGTAGTCTTAAGTTTAGTATTTGGTCCCATATTCCTTACCTGCAGTGATTACATCAAGCTTGTGAATCTACAAACTTGTTGAATGCATTTGCAGTTTGTCTTGGTTGTGTTTTGGATGATGTTTTTCCCAATAGAAACTAAATGGTGAATAATGTCCTGTCATTTTGGAGTCACTTCACTTGTATTGTCAGTAAGAATAGAAGATGTTTCTGAACATTTCTACATTCATGTGGATGCTACCATGATTATGAATAACCATGAATGAATCGTGAATGATGATGAATGAGAAAGTTACAGAGGAACAAAGATCATACCCCCTCTGTTATTGGTAATGGTGAGAGGTTAGCATGTTGTCACACCCTGGTTCTGGGACTCATTATTGTTGAGCCAGGGTGTGTGCAGTCTATGTGTTTTGGTTCTATGTTGGGTGTAGAGTGTTGTATTTCTATGTTTGGGCAATGACTCCCAATCGGAGGTAACGAGTGTCAGCTGTCGGCTCGTTATCTCTGATTGGGAGCCATATTTATCTGTATGTTTTCCTGTGGGGTTTGTGGGTTTTTGTTTCCTTGTTGCTGTCTGTTCAGTATTGGAACTTCACGTATCGTACTTTGTTGTTTTCTTCGTGGTTTCTTTAATTAAAGTCATCATGTTCACTCCACGCGCTGCGCTTTGGTCTCATCATTCACACGATCGTGACAGAAAAACCCACCTAAACAAGACCAAGCAGCGTGTGAAGCGGCAACAGGACCCAGCCATAAAGGATTCATGGACATGGGAGGAGATTCTGGATGGTAAGGGGCCTTGGGCACAACCGGGAGAGTATCGCCGTCCTCGGGAAGAGCTGGAGGCAGCTAAAGCCGAGAGGCGGCGATATGAGGAGGCAGCCCGGAGGCAAGACTGGAAGCCTGTGGGTACTACCCAAGAATTTATTGGGGGGGGGCTAAGAGGGAGTGTGGCGAAGTCAGGTAGGAGACCTGCGCCTACTCCCTGGACTGACCGTGGAGAGCAAGAGTACGGGCAGACACCGTGTTACGCAGTTGAGCGCATGGTGTCTCCTGTACGCAGGCATAGCCCGGTTCGGTACAGTCCAGCTCCACGTATCGGCCGGGCCAGATTGAGTGTTGCGCCGGATGTCATGAAGCCGGTCCCACGCATCAGACCACCAGTGCGTCTTCTCGGGCCGGCGTACATGGCACCAGCCTTACGCATGGTGTTCCCGGTTCGCCCACATAGGCCGGTGCGGGTTAGTCCACCTCCCCGTACTGGTCGGGCGACGGGGAGCATCAAGCCGGGTAAGGTTGGGCAGGCTCAGTGCTCAAGGGGGCCAGTACGCCTGCACGGTCCGGTGTTTCCGGCGCCACCTCCCCGCTCCAGCCCAGTACCACCAGTACCTACACCACGCACCAGGTTTCCAGTGCGTCTTCAGAGCCCTGTGTCTCCTCCACGCACTGGCTCTATGGTGCGTGTCTCCAGCCCTTTACCACCAGTGCAGACACCACGCACCAAGCCTCCTGTGTGTCCCCCGAGTCCTGTGCGTCCTGTTGTTGCTCTCCGCACTAGCCCTGAGATGCGTGTCCTCAGCCCGGTACCTCCAGTTCCGGCACCACGCATCAGGCCTACGGTGCGTCCCCAGGGCCAAGCATGCCCTGTTGCTTCTCCCCGCACTAGCCCTGTGATGCGTGTCCTCAGCCCGGTACCTCCAGTTCCGGCACCACGCAACAGGCCTACGGTGCGCCTCAGACGGCCAGAGTCTGCCGTCTGCCCAACGGGGCCTGAACTGTCCGTCTGCCCAACGGGGCCTGAACTGTCCGTCTGCCCAACGGGGCCTGAACTGTCCGTCTGCCCAACGGGGCCTGAACTGCCCGTCTGCCCAACGCCGTCTGAACTGCCCGTCTGCCCAACGCCGTCTGAACTGCCCGTCTGCCCAACGGCGCCTGAACTGCCTGTCGGCCCAACGCCGTCTGAACTGTCCGTCTGCCCAACGCCGTCTGAACTACCCGTCTGTACAGAGCCTACAAAGCCGCCCGTCTGCCATGAGCCTTCAGAGCCGTCCGCCAGATCGGAGCCGCTAGAGCTCTCCGCCAGACAGGATCAGCCAGAGCCTTCCGCCAGACAGGATCAGCCAGAGCCTTCCGCCAGACAGGATCAGCCAGAGCCTTCCGCCAGACAGGATCAGCCAGAGCCTTCCGCCAGACAGGAGCAGCCAGAGCCTTCCGTCAGACCGGATCAGCCAGAGCCTTCCGTCAGACCGGATCAGCCAGAGCCTTCCGTCAGACCGGATCAGCCAGAGCCTTCCGTCAGACCGGATCAGCCAGAGCCTTCCGCCAGACCGGATCAGCCAGAGCCTTCCGCCAGACAGGATCAGCCAGAGCCTTCGGCCAGCCATGAGCAGCCAGATCCGTCGGCCAGCCATGAGCAGCCAGATCCGTCGGCCAGCCATGAGCAGCCAGATCCGTCGGCCAGCCATGAGCAGCCAGATCCGTCAGCCAGCCATGAGCAGCCAGATCCGCCAGCCAGCCATGAGCAGCCAGATCCTTCAGCCAGCCATGAGCCGTTCAGCCAGGATCCGCCAGAGCCAGCCGGCCAGGATCCGCCATTGAGTCAGGTACTGCCCCTTAGTCCGGTGCTGCCCCTTAGTCTGGTGCTGCCCCTTAGGCCGGTACTGCCCCTTAGTCCGGTACTGCCCCTTAGTCCGGTACTGCCCCTTAGTCCGGTGCTGCCCCTTAGTCAGGTGCTGCCCCTTAGTCAGGTGCTGCCCCTTAGTCCGGTGCTGCCCCTTAGTCCGGTGCTGCCCCTTAAACCGGTGGGGGTCATGTGGAGGAGGCTAGGTAAGCGGGTAGGGACTATGGTGGGGTGGTGGTCTAGGCCGGAGCCAGAACCGCCACCGAGGAGGTATGCCCGTCCAGCCCTCCCCTGTTTGGGGGTTTTGAGGCGCGGTCGCAGTCCGCGCCTTTAGGGGGGGGTACTGTCACACCCTGGTTCTGGGACTCATTATTGTTGAGCCAGGGTGTGTGCAGTCTATGTGTTTTGGTTCTATGTTGGGTGTAGAGTGTTGTATTTCTATGTTTGGGCAATGACTCCCAATCGGAGGTAACGAGTGTCAGCTGTCGGCTCGTTATCTCTGATTGGGAGCCATATTTATCTGTATGTTTTCATGTGGGTATTGTGGGTTTTTGTTTCCTTGTTGCTGTCTGTTCAGTATTGGAACTTCACGTATCGTACTTTGTTGTTTTCTTCGTGGTTTCTTTAATTAAAGTCATCATGTTCACTCCACGCGCTGCGCTTTGGTCTCATCATTCACACGATCGTGACACATGTTTTGTTGTAGCCTCCTTAACTTTCTCATTCATTATTATTCATGATTCATTCATGATTTTTCTTAATCATGGCATCATCTGGATTAATTTAGTAGTGTTTAGAAACATGTTATCTACTCACTTAGACAGAAAATTACTCCAGTCATCATCCACCATTCAGTTACTATTGGACAAAACATAACCCAAAACAAACTGCAAATGCAACCAACGAGTTTGGGACCAAATACTTAACTTTTGACTACTTTAATACACTATAAATGAATTGGTCAGAATACTTATGACTTCTTCAAATGGGGGGACTAGATACTTAAAGTGCTTTCATTTCTAAACGGTGAAACAGATATGTATTAAAATACCCTCAAATAAAAGGTGACATTATATACTGTCACCTCATATGAAACATTTGATCTGAAATCCAAAATGCTGGAGTATAGAGCCACATTTAAAATGTTAGCTTCACTGTCAAAATAGATATGGTGTGGAATGTATACTCAATACAATCTAAATATGATACCTCACTGTCTGTCATTTGACTGATACTGCTTTTTAAACTGCTCTGGTCAGTCTACTCAAATATTTGTAATATGCATTTTTCTCTCTACACACAATATTATGATGTTTTCTAACAATAATATATATATGGCAGGTTTCAGGACACTGGTATGAATGAAAATGTTGAAAAAATATACTGCCACTATTTTCACCACCAAAGAATAGCAGTGTGGTTTTAATATGATTTGACTCTTTGCAGGCTGTCAGGCTGTCTAGTCACAGAGGAAGGCTGTGCTTCTCTGGTCTCAGCTCTGAGGTCAAACCCCTCACACCTGAGAGAGCTGGATCTGAGTAACAATGACCTGAAGGATTCAGGAGTGAAGCTGCTCTCTGCTGGACTGGAGGATCCACACTGCAGACTGGAGACTCTGAGGTCAGTATTCCTGTAGTTGGTCAACAAGTGATAACTGTTCACCAGATCCACATGTGTTTACCAGGCACACATAGTCCACACCATTTGTGTTTGGACAGTGAAGCATACAGTTTTAAATTTGACGCTATGCTCCAGCATTTTGGATTTGAGATAGAATGTTTCATATTAGGTGACAGTATATAATGTCACCTTTTATTTGAGGTTAATGGTGAGAGGTTAGCATGTTTTGTTGTATCCTCTGTAACGCTCTCACTCATTATTATTCATGATTCATTCATTATTTTTCTTAATCATGGTGCCGTATCGCGTAAGTGCTGGCAATTATTGCTGATATACAAAGGAGTCCGCTCATACTGAACTTTGATCATAAGGTTTATTCAGATCACAAGCTTTCAGCATAAGTTACAGGTGACATGCCCACCCGGAGAGCGACGCCTCAGATTGCAATGGCCGCTCTGCCCTCTCTTGGTCTAGCCCCTACTTATAAACAATGCAAAAAGATGGGTGCTCCCTCTTCTGGCCAATCACCAGTCTCCAACACACTTCCTGTCTGTTGTATGTGGCGTTACACTAAAACATTCCCTCTTGATACTAAAATCAACGTCCTCTCCGGTTCCACTTAAAACATTAACGACGTCATAATCTTCATATACGATATTCCCCCCTTCGAGACTAAACAGTCTCGAAAACAAACAGAATAGGATTATGACAAGTGACAATTTATCTTATTGAGTATCTTTAACATTAAACCAAAAAACATTTTTCTCTAGAGTGTAAATACCATTCTATGAAATATGAATAACTGTTTATGAAGTGTGAATACATTACTATGAAATATGAACAAATCTTTATGGAGTGTAAGAGCGAAAAACTGTCCGGCAACCTTCGTTCCAAATCCATCCATCCATCAATTAAGACAGTAAAATTCTCTCACGGTCCCTCTGCCCCAGGCAACCACCTAGATACTCCAGATAAACTCATAAACCATGTAAATGCATTTGAAACTATGATGCAATTAAATACACATGTAAGCCCCTGCAAACAAAATACTATCCAAAAATGTCCACTCTCAGGCTGGTCAACCCATTGGACCCTACAGTGGACCTCTCCCTGCCTAGACTCCCTGTCCCTAAGCATCAACGAAATAAACAAAAACATCTAAGATCCTCACATGTATTCAATAACATCAAACATCATTCTACAAAAATTAATACCTAAGAATATGACACAAATTATGTATTACACATGTCTATATTTCATTGCAGACACTGGAATGTAGTCCACTACACTTCATCTCCCCGTAGTCTCCTCTTCCAATGGATTTGTTGATGATGGAATCGGAATCTCTCCACACCTTTCTTGTTTCATCTCCTCCAGTCATTGTCCTTTCATATTGTCCCTTCATATTGTCCTTGGTTGAGTATTTCAATCTCCACATGTTCCCCCAAATGCTTCTGGAAGAAAAGAAAAGACCAAACAGTATCTTTTGCAAAACAACACTTTCAAATTAAACATCAATATCAACTAAGAATATAAAAATGATATATAAATGATGTATGAATCACATTAAATGATAGAATAATGAACTACGATAATTATTCATTCATACACTTCCCCCCCTTTGATTCATAAAATCATACTAAAATCACCCTAATATTGAAAAAAAAAAATTGAAAAATGATAAAATAATCAAAAAGGATATTTATCCATCCAGTTCTACTTGTCCATCTTCATCCAGATCAGGAACAGTCAACAACGGCATCTGAGTGTTGTCTCCAGGCATCACTCTCCAACCTATCTCAATATCATAGCTTTCTCAAAGGTCAGTAACAAATTACAAACCTCACACACAGTGCTATCAAAGCTGCAACTAAAATCTGAACCATCACTGCCCCTACTGGCCTACCTGATCTTGCAACCAAGTCTTCGCTGACTTCCGCTCCTTCAGATCTACCAAATGCATCCCTTATATTCTTCAATGCATATATAACCCTAGTGATAATATCTGAACTATCTGGACTCAAAGTATAACTAACATTATCAATATGATCTTCCCAAATGTTACACCATACCATGGAAAAAGTCCCCCCTTCTCCCTTACATTTATACTTCAATGATAGGCTTGAAGACTATGACATGTAGCCATGTCTCTTTTCATCCAATTTCAAACCTAGCTTCAGATTTATCTGTGTCCGGTGCTACCCCTCTTTTAATAGTAAAAGCCTTATATGGAAGCTTCAACGTTGACATGTAACAACATCCTGTCCATCCATAGGGTAAGAATATATATTTCATCACCACAAACCCTCCAAATATCTCTAAAATTCCCCATAGTTACATTGCCAGGCAAAAGCTAATATTTTAACCATCAAAGTCCTGCTTTTCTTACTAACTGGTACATAAAAAGTTACATTATATTTGTCCTCTCTACCCTTTTGTTCGTGCTTATCCAAAGTCATCATATAATCATCACAATCTGATATTCCCATAAACATACCCCTTATATCATATGTTTTATTAGAACAAAACAACTTTTAGCCCTCAATGGTTTCACCTCAAATGCTTCAGGGTTCGCTGTTACCTGACTTTCCTTACCATCCAACAAATTCACATAGGGTAATTCATTTAACCAAGAACACCTAACACTAGGCTTAAACAAATGTTTTGACAACTACATTATTTTATCTGTTACTGATTGTTGTTGCTGATACAACAGTCATGACAAAGCATAAGACTGACACACACTTGATAGAGGTCGAGCGACCGTCTCTAACATGTTTGTCTGGAATTCTCAACAGACATGGACCCTCAAGATTCCTCACTGATCTTACAGAATGAGCTGCTATCTCTAATTTTCACAACAGAAGAATCAAACCACATGCATATAGTTTCTCTCTTCCCTAACGAGCGGTACTGCAGATACCTCTCCTTGTCTGTCATTAAAATCAAAGACCTCATCCTGTACCTCCATGATAGTATCCTTCACTATTTCAGATGAATCTATATTGACACTCTATCCGTATCATAAACCCCTGAGTCTCTCTTGCTACCTCCTTTAATTTCAGGAAAGTTGTTGTCGGTGTCATGCTTCCTACATTTGCTATTGCCATCGTATCATTAATCCCTTCCAATACTAATAATACCTCCTTTGACTAGGTGCAACAGGTTCTACATCTGGTCCTGATAACAATACTTCTTCTCCATAATTATCTCTCCATGTGGGAGGAACGTCCCCATCCTAACCCTAATAAGTCTTTTTCCCCCTAAAATCGGTGCTGGAGCTATTGCTTCCCTTATAATCAAATGCGATATAGTTATGGCTTTAATAACTATCAATGTTGAAAGAGTTAAATTGCTTCTCACTGTTGTTTTAATAGACTGAAGTGTTAATGTCCTTAGTTACTTCATCCATTTTCCCCAAAGCTTTGAACTCTTTGCTTGTACTTCCATCTATTACCACTAGTGTCAACTGACGTAAATGTAACTTACATTCACTCTCTCTTCCTACTCTAAACCCTAACTTTCAAACTTTTGATTATAAAAAATACACCTACAATTACCTTGATCTTCCTACTCTAAAGTGTCCTTCACCATTGTTCTCTCTCTCTTACTACTAACTTTGAAACTTAGCTTACTGTCTTAGAGTTCCTTCAACCTAGTTCTCCTAACCTTTAAAACCTTTTCCACTGATTTATTCACAAAATCCCTTTACCACCAATTTTTAGAATATGTGATTGGGAAAGTCCCCACCTGCTTCTGACTTCTTTACACACAGACTTGGCAAACGACTAAACACCTTTTAGCCTAGCCTGAAATCTCTTGGTGTAAGAATGTAACCCAGAATAACAGTTACCCCTTTTAACTTTATTTTTCAGACAGATTGTCTAATAGGCAGTCTAATAGATTATCATCCTTCCTATGATATTATCTTTTTAAGCCAATATGATTCCCCAAAACCCTACTTTTTTAAAATCTTCTACCAGACAGCCGTTTAGTGTACATCCTATTGTACAGTTCAATTTACACCATGCATCTCTTCCCAACAATGCAATAGTATATGTTCTAATATTAGTATGTCTATTTTAATTTCTCTTTGATTTTTTATAGCATAGCTCAATTGGTTCCCTAAGAGTAATTAGCTGTTGTACTACCTCAAATCCCTATCCTAATTAGTTCAATTGTTGGATATTTCCTCTTCTTCTCTAATCGATGCTATCAGCTGACACCCCCCTTCGTATCTTCTAGGCACTCTAGAATCCTTAGGGTTCACCTGGAGAACAGGTGATCTTGACTGGCCCCTGTATCTTCCTTAAAAATGTTCTCTGTTGTTTCCTCCTGACGCATTGCACTCACAGGTAAAGTGACCAACCTGTCCATAATTATAACAGTCTTCTGAAAGTTGCTGGAAGTGTAGCTGAAATCTTCCTCCTCCTTCTAAGCCTTCTCGTCCTCTTCCTCTCCAATTCTGTGTCTGTCCAGAAACTGGCTGTGGATACGAAACACCTGGTACCCCCCTTGGTGGCTGGTACAATTGCATTTGATATTGTTCAGTTGAAGCTGGAACAGTGATTGTTGATTTGGTTCACTCTGATTCTTCATAACCAAAGCTTCTCTTCTCCACCAGTTGTATGATTGAGTTTCTTGAGAGTTTCTTCGTCCTGTTCTTTCTTGCTGACATATCAGTATTCTTCAACAGCTTATATTCTAAGTTCTGTCCTCGAAATATCATCTTCCATCATCTTCTTACTTTTCTTCAGCTTCTTGGCCTCAATGTATTCTTCTTCTCCTCCAATTCTTGGGATTATTTTCTCAGCAGGTTTTCTCCTTCTGTATCTTCATCCTCATCTTTCCGAACCTCATTCTTCTCTTAGTTTCCAGACATCTCGGTTTTTCTTCCTTCTGGAGTTTTGGATTCATCTCCATTGTCGTTTCTGCTTGTCCTCTATCTATTATTCATCTTCATCTCTGATGCAACAATCACCCTCCTGGATGATCCCTGGAAGCTGAGGATAAACATCCCTAAGCTCTACTTCCTTCTCATAAGGTGGGTGTCTTTTTGCTGAATCCGTATGTGAGAAAGGTGTACTAAGGCCTTTTCTATACCTTAGAAAGGCCTTTTCTATACTTTTGTTTATCTAATCGCTGGAATCTTTTATCAGTTTTTGTTTGAGAATGAAGGGCAACTTTTGTTTCATTTGCAGGATAACCTAGCAATACTTTAGTTAAAGGATTACCATTTTGTACTATATCAACCGGTGTAATGACTTTTATAGCCTTGCTGTCCTTTCTCCCCATTGTAACAACCCTTTTATATTCCTTTATCGTGAATTATTTTATTTTAGACTATATAGCCTATGGCTTCCCCCCTTTAATTATTAATATAAACCAAACAACCCAAACAACCCAAAACCCAAAACAACCCAAAAAAAAAATCAATCAACCAAAATATGAATATGAAAAAAATCAACAAAATTTTTTTATCCAAAACCATTTATAATTAAAATAAAAAATCAATTAAAAAATCAATTAAAAATTATGAATAATTAAAACCAATTTTTTATTTCTACATCCTATGTCACCAATTTATCAATTAGTGGTGGCTATCTTACCACAACCCATCAAATGCAAGTAGTCAACTTCAGACTACAAAACCCATAAACAAAGCCTGTAACCCTACAACACTACAATTCCCATAACCCCTTGCTCTATAAGCACCTAATTATCTTAAATTTACAGAATAATGTCAGTCCTTGATTCCCAACACAACTGTAATTAACCCAAGTGATGCACATAGCCTCCAAAATGCAATTTTTAATGAAATAGTATTTGCCAAGCCTATGTGAAATTGTCATAACATCAGATATCCTGTAGGGGAAGATTCTGTAACCAGACCAGTACCAAAACCTTTTTGGCTTGATCCTCTGTCGCGTCACGTGACGCTACGTCAGCACCCCCTCTCCTTCTCTCTCTCTCTCCTGTCGTCTCGTCCTATTGTTCCTCTCATATGACAAAAACAGAGACACAGAAAAAGATTTTAGTAGTTACTGCAATCACTGAGTTTTTTCAACCATATTCAATATTCCTTCGTTCACATTCGCTTTAAGACTTAATTCAGGACTAAATAGATCGCTCAAAAACATTTTTATTTTATTTTAATCCGTCATTTAATTTAATTCATTATAATCCGTCAACATATATCTAATTTATAAATTCACTACATCTCAACAAATAGTTTCATTTTCAAACAACCGCCGTTTAAACTAGAAGATTCGTGTTAAAATCTCTCCTCTTTGTTCCCTCGTCTGTGTTTCTCTGTCTCCCCCTGCAGCCCAGTCTAGTAAAATCCCACGCATGCGCGATACATTCAAAAATAATTTTTCACCGTGGAAGGGAGATTCTTAGATCTCTCCCCAACCCCAAATAGACGGTTAACAGTCCTGCTGTACCTCCGTTTTCCCCTCATAGTCAAACAACATTTAACAGCGCTCACAAAACATAGAACCGAAATTCTACAGACAAACATAATTTAAGAGGCTTTCTCCCATCGCAGTGGACCTCTACGGTCACATGTTAGCATGCAGCATATTAGCATTTAGCCTTAGCCTGTATGCACCATGTAGCATAAAAACAATGCACCTGACATTGCGTCTTTAATTACTTTTTCCTTTTTTCTAACTTTAGGTTGCCGTGAGTTCTGGATATTTTATGAGCGGTCCCCACCAAGCAGATATCCCGTCGAATAGAAGATGGGCAAGCAACCCCCACTAAATCTACAACCAAACTCCAGTCCAAGACTGACTGACCTGAAACCCCTAACGCGTTACCAGGATTTTATGGCCCACCATGCGGTCGCCTCGTTGGTTCCGAGGGCTTATCAAATCCTGCAATGTCCTAACTTGTATACATATCTTGGCCCCGATTGTTCTTGACTTACTATTCAAGCAACACATCTCTATAAATAACCCATAAGCTCTCCCCACTTTTGCGCTGTTTTAAATTTTTGATAATGATTAGCCAGACCCCCGTTTTCAGCAATAATGCCACACGAGGCACATTTCGGTCCTAATGGTACATCCCTGTCGTGTACACAAGCAGTATCCAAACTAACAACATCCAAAGCGGTAAGAAAAACTCACCCTTGTCTGGCTGACTTCAGAGCGAGTTAGCTTGGCGGCTGAATGGAGCAAAGAAGAGATGCAGACCAGCCCCACGTTGGGCGCCATTTGTCGTATCGCGTAAGTGCTGGCAATTATTGCTGATAAACAAAGGAGTCCGCTCATACTGAACTTTGATCATAAGGTTTATTCAGATCACAAGCTTTCAGCATAAGTTACAGGTGACATGCCCACCCGGAGAGCGACGCCTCAGATTGCAATGGCCGCTCTGCCCTCTCTTGGTCTAGCCCCTACTTATAAACAATGCAAAAAGATGGGTGCTCCCTCTTCTGGCCAATCACCAGTCTCCAACACACTTCCTGTCTGTTGTATGTGGCGTTACACTAAAACATTCCCTCTTGATACTAAAATCAACGTCCTCTCCGGTTCCACTTAAAATATTAACAACGTCATAATCTTCATATACGATAATGGCATCATCAGGATTAATTCAGTAGTGTTTAGAAACATGTTATCTACTCACTTAGACAGAAAATTACTCCAGTCATCATCCACCATTCAGTTACTATCGGGCAAAACATAACCCAAAACACAACCAAAACAAACTGCAAATGCAACCAACAAGTTTACAACCAAATACTCAACTTTTGACTACTTTAATACACTATAAGTGAATTGGTCAGAATACTTATGACTTCTTCAAATAGGGGGACTAGATATATAAAGTGCTTTCATTTCTAAACGGTGAAACAGATATATATGAAAATACCCTAAAATAAAAGGTTACATTATATACTGTCACCTCATATGGTGCCCGATAGTAACTGAATCCAGGCTCTGTCGCCGCCGGCCGCGACCGGGAGACTCATGGGCGGCGCACAATTGGCCCAGCGTCGTCCAGGGTAGGGGAGGGAATGGCCGGCAGGGATGTAGCTCAGTTGATAGAGCATGGCGTTTGCAACGCCAGGGTTGTGGGTTCGATTCCCACGGGGGGCCAGTATAAAAAATAATAATATATGTATTCACTAACTGTAAGTCGCTCTGGATAAGAGCGTCTGCTAAATGACTAAAAAAAAAATAATAATAAAAAAAAAACAAAAAAAAAACATTTGATCTCAAATCCAAAATGCTGGAGTACAGAGACACATTTAAAATGTTAGCTTCACTGTCAAAATAGATATGGTGTGGACTGTATACTCAATACAATCTAAATCTGATACCTCACTGTCTGTCTTTTGACTGATACTGCTTTTTAAACTGCTCTGGTCAGTCTACTCAAATATTTGTACTATACATTTTTCTCTCTACAATAAATATATGATCATTTCTAATAATGAAACATTCATTAATTTATGAATAGATATGGCAGGTTTCAGGACACTGATATATCTGAATATGTTGAAAAAATATACTGCCAATATCTTCACCACCAAAGAATAGCAGTGTGGTTTTAATATGATTTGACTCTTTGCAGGCTGTCAGGCTGTCTAGTCACAGAGGAAGGCTGTGCTTCTCTGGTCTCAGCTCTGAAGTCAAACCCCTCACACCTGAGAGAGCTGGATCTGAGTAACAATGACCTGAAGGATTCAGGAGTGGAGCTGCTCTCTGCTGGACTGGGGAATCCCCACTGTAAACTGGAGACTCTGAGGTCAGTATTCCTGTAGTTGGTCAACAAGTGATAACTGTTCACCAGATCCACATGTGTTTACCAGGCACACATAGTCCACACCATATGTGTTTGGACAGTGAAGCTTACAGTTTTACATTTGGTGCTATGCTCCAGCATCTTGGATTTGAGATAGAATGTTTCATATTAGGCAACAGTACAGAATATCACCTTTTATTTGAGGTTTTTCATACATATCTGTTTTTCCGTTTAGCTAGGAAAGCATTTTATGTGTCTAGTTCTCCCATTTGAAGAAGTCGTAATTATTTGGACAAATTCATTTAGTCAGAAGTTTAGTATTTGGTCCCATATTCCTTACCCATAGTGATTACATCAAGCTTGTGATTCTACAAACTTGTTGAATGCATTTGCAGTTTGTCTTGGTTGTCTTTTGGATGATGTTTTTCCCAATAGAAACTGAATGGTGAATAATGTGGCAGGTAGCTTAGTGGTTAAGAGTGTTGTGCCAGTAACCGAAAGGTCGCTGGTTCTAATCCCCGAGCCAACTAGGTGAAAAATCTGTCGATGTGCCCTTGAGCAAGGCACTTAACCCAAATTGCTCCTGTAAGTCGCTCTGGATAAGAGCGTCTGCTAAATGACGTAAATGTAAATATAATGTCCTGTCATTTTAGAGTCACTTCACTTGTATTGTCAGTAAGAATAGAAGATGTTTCTGAACACTTCTATATTCATGTGGATGCTACCATGATTATGAATAATCATCAATAAATTGTGAATGATGATGAATGAGAAAGTTACAGAGGAACAAGGATCATACCCCCTCTGTTATTGGTAATGGTGAGAGGTTAGCATGTTTTGTTGTAGCCTCTGTAACTTTCTCACTCATTATTATTCATGATTCATTCATGATTTTTCTTAATCATGTCATCATCAGGATTAATTTAGTAGTGTTTAGAAACATGTTATCTACTCACTTAGACAGAAAATTACTCCAGTCATCATCCACCATTCAGTTACTATCGGGCAAACATAACCCAAAACACAACCAAAACAAACTGCAAATGCAACCAACGAGTTTGAGTCACAAGCTTGATGTAGTCATTGTGTTCAAGGAATATCAGACCAATACATATGACTTCTTCAAATGGGGGGACTAGATACATAATGCGTGTGTGTGTGTGTGTGAGTGCTTTCATTTCTAAACGGTGAAACAGATATGTATTAAAATACCCTCAAATAAAAGGTAACATTATATACTGTCACCTCATATGAAACATTTGATCTCAAATCCAAAATGCTGGAGTAAAGAGCCACATTTAAAATGTTATCTTTGTCAAAATAGATATGGTGTGGACTGTATACTCAATACAATCTAAATCTGATACCTCACTGTCCGTCTTTTGACTGATACTGCTTTTTAAACTGCTCTGGTCAGTCTACTCAAATATTTGGACTATACATGTTTCTATCTACAAACATTACTTTGATAATTTGTCATTTCTAATAATGATACATTAATTTATGAATAGATATGGCAGGTTTCAGGACACTGGTGTATCTGAACATTTTGAAAAAATATACTGCCACTATTTTCACCACCAAAGAATAGCAGTGTGGTTTTAATATGATTTGACTCTTTGCAGGCTGTCAGGCTGTCTAGTCACAGAGGAAGGCTGTGCTTCTCTGGTCTCAGCTCTGAAGTCAAACCCCTCACACCTGAGAGAGCTGGACCTGAGCTACAATCACCCAGGAGACTCAGGAGTCAGACTGCTCTCTGCTAGACTGGAGGATCCACACTGCAGACTGGAGAAACTCAAGTATGTAGAGGGTTTATGTCAATGTTCATATCAGACATGTTGGAGTTATCAGGCTAGTTAAGACAAACATTCTGACCACCACTTGGACTAAGTTATATAAATTATATATGTGTGGTGTGTATGTGTGTGTGTGTCCAGTGCGTGGGTCCAGTGTATGTTTCCGTTTGTGTGTGTGTGTGTGTCCAGTGTGTGTGTGTGTCATTTGTGTGTGGTGTCCAGTGTGTGTGTGTGTCCAGTGTGTGTCCAGTGCGTGTCCAATGTGTGTGTCCAGTGTGTGTGTGTCCAGTGTCTGTGTGTGTTTGTCGAGTGTGTGTGTGTCCAGTGCGTGTCCAGTGCGTGTCCAATGTGTGTGTCCAGTGTATGTGTGTGTGTGTGTGTGTGTGTGTGTGTCCAGTGTGTGTGTGTGATTGTCCAGTGTGTGTGTGTGACCAACAAACACACACACACTGGACACACACACATTGGACACGCACTGGACACACACTGGACACACACACACTCAACAAACACACACAGACACTGGACACACACACACACACACACACAGTGGACACACACACACTGGACACACACACATTGGACACGCACTGGACACACACTGGACACACACACACTCAACAAACACACACATACACACAGACACTGGACAGACACACACACTCGCACACATTGGACACACACTGGACACACACACATACTGGACTCACACACACACACACACACACACACACACACACTGGACACACACACACACATTGGACACACACACACACACACACTGGACCCACACACACATACTGGACACACACACACACACACTTGAAACACACACACACACACTGGACACACACATTCACTTGACAAACACACACAAACTGAAGACACAAACACACAAATGTAAATGTTTTACGTACAGATCTCATATTACTGTATTGAATTTTGTACATTTGTACAGATGTTTATTAAAAATGTAGTTATTTGTTACATTTGACTGTGTAAAACCTAGCAGTACTACTTATTTCTCAGAGAGTGAGGCAGATATATATTATTACTGTGTAAAACCTAGCAGTACTACTTATTTCTCTGAGAGTGAGGCAGATATATATTATTACTGTGTAAAACCTAGTAGTACTACTTATTTCTCTGAGAGTGAGACAGATATATATATATATATATAATTTGGCAAAGAAAACTACATTATTTGTCTCTCTGAAATAAACCATCAAGCGATTTAAACAATGAGAGAAATAATGTTTGTCTCTGTTGTGTTGAAGTCCAATCAAGCAGGAGAGACCAGCCTCCCCTGTACCCAGCTGTGTGTCCATGAAGAGTGACAAGTCTATGGTTCAACCTATACGGTTTAGAGAGGGAGACTTTTCTACTGAACAAAGGTAAGAAGAACTCATGGGTCATGGTCAGTGAGTTAAACAACACTGTCTCTAGTCATTTCTCCTCTCCCATTTTACCATTTATTTTTGTTGTTTTCATAATACATAGGCTAATCCTTTTTTCCATTTTCATAGTCCTGAAACATTATTAAACAAACACAACATTCCCTCCCTGTGTGTGTGTGTGTGTGTGTGTGAGTGTGTGAGTGAGTGTGTGTGTGTGTGTGTGTGTAAAGTTAATCTGTCAATCATTCATTAATGTGTTAATGAGAAAGCATTTAGTCTCTTGCTTAACTTATTTACTTGATTTATTTCAGTTACTTGAAGAGAATATTATGACATTTGTGAAGAACGAGCTGAAGATGTTCAAGAGGATTCTTAGTCCAGAACTCCCAGAAGGCTTTCAGAGTCAGAAGCAGGATAAGGAAGTGGTGGATGCTGAAGATGAGAAGCAGGAGAGCAGTGCCAGAGAGGGGGCTCTGAAGATCACACTGCACGTCCTGAGGAAAATGAACCAGAAGGAGCTTGCTGACACACTGGAGAAAAGTAGAGCTGTCTGCCTCATGTTGAATGCTGTTTTAGAACATATAAAAGCTGTAGCTAAAGTACAGCTAAAGTAGCTGTGTAACTCAATGATATTGCAGCAGCCTTAACACAACACCTAGTGACCTCATCAAGTGATTAATTTAGACAGAGAGAAGAGGAGCGAGGAAGAGAGAGATAGACAACATTAAAGATACCATCAGTAACACCGAATAATAATAATATAATCAGTCATTATGAAAACATTTACACATTTATACAGTCAGTTAAGAGAATAGATTATTTTTATTTAAAACTTTATAACAGTCCTACAATACTGTAGCCATTAAAACAGATGTAATATTAATATCCTCTGTGTTATTTCTTCATTCAGATGAGCTTGCTGTGATTTGCCAACGTGAACTCAAATCTAATCTAAAGAAGAAGTTTCAATGTGTATTTGAGGGGATCGCTAAACAAGGAAACCCAACACTTCTCAATAAGATCTACACAGAGCTCTACATCACAGAGGGTGGAAAAGGAGAGGTCAATAATGAACATGAGCTGAGACAGATTGAGACAACAACCAGGAAACAAGCAAGACCAGAGACTGCAATCAAATGTAACGACATCTTCAAACCCTTAACTGGACAAGACAAACCTATCAGAACTGTGCTGACAAAGGGAGTCGCTGGCATTGGAAAAACAGTCTCTGTGCAGAAGTTCATTCTGGACTGGGCTGAAGGAAAAGCAAATCAGGATGTCCAATTTGTATTTTCATTCCCTTTTTGGGAGCTGAATTTGATGAAAAAGGAAAAACACACTTTCATTGAACTTCTCAATCACTTCTCAATGGAAACCAAACAATCAAGAATCTCCAACTACGACAAGTACAAAGTTATTTTCATCTTTGATGGTCTGGATGAGTGCCGACTGCCCCTAGACTTCCAGAAGAACAAGATATACTGTGACGTCACAAAGTCAACCTCAGTGGATGTTCTGCTGACAAATCTCATCAAGGGAAATCTGCTTCCCTCTGCTCTCCTCTGGATAACTACCCGACCTGCAGCAGCCAATCAGATCCCTTCAGGGTGTGTTGACCAGGTGACAGAGGTACGAGGGTTCAATGACCCACAGAAGGAGGAGTACTTCAGGAAGAGATTCAGTGATGAGGACCTGGCCAGCAGAATCATCTCACACATAAAGACATCAAGGAGCCTCCACATCATGTGCCACATTCCAGTCTTCTGTTGGATTTCTGCAATAGTCCTTGAACACATGCTGAAACATAAGAGAGAAGAGATGCCCAAGACTCTGACTGAGATGTACACACACCTTGTGGAGTTTCATACCAAACAGAAGAATGAAAAGTATCTTGGGAAAGAAGAGACAGGTCCACACTGGAATAAAGAGAGCATTCTGTCACTGGGAAAACTGGCTTTTCAACAGCTTGTGAAGGGCAATCTGATTTTCTATGAAGAAGACCTGAAAGAGGCTGGCATTGATATCAATGAAGCCTCAGTGTACTCAGGATTGTGCACACAGCTCTTTAAAGAGGAATGTGGGCTGTACCAGGACAAGGTGTACTGCTTCGTGCATCTGAGCATTCAGGAGTTTCTGGCTGCTGTATATGTGTTCCTCTCATTCATCAACAACAATGAGAATCTAATGGCCAAACCTCAATCAACGTCCAGTAACTTTTCTGTGAGGATCAGACACAAGCGTAAAGTTACTGTCTACAAGAGTGCTGTGGATGAAGCCTTACAAAGTGAGAAAGGAAACCTGGACCTGTTCCTCCGATTCCTTCTGGGCCTCTCAATGGAGTCCAATCAGAAGCATTTACCAGGTCTACTGACAAAGACAAGAAGCAGCTCACAGAGCCATGAAGAAACAGTCAAGTACATCAAGGAGAAGATCAGGGAGAATCCCTCTCCAGAGAGGTGCATCAATCTGTTCCACTCTCTGAATGAACTGAATGACCATTCTCTAGTGGAGGAGATCCAAAGCTACCTGAGATCAGGAAGTCTCTCAGAAGAAGAACTTTCACCTGCACAGTGGTCAGCTCTGGTCTTTGTGTTGCTGACTTCAGAAAAGGAGCTGGATGTGTTTGACCTGAAGAAATTCTCCAGATCAGAGGAATGTCTTCTGAGGCTGCTGCCAGTGGTCAAAGCCTCCAGAGCTGCTCTGTGAGTATATAAAATGACATTTAAGTACTAATCATCAGGAAGAAATGTTCAGAGAAATATACGTATTATAATATGTATATAATTAATATTGAAAAACATACTGAATCAATGCATTGATGTTCATATTAGTATAACAATATGACCATACAATTCTAGGAGACGGAAGATGAATCTATATGTTGTTTAAGAGAATAAACCAAATGCATCTGCCATAGTCCTTCTACACTACTGGTGTTAAATTAACAGTGTGTTTGTGAAATCATTATGATCTCTCTGTCAGGCTGTCAGGCTGTGGAGTCACAGAGGAAGGCTGTGCTTCTCTGGTCTCAGCTCTGAAGTCAAACCCCTCACACCTGAGAGAGCTGGACCTGAGTAACAATGACCTGAAGGATTCAGGAGTGAAGCTGCTCTCTGCTGGACTGGGGAATCCCCACTGTAAACTGGAGACTCTGAGGTCAGTATTCCTGTAGTTGGTCAACAAGTGGTAACTGTTCACCAGATCCACATGTGTTTACCAGGCACACATAGTCCACACCATATGTGTTTGGACAGTGAAGCTTACAGTTTTAAAATGTGGTGCTATGCTCCAGCATTTTGGATTTCAGATAGAATGTTTCATATTAGGTGACAGTACATAATATCACCTTTTATTTGAGGGTAATGGTGAGAGGTTAGCATGTTTTGTTGTAGCCTCTGTAACTTTCTCACTCATTATTATTCATGATTCATTCATGATATTTCTCAATCTTGGCATCATCAGGAATACTTTAGTAGTGTTTAGAAACATGTTATCTACTCACTCAGACAGAAAATGACTCAACTCCAAAGAATAGTAGTGTGGTTTTAATATGATTTGAATCTTTGCAGGCTGTCAGGCTGTCTAGTTACAGAGGAAGGCTGTGCTTCTCTGGTCTCAGCTCTGAAGTCAAACCCCTCACACCTGAGAGAGCTGGACCTGAGCTACAATCACCCAGGAGACTCAGGAGTCAGACTGCTCTCTGCTGGACTAGAGGATCCACACTGCAGACTGGAGAAACTCAAGTATGTAGAGGGTTTATGTCAATGTTCATATCAGACATGTTGGAGTTATCAGGCTAGTTAAGACAAACATTCTGACCACAACTTGGACTTAGTTATATAAAGACTGTGTGTGTGTGTGTGTGTGTGTGCGTGTGTGTCCAGTGTGTGTGTGGGTCCAGTGTGTGTGTGTGTGTGTCCAGTGTGTGTGTATCCAGTGTGTGTATGTGTGTGTTTCGGTGTCCAGTGTGTGTGTGTGTGTGTGTGTGTGTGTGTGTGTGTGTGTGTGTGTGTGTGTGTGTGTGTGTGTGGGGGTCCAGTGTGTTTGTGTGTCCAGTGTGTGTGTGTGTGCACGTGTATCAGTACACACACTGGACACACAAACACACACTGGACCCACAAACACACACACACTGGACACACACATACTGGACAAACACACACTGGACACACACAAACACTGGGCAAACACACACACACTGGACAAACACACACACACACACTGGACACACACACACACACACACACACACACACACAAACACACTCTGGACACACACACAAAAAGGAAACAAACACACACACTGGACACACACACACACACTGGACACACACACACTCACACTGGACACACACACACACTGGACACACACACACTGGACAAACACACACACACTGGACACACACACACACACACACACACTGGACACACTTGACACACACACACACACACTGGACACACATATACACTGGACACACACAGACACACACTGGATACACACACACACACACACACTGGACACACTTGACACACACACACACACTGGACACACATATACACTGGACACACACACTGTTCACACACTGTACACACACACACACACACACACTGGACACACACAGACACACACACACACACTCACACTGGACACACACACACACACACACACACACACACAATGGACACACACTTTCACACAGACACTGGAGACACACACAAAGGAAACACACACACACACACACAAAGGAAACACACACACTGAACACATACACACACACACACACTGGACACACACACACACTGGACACACGCACACATACTGGACACACAGACACATACACTGGACACACACACACACACACAAACACACACACACAAACACACAAATTGGACACACACACACACACACACTGGACACAGACACACACACACACACACACACACACACACACACACACACACACACACACACACACACACTGGACACACACACACACACACACACACACACACACACACACACACACACACACACACACACACACACACACACACACACACACACACACACACACACGCAGAGTGGACAAACACTGGACAAACACAGACACACACTTGGACAAAGTTATATACTGACAGTGTGTATGTGTGTGTGTGTGTGTGTGTGTGTGTGTGTGTGTGTGTGTGTGTGTGTGTGTGTGTGTGTGTGTGTGTGTGTGTGTGTGTGTGTGTGTGTGTGTGTGTGTGTGTGTGTATGTGTGTGTGTGTGAGTTCAGGTGTATCCCTCAATGACTGTCTGTTCTTCTGCTTACCGCTACAGTGTGGAACATGGTGGAGAGAACACAATGAAACCTGGACTTAGAAAATGTGAGTATTGACTGCTGTGAAGAATGTGACTAAGAATAAGTCTTAATTCAAGTGAAGTCAAAGTCAAAGACCACCATCATTACTTACTTGGTCATATTAAATATCAGATGTAGTTCTACAGAAGCAGAAATCAGGGACACCAAAGTTTACTAAGAGTTGCTTTGACAATGTGTGTGTGTGTGTGTGTGGTGTGTTCGTGTTACTTTAGAAATGTGTGTTTGTATTCATGCATGCATTCAGGATGTGTGTGTGTGTGTGTGTGTGTGTGTGTGTGTGTGATTAATGGGAATAAGTGTGTTTTATATTTCCATACAGTATAACATATGATCATTCAACAAGTCTCAAGTTACCTTAACTTCTCATTTTGATACCTAGAAACAGCTACATTAAATTAATTAGTGAAAAGTGAGTTAACATTCTAATGTGAATGATGATGATTTCTAATATTGTGTCTGGTTTCATCCATCAAATGTCTGTGATTTCACACTTGACCTAAACACAGTAAACAGACGCCTCTCTCTGTCTGAGGAGAACAGAAAGGTGACATGTAGGAGAGAGGAGCAGCCGTATCCTGATCACCCAGAGAGATTTGAGGTCTGGAGACAGGTGCTGTGTAGAGAGGGTCTGACTGGGCGCTGTTACTGGGAGGTAGAGTGGAGTGGGAGAGGGGCTGATATAGGAGTGGCATATAAAGGAATCAGCAGGAGAGGAAGGGGTGATGACTGTTGTTTTGGATACAATGACAAGTCCTGGAGTCTGGTCTGCTCTGACAACAGTTACAGAGCCAGGCACAGTAATAAGTCCACTCCCATAGACGTCCCCTCCTCCAGCTCCCACAGAGTAGGAGTGTATCTGGACTGGCCAGCCGGCACTCTGTCCTTCTACAGAGTCTCCTCTGACACACTGACCCACCTGAACACATTCCACTCCACATTCACTGAGCCCCTCTATCCAGGGTTTAATGTTTTGTATGATGGGGACTCAGTGTCCCTGTAAATAATAATAATAACCATGGTAACACTGACACACACACACACACACACACACTGGATACACACACACACACACACAGTGGACACACACACACACACACATACACTGGACACACACACACACTCGACAAACACACACACACTGGACACACACACACACACACTGCACACACACACACACACACACACACACACACTGGACAAACACACACAATGGACACACACACACTGGACACACACACACAGGACACACACATGCAGGACAAACACACACACACACACACACACACACACACACACACACACACAATTAACACACACTGGACACACACTGAACACACACACACACACACTGGACACACACACACACACACTGAGCACACATACATACACTAGAAACACACACACTGAACACATACACACACACTGAACACACACACACACTGGACACACACACACACACTGAACACACATACATACACTAGACACACACACACACACACTGAACACACACACACACACTGAACACACACACACCCACACAATGGACACACACACACACACACTGAACTCACACACACACTGAACACACATACATACACTAGACACACACACACACACTGAACACATACACACACACACACTGAACACATACACACACTGGACACACACACACTGGACACGCACACACACACACACACACACACATACACTGGACACACACATTGGACACGCACTGGACACGCACTGGACACACACACACTCGACAAACACACACAGACACTGGACACACACACACTGGACACACACATTGGACACGCACTGGACACACACTGGACACACACACACTCAACAAACACACACATACACACAGACACTGGACAGACACACACACTCGCACACATTGGACACACACTGGACACACACACATACTGGACTCACACACACACACACACACACACACACACACACACTGGACACACACACACACATTGGACACACACACACACACACACTGGACCCACACACACATACTGGACACACACACACACACACTTGAAACACACACACACACACTGGACACACACATTCACTTGACAAACACACACAAACTGAAGACACAAACACACACACACTGGACACACACACACCGGACACACACTGGACACACACACTGGACACTGGACATACACACACACACTGGACACACACACACACACTGGACAAACATTCTTACCACCACTTGTACAAAGTTATTTGCTGAATGTGTGTGTGTGTCCAGTGTGTGTGTTGTGTGTGTCCGTGTCCAGTGTGTGTGTGTGTGTGTGGTGTGTGGTGTGTGTGTGTTGTGTGTGTGTGTGTGTGTGTGTGTGTGACTTCAGGTGTATCCCTCAATGACTGTCTGTTCTTCTGCTTACCGCTACAGTGTGGAACATGGTGGAGAGAACACAATGAAACCTGGACTTAGAAAATGTGAGTGTTGACTGCTGTGAAGAATATGACTAAGAATAAGTCTTAATTCAAGTGAAGTCAAAGTCAAAGACCACCATCATTACTTACTTGGTCATATTAAATATCAGCTGTAGTTCTACAGAAGCAGAAATCATGGACATCAAAGTTTACAAAGAGTTGCTTTGTCAATGTGTGTGTGTGTGTGTGTGTGTGTGTGTGTGTGTGTGTGTGTGTGTGTGTGGCATGTTCCTGTTACATTAGAAATGTGTGTGAAATGTGTGTGTGTGTGTGTTCAGTGTGTGTGTGTGTGTGTGTGTGTGTGTGTGTGTTTTCATGCTTGCATGCATACAGGTGTGGGTGTGTGTCTGTTCAGGATGTGTGTGTTTGTGTGTGTGTGTGTTCAGGATGTGTGTGTGTGTGTGTGTGTGTGTGTGTGTGTGTGTGTGTGATTAATGGGAATAAGTGTGTTTTATATTACCATACAGTATAACATATGATCATTGAACAAGTCTCAAGTTACCTTAACTTCTCATTTTGATACCTAGAAACATCTACATTAAATGAATTAGTGAAAAGTGAGTTAACATTCTAATGTGAATGATGATGATTTCTAATATTGTGTCTGGTTTCATCCATCAGATGTCTGTGATCTCACACTGGACCCAAACACAGTAAACAGATTCCTCTCTCTGTCTGAGGAGAACAGAAAGGTGACATGTAGGAGAGAGGAGCAGCCGTATCCTGATCACCCAGAGAGATTTGAGATCTGTAGACAGGTGCTGTGTAGAGAGGGTCTGACTGGGCGCTGTTACTGGGAGGTAGAGTGGAGTGGGAGAAGGGCTGTTATAGGAGTGGCATATAAAGGAATCAGCAGGAGAGGATGGGGTAATGACTGTGGGATTGGACGCAATGACAAGTCCTGGAGTCTGTACTGCTCTGACAACAGTTACTTTGCCTGTCACAATAAGAAGTCCACTACCATAGACGTCCCCTCTTCCAGCTCCCACAGAGTAGGAGTGTATCTGGACTGGCCAGCCGGCACTCTGTCCTTCTACAGAGTCTCCTCTGACACACTGACCCACCTGAACACATTCCACTCCACATTCACTGAGCCCCTCTATCCAGGGTTTAGGGTTCATGATGTTGACTCCTCAGTGTCCCTGTAAATAATAACCATGGTAACACTGGACACACACACACACACACACACTGGAAACACACACATACACACACAAACACACACACACACACACACACACACACACACTGGAAACACACACATACACACACACACACACACACACACACACACACACACACACACACACACACACACACACACACACACACACTGGACAAACACAAACACTGGACACAATCACACTGGACATACACACACACACACACACTGGACACACACACACTGTACACACACATACACACACTGATCACAAAGATGAACAGAGCAAAGTACAGAGAGATCCTTGATGAAAACCTGCTCCAGAGCGCTCTGGACCTCAGACTGGGGTGAAGGTTCACCTTCCAACAGGACAATGAGCCTAAGCACACAACCAAGACAACACAGGAGTTCTAAAAACCCATAACTTTGTCATTATGGGATGTTGTGTGTAGATTGATGAGTAAAAAAAAAACAATTTAATCAATTTTAGAATAAGGCTGAAAATGTGGAAAAAGTCAAGGGGTCTGAATACTTTCCGAAAGCACTGTGTAACTATGTGTGCTCGATTGTATACACCTGTCAGTAACGGGTGTGGCTGAAATAGCAGAATCCACTTATTTGAAGAGTGTCCACATACTTGTGTATATTATGTTAATTATTTATGCATAGTCACTTTAACTCTACCCACATGTACATATTACTTCAACTACCTCAACTAGCCGGTGCCCCCGCACATTGACTCTGCACCGGTACCCCCCTGTATATATAGCCTCCCTACTGTCACTTTATTTTACTTCTGCTCTTTTTTTCTCAACACTTTTTTGTTGATGTTTTATTTTACTTTTTTTCTAAAAAAAATAAATGCACTGTTGGTTAAGGGCTGTAATTAAGCATTTCACTGTAATGTCTGCACCTGTTGTATTCGGTGCATGTGGCCAATAAAATTTGATTTGATTTGATTTGATATATAGTGTATTTTCCTGGGATATTACTCAGGTCCCACCCGTCCAGTTATGCTGCTCTGGCGCCATCCTGTGGACAGCTGGGAACACAACTTCAACTCCATTACATTCAATGTATCCCACAAAGTGCCACTTGGCTGGACAAAGCAGTCTGAATGGAAATCAGGTCCATATATGAATACAGGCAGACACACAGCCTTACATGTCATATCACTGAGTCTCAGTTTAAATCACGGTTTAAACATAACAAGTCATTGCAAATGAAACCATTTCTCAATTAGGTTTTAGGTTTTATTTATTCACACCAAAGAAAATAAGTGAAAGACAAAACAATGCAGATAAATAAACAGGTAAAAACGGTGTTCAGGTGAGGATGGGAAGCCCAAAAGGGCTGATATGAAAACCACACCACAAATAAAAGTTAAAAACAAAACGTTTGTTCAAACAGTTAAACAAAACATATTAATTTTAATTGTACATGATATACAGTGGTTTGCGAAAGTATTCACTCCCCTTGGCATTTTTCCTATTTTGTTGCCTTACAACCTGGAATTAAAATAGATTTTTGGGTGTTTATATCAATTGATTTACACAACATGCCTACCACTTTGAAGATGAAAAATATTTTTTATTGTGAAACAAACAAGAAATAAGACAAAAAAACAGAAAACTTGAGCGTGCATAACTATTCACCCCCCCCAAAGTCAATACTTTGTAGAGCCACCTTTTGCAGCAATTACAAATGCAAGTCTCTTGGGGTATGTCTCTATAAGCTTGGCACATCTAGCCACTGGGATTTTTGCCCATTCTTCAAGGCAAAACTGCTCCAGCTCCTTCAAGTTGGATGGGTTCCGCTGGTGTATAGCAATCTTTAAGTCATACCACAGATTCTCAATTGGATTGAGGTCTGGGCTTTGAATAGGCCATTCCAAGACATTTAAATGTTTCCCCTTAAACCACTCAAGTGTTGCTTTAGCAGTATGCTTAGGGTCATTGACCTGCTGGAAGGTGAACCTCCGTCCCAGTCTCAAATCTCTGGAAGACTGAAACAGGTTTCCCTCAAGAATTTCCCTGTATTTAGCGCCATCCATCATTCCTTCAATTCTGACCAGTTTCCCTGTCCCTGCCGATGAAAAACATCCCCACAGCATGATGAACATCCCCGAGAACAGGGATGGTGTTCTCGGGGGTGATGAGAGGTGTTGGGTTTGCGCCAGACATAGCGTTTTCCTTGATGGCCAAAAAGCTAAATTTTTGTCTCATCTGACCAGAGTACCTTCTTCCATATGTTTGGGGAGTCTCCCCCAAACATATGGAAGGGGGAATGTGTTTGCTTATTTTTTTCTTTAAGCAAGATCATGCTTTAATGTTCTGAACACTCCAGGATCCAGCAGATCCTACAGGGATAATGTGAAAATGCCTCTAATAGAGGTTTTGAATGAGCAAGTCTGAAGCGAACAGTAAGAGCTGATATATCATGTAGATTAAACACAGAAACATTATAAAACCACTCAGAGAGGTATTCATCTACAGGACTGGGACACTGGAGAACCACTCAGAGAGGTATTCATCTACAGGACTGAGACACTGGAGAACCACTCAGAGAGGTATTCATCTACAGGTCTGGGACACTGTAAAACCACTCAGAGAGGTATTCATCTACAGGACTGGGATACTGGAGAACCACTCAGAGAGGTATTCATCTACAGGACTGAGACACTGGAGAACCACTCAGAGAGGTATTCATCTACAGGACTGAAACACTGTAAAACCACTCAGAGAGGTATTCATCTACAGGACTGGGACACTGTAAAACCACTCAGAGAGGTATTCATCTACAGGACTGGGACACTGTAAAACCACTCAGAGAGGTATTCATCTACAGGACTGAGACACTGTAAAACCACTCAGAGAGGTATTCATCTACAGGACTGGGACACTGTAAAACCACTCAGAGAGGTATTCATCTACAGGACTGAGACACTGTAAAACCACTCAGAGAGGTATTCATCTACAGGACTGGGACACTGTAAAACCACTCAGAGAGGTATTCATCTACAGGACTGGGACACTGTAAAACCACTCAGAGAGGTATTCATCTACAGGACTGGGACACTGTAAAACCACTCAGAGAGGTATTCATCTACAGGACTGGGACACTGTAAAACCACTCAGAGAGGTATTCATCTACAGGACTGGGTGGGTATTATTAGTCTGTTCTCAGTAGAAATGGATATAAACAGTGATTCAAACTTAAAAACAGCGAGTTTAGTGCCCAGATTCTGACACTCCAAGAAGATAATTCCCATTTATAGTTATTTTGATACTACAGGCAAGGGGTTCTTCATTTGTCCCCATAGGAAAACCCTTTTTAGTGGTGAGCTTAATTTATAGAACATGACTTTTCCTGTTGATTCTTCTGCTCCAAGTCTTTCTCTAGTTCAGAGTTCTTCTGCTTCAAGTCTTCATAAGTTTTCTCTAGCTCAGAGTTCTTCTGCTTCAAGTCTTCAGAAGTTTTCTCTAGTTCAGAGTTCTTCTGTTTTAAGTCTTCAGAAGTTTTCTCTAGCTCAGAGTTCTTCTGCTTTAAGTCTTCAGAAGTTTTCTCTAGCTCAGAGTTCTCCTGCTTCAAGTCTAAATCGATGTTTCTGTTCTGTTGCTCTAGCTCATATATCCTCCTCAATAGTTTGTCAGAATTCTCCTCAGCAGAATCTTTTCCACTTTAATAACTTGCATCTTCATCTTTTGCATCCTCCTCCTCCTCCTCAGTGTCACTTTCCTAAGCATGACACACACAGTTCACAGTTTAGTTTCTCTAACTGAAATACAAAGAAATGGTTTATCAAATAGGAGTATTTATCAAATTGGGGTATTGTCAATGGCATTCAGGAACGTTAAATAACAGAAAATTACCTTGAGTTATCTTTGTCTTTCCAGCGTTGCCATGGTGGCCTTTGTGTCCCCCCGTCTCCAGTGGCCTCGACCAGGATGTGTGTTTGCATTGTTGGGACGGTGTAGTGTCGCCTGAAGTGGCTCTCACAGGAGGAGGCAGTGTAGCTCAAACAGTCTAATGTCTCTTCAAGCTTCTGGGCTGGTTAGATATCAGTCAGACAGTCTAATGTCTCTTCAAGCCTCTGGGCTGGTTAGATATCAGGCAGACAGTCTAATGTCTCTTCAAGCCTCTGGGCTGGTTAGATATCAGTCAGACAGTCTAATGTCTCTTCAAGCCTCTGGGCTGGTTAGATATCAGTCAGACAGTCTAATGTATCTTCAAGCCTCTGGGCTGGTTAGATATCAGTCAGACAGTCTAATGTCTCTTCAAGCCTCTGGGCTGGTTAGATATCAGTCAGACAGTCTAATGTCTCTTCAAGCCTCTGGACTGGTTAGATATCAGTCAGACAGTCTAATGTCTCTTCAAGCCTCTGGGCTGGTTAGATATCAGTCAGACAGTCTAATGTCTCTTTAAGCCTCTGGGCTGGTTAGATATCAGTCAGACAGTCTAATGTCTCTTCAAGCCTCTGGGCTGGTTAGATATCAGTCAGACAGTCTAATGTCTCTTCAAGCCTCTGGGCTGGTTAGATATCAGTCAGACAGTCTAATGTCTCTTCAAGCTTCTGGGCTGGTTAGATATCAGTCAGACAGTCTAATGTCTCTTCAAGCCTCTGGGCTGGTTAGATATCAGTCAGACAGTCTAATGTCTCTTCAAGCCTCTGGGCTGGTTAGATATCAGTCCGGAGGAGGCAGTGCAGGTCAGACAGTCTAATGTCTCTTCAAGCCTCTGGGCTGGTTAGATATCAGTCAGACAGTCTAATGTCTCTTCAAGCCTCTGGGCTGGTTAGATATCAGTCAGACAGTCTAATGTCTCTTCCCGCCTCTGGGCTGGTTAGATATCAGTCAGACAGTCTAATGTCTCTTCAAGCCTCTGGGCTGGTTAGATATCAGTCAGACAGTCTAATGTCTCTTCAAGCCTCTGGGCTGGTTAGATATCAGTCAGACAGTCTAATGTCTCTTCAAGCCTCTGGGCTGGTTAGATATCAGTCAGACAGTCTAATGTCTCTTCAAGCCTCTGGGCTGGTTAGATATCAGTCAGACAGTCTAATGTCTCTTCAAGCCTCTAGGCTGGTTAGATATCAGTCAGACAGTCTAATGTCTCTTCAAGCCTCTGGGCTGGTTAGATATCAGTCAGACAGTCTAATGTCTCTTCAAGCCTCTGGGCTGGTTAGATATCAGTCAGACAGACTAATGTCTCTTCAAGCCTCTGGGCTGGTTAGATATCAGTCAGACAGTCTAATGTCTCTTCAAGCCTCTGGGCTGGTTAGATATCAGTCAGACAGTCTAATGTCTCTTCAAGCCTCTGGGCTGGTTAGATATCAGTCAGACAGTCTAACGTCTCTTCAACCCTCTGGGCTGGTTAGATATTAGTCAGACAGTCTAATGTCTCTTCAAGCCTCTGGGCTGGTTAGATATCAGTCAGACAGTCTAATGTCTCTTCAAGCCTCTGGGCTGGTTAGATATCAGTCAGGAGGAGGCAGTGCAGGTCAGACAGTCTAATGTATCTTCAAGCCTCTGGGCTGGTTAGATATCAGTCAGACAGTCTAATGTCTCTTCAAGCCTCTGGGCTGGTTAGATATCAGTCAGACAGTCTAATGTCTCTTCAAGCCTCTGGGCTGGTTAGATATCAGTCAGACAGTCTAATGTCTCTTCAAGCCTCTGGGCTGGTTAGATATCAGTCAGACAGTCTAATGTCTCTTCAAGCCTCTGGGCTGGTTAGATATCAGTCAGACAGTCTAATGTCTCTTCAAGCCTCTGGGCTGGTTAGATATCAGTCAGACAGTCTAATGTCTCTTCAAGCCTCTGGGCTGGTTAGATATCAGTCAGACAGTCTAATGTCTCTTCAAGCCTCTGAGCTGGTTAGATATCAGTCAGACAGTCTAATGTCTCTTCAAGCCTCTGGGCTGGTTAGATATCAGTCAGACAGTCTAATGTCTCTTCAAGCCTCTGGGCTGGTTAGATATCAGTCAGACAGTCTAATGTCTCTTCAAGCCTCTGGGCTGGTTAGATATCAGTCAGACAGTCTAATGTCTCTTCAAGCCTCTGAGCTGGTTAGATATCAGTCAGACAGTCTAATGTCTCTTCAAGCCTCTGGGCTGGTTAGATATCAGTCAGACAGTCTAATGTCTCTTCAAGCCTCTGGGCTGGTTAGATATCAGTCAGACAGTCTAATGTCTCTTCAAGCCTCTGGGCTGGTTAGATATCAGTCAGACAGTCTAATGTCTCTTCAAGCCTCTGGGCTGGTTAGATATCAGTCAGACAGTCTAATGTCTCTTCAAGCCTCTGGGCTGGTTAGATATCAGTCAGACAGTCTAATGTCTCTTCAAGCCTCTGGGCTGGTTAGATATCAGTCAGTCAGTCTAATGTCTCTTCAAGCCTCTGGGCTGGTTAGATATCAGTCAGACAGTCTAATGTCTCTTCAAGCCTCTGGGCTGGTTAGATATCAGTCAGGAGGAGGCAGTGCAGGTCAGACAGTCTGGTCAGTCAGTAACGCAATCTAGTGGAAACAGACATTAAACATTTATATTATGGCTGTACACTATTGGCTGGTTTCCCATAAAACTGATTAAGCCTTGTCCTATAAAGTAGAAACAATGTTGATTCAACCAGTTCATGTCCTTTGGGAACTGTCAAATCGCAAGAATTTCCATCGGTGTCCGTGTTGCTGAATCCGCTTGTTTTTAGTGAGTGCATACATTTTTCATACTCCGCTTGTAGGCTACTTGACTGTTTGTTTGTTTACCTATCATGTGGCAAAGTCACTACTGACCATATCAACTGCGATGGTTGGCTATAGCTACAGTATATATATATGGGAGCAGGATAACGTTCAGTGGTTGGCTATAGCTACAGTATATATATTTGGGAGCAGGATAACGTTCAGTGGTTGACTATAGCTACAGTATATATATTTGGGAGCAGGATAACGTTCAGTGGTTGGCTATAGCTACAGTATATATATTTGGGAGCAGGATAATGTTCAGTGGTTGGCTATAGCTACAGTATATATATATGGGAGCAGGATAACGTTTAGTGGTTGGCTATAGCTACAGTATATATATTTGGGAGCAGGATAACGTTCAGTGGTTGGCTATAGCTACAGATAATATATATTTGGGAGCAGGATAACATTCAGTGGTTGGCTATAGCTACAGTATATATATTTGGGAGCAGGATAACGTTCAGTGGTTGGCTATAGCTACAGTATATATATTTGGGAGCAGGATAACGTTCAGTGGTTGGCTATAGCTACAGTATATATATTTGGGAGCAGGATAACGTTCAGTGGTTGGCTATAGCTACAGTATATATATATATATATATATATATATATATATATATATATATATATATATATATATATATATATATATTTGGGAGCAGGATAACGTTCAGTGGTTGCCTATAGCTACAGTGTATATATATATATATATATATATATATATATATATATATATATATATATATATATATTTGGGAGCAGGATAACTTTCAGTGGTTGGCTATAGCTACAGTATACAGTGGGGAAAAAAAAGTATTTAGTCAGCCACCAATTGTGCAAGTTCTCCCACTTAAAAATATGAGAGAGGCCTGTAATTTTCATCATAGGTACACGTCAACTATGACAGACAAATTGAGAATTTTTTTTGGAGAAAATCACATTGTAGGATTTTTAATGAATTTATTTGCAAATTATGGTGGAAAATAAGTATTTGGTCACCTACAAACAAGCAAGATTTCTGGCTCTCACAGACCTGTAACTTCTTCTTTAAGAGGCTCCTCTGTCCTCCACTCGTTACCTGTATTAATGGCACCTGTTTGAACTTGTTATCAGTATAAAAGACACCTGTCCACAACCTTAAACAGTCACACTCCAAACTGCACTATGGCCAAGACCAAAGAGCTGTCAAAGGACACCAGAAACAAAATTGTAGACCTGCACCAGGCTGGGAAGACTGAATCTGCAATAGGTAAGCAGCTTGGTTTGAAGAAATCAACTGTAGGAGCAATTATTAGGAAATGGAAGACATACAAGACCACTGATAATCTCCCTCGATCTGGGGCTCCACGCAAGATCTCACCCCGTGGGGTCAAAATGATCACAAGAACGGTGAGCAAAAATCCCAGAACCACACAGGGGTCCTAGTGAATGACCTGCAGAGAGCTGGGACCAAAGTAACAAAGCCTACCATCAGTAACACACTACGCCGCCAGGGACTCAAATCCTGCAGTGCAGACGTGTCCCCCTGCTTAAGCCAGTACATGTCCAGGCCCGTCTGAAGTTTGCTAGAGTGCATTTGGATGATCCAGAAGAGGATTGGGAGAATGTCATATGGTCAGATGAAACCAAAATAGAACTTTTTGGTAAAAACTCAACTCGTCGTGTTTGGAGGACAAAGAATGCTGAGTTGCATCCAAAGAACACCATACCTACTGTGAAGCATGGGGGTGGAAACATCATGCTTTGGGGCTGTTTTTCTGCAAAGGGACCAGGACAACTGATCCGTGTAAAGGAAAGAATGAATGGGGCCATGTATCGTGAGATTTTGAGTGAAAACCTCCTTCCATCAGCAAGGGCATTGAAGATGAAACGTGGCTGGGTCTTTCAGCATGACAATGATCCCAAACACACCGCCCGGGCAACGAAGGAGTGGCTTCGTAAGAAGCATTTCAAGGTCCTGGAGTGGCCTAGCCAGTCTCCAGATCTCAACCCCATAGAAAATCTTTGGAGGGAGTTGAAAGTCCGTGTTGCCCAGCGACAGCCCCAAAACATCACTGCTCTAGAGGAGATCTGCATGGAGGAATGGGCCAAAATACCAGCAACAGTGTGTGAAAACCTTGTGAAGACTTACAGAAAACGTTTGACCTGTGTCATTGCCAACAAAGGGTATATAACAAAGTATTGAGAAACTTTTGTTATTGACCAAATACTTATTTTCCACCTTAATTTGCAAATATATTCATTAAAAATCCTACAATGTGATTTTCTGGAATTTTTTTCCTCATTTTGTCTGTCATAGTTGACGTGTACCTATGATGAAAATTACAGGCCTCTCTCATCTTTTTAAGTGGGAGAACTTGCACAATTGGTGGCTGACTAAATACTTTTTTCCCCCACTGTATATCTGTACACATAATTCTACATGGTGATTTTTTACATTTTAGTCATTTAGCAGACGCTCTTATCCAGAGCGACTTACATACATTGCGTGTGCATACATTTTAATTTTTTATACTGGAATCGAACCCACAACCCTGGTGTTGCAAATGCCATGCTCTACCAACTGAGCTACACCCCTGCCAGCCATTCCCATAATAATTATTTTCCTGCTGTAGCAAACTGGCTAAAATTAAGATCCTACATCTGTAGCAATACACCTCTCTTTGATGTACATGGCTATATCAGGATTAACTTTTGACCATTTGACATCTTTTATTTACTGTTGTTTAGGCTGGTTGAATGAGTCGCCTATAAAAGCTACTTCATCTGCAAGAGAACAGGCGGCTGCACCAGCGACTGTAAGAAGTGATGTGATTTCCTCATATGAACGTGAAAGTAAGTGTGTAGCCTACGCAGTTACACAATGGCTGTTGAAACTGTGGCACATATTTCTCTGTAACATTAGAAGTCGGATGAATGTGTTGATATGTAGGAAAGACGGGCAGACTCTCGTAGGTCTAGGCTAAACTACAAACTATTATAAGGTTAGGTCAACGTCAGACATTCAATAGTCAGAGTACGTTTGAGCTATGATCACTTATCATGCTGACAAACCTGATGGTCTCCGTTTGAAATGGTGTGTAAAATACCATGCCTAGGCTACAAGCTCTGTCCTGCTACTGTTAGGTCTATAACGTTATGGGAACTGATCTGAACAGGTTTAGGCTGGTCATCTAGGATATGTAGGCTATAGCTGAGGTATAGACCTCCATCTGTTTTTTATTTATTTATTTTATTTCACCTTTATTTAACCAGGTAAGCCAGTTGAGAACAGGTTCTCATTTACAACTGCGACCTGGCCAAGATAAAGCAAAGTAGTGCAATAAAAACAACACAGAGTTACATATGGGGTAAAAAAAAAAATAATGTCAGAAATACAACAGAAAATATATATACAGTGTGTGCAAATGTAGCAAGTTATGGAGGTAAGGCAATAAATAGGCTATAGTGCAGAATAATTACAATAGTATTAACACTGGAATGCTAGATGTGCAAGAGATTATGTGCAAATAGAGATACTGGGGTGCAAAAGAGCAAATTAAATAACAATATAGGGATGAGGTAGTTGGGTGGGCTAATTTCAGATGGGCTGTGTACAGGTGCAGTGATCGGTAAGGTGCTCTGACAACTGATGCTTAAAGTTATTGAGGGAGATAAGAGTCTCCAGCTTCAGAGATTTTTGCAATTCGTTCCAGTCATTGGCAGCAGAGAACTGGAAGGAATGGCGGCCAAAGGAGGTGTTGGCTTTGGGAATGACCAGTGAGATATACCTGCTGGAGCGCAGACTATGGGTGGGTGCTGCTATGGTGACCAATGAGCTAAGATAAGGCGGGGATTTGCCTAGCAGTGATTTATAGATGGCCTGGAGCCAGTGGGTTTGACGACGAACATGTAGTGAGGACCAGCCAACAAGAGCGTACAGGTCACAGTGGTGGGTAGAGTATGGGGCTTTGGAGACAAAACGGATGGCACTGTGATAGACTACATCCAATTTGCTGAGTAGAGTGTTGGAGGCTATTTTGTAAATGACATCGCCGAAGTCAAGGATCGGTAGGATAGTCAGTTTTACGAGGGCATGTTTGGCAGCATGAGTGAAGGAGGCTTTGTTGCGAAATAGGAAGCCGATTCTAGATTTAACTTTGGATTGGAGATTCTTTATGTGAGTCTGGAAGTTGAGTTTACAGTCTAACCAGACACCTAGATATTTGTAGTTGTCCACATACTCTAGGTCAGACCCGTCGAGAGTGGTGATTCTAGTCGGGTGGGCGGGTGCTAGCAGCGTTCGATTGAAAAGCATGCATTTAGTTTTACTAGTGTTTAAGAGCAGTTGAAGGCTACTGAAGGATTGTTGTATGGCATTGAAGCTCGTTTGGAGGTTTGTTAACACAGTGTCCAATGAAGGGCCGGATGTATACAAAATGGTGTCGTCTGCGTAGAGGTGGATCTGAGAGTCACCAGCAGCAAGAGCGACATCATTGATATACACGGAGAAAAGTGTCGGCCCAAGAATTGAACCCTGTGGCACCCCCATAGAGACTGCCATAGGTCCAGACAACAGGCCCTCCGATTTGACACACTGAACTCTATCTGAGAAGTAGTTGGTGAACCAGGCGAGGCAGTCATTTGAGAAACCAAGGCTATTTAGTCTGCCAATAAGAATGCGGTGGTTGACAGAGTCGAAAGCCTTGGCCAGGTCGATGAAGACGGCTGCACAGTACTGTCTATTATCAATCGCGGTTATAATATCGTTTAGGACCTTGAGCGTGGCTGAAGTGCACCCGTGACCAGCTCGGAAACCGGATTGCATAGCGGAGAAGGTACGGTGGTATTCGAAATGGTCGATGATCTGTTTGTTAACTTGGCTTTCGAATACTTTCGAAAGGCAGGGCAGGATGGATATAGGTCTGTAGCAGTTTGGATCTAGAGTGTCACCCCCTTTGAAGAGGGGGATGACCGCGGCAGCTTTCCAATCTCTGGGGATCTCAGACGTTATGAAAGAGAGGTTGAACAGACTAGTAATAGGGGTTGCGACAATTTCGGCGGCTAGTTTTAGGAAGAAAGGGTCCAGATTGTCTAGCCCAGCTGATTTGTAGGGGTCCAGATTTTGCAGCGCTTTCAAAACATCAGCTGTCTGAATTTGTGTGAAGGAGAAGCGGGGGGGGCATGGGCAAGTTGCAGCAGAGGGTGCAGAGTTGGTGGCCGGGTTAGTGGTAGCCAGATGGAAAGCATGGCCAGCTGTAGCAAAATGCTTGTTGAAATTCTCGATTATTGTAGATTTATCGGTGGTGATAGTGTTTCCTAGCCTCAGTGCAGTGGGCAGCTGGGAGGAAGTGCTCTTATTCTCCATGGACTTTACAGTGTCCCAAAACTTTTTGGAGTTAGTGCTACAGGATGCAAATTTCTGTTTGAAAAAGTTAGCCTTTGCTTTCCTGACTGCTTGTGTATATTGGTTCCTAACTTCCCTGAAAAGTTGCATATCGCGGGGGCTATTTGATGCTAATGCTGTACGCCACAGGATGTTTTTGTGCTGGTCAAGGGCAGTCAAGTCTGAGGAGAACCAGGGGCTATATCGGTTCTTAGTTCTGTATTTTTTGAATGGGGCATGTTTATTTAAGATTGAGAGGAAATTACTTTTAAGGAACAACCAGGCATCCTCTACTGACGGAATGAGATCTATATCCATCCAGGATACCTGGGCCAGGTCAATTAGGAAGGCCTCCTCGCTAAAGTGTTTTAGGGAGCGTTTGACAGTGATGAGGGGTGGTCGTTTGACCGCGGACCCGTTACGGACGCAGGCAATAAGGCAGTGATCGCTGAGATCCTGGTTGAAGACAGCTGAGGTGTATTTAGAGGGTATGTTAGTCAGGATGATATCTATGAGGGTACCCATGTTTAAGGATTTAGCGTTGTACCTGGTAGGTTCGTTGATAATTTGCGTGAGGTTGAGGGCATCTAGCTTGGATTGTAGGATGGCTGGGGTATTAAGCATATCCCAATTTAGGTCACCAAGCAGTACAAACTCAGAGGATAAATGGGGGGCAATCAATTCACATATGGTGTCCAGGGCACAGCTGGGGGCTGAGGGGGGTCTGTAGCAAGCGGCAACAGTGAGAGACTTATTTCTGGAAAGGTGGATTTTTAGAAGTAGAAGCTCAAACTGTTTGGGCACAGACCTGGATAGTATGATAGAGCTCTGCAGGCTATCTCTACAGTAGATTGCAACTCCACCTCCTTTGGCAGTTCTATCTAGACGGAAAATGTTATAGTTGGGGATGGAAATTTCAGAATTTTTGGTGGCCTTCCTGAGCCAGGATTCAGACACTGCTAGAACATCAGGGTTGGCAGAGTGTGCTAACGCAGTGAATAACTCAAACTTAGGAAGTAGACTTCTGATATTTATGTGCAAGAAACCAAGACTTTTGCGATTACAGAAGTCAACAAATGATAGCTCCTGGGGAGTAGGAGTGATACTGGGGGCTACAGGGCCTGGGTTAGCCTCTACATCACCAGAGGAACAGAGGAGGACTAGAATAAGGATACGGCTAAAGGCTTTAAGAACTGGTCTTCTAGTGCGTTGGGTACATAGAATAAAGGGGGCAGATTTCCGGGTGTTATAGAAAAGATTCAGGGCATTATGTACAGACAAGGATATGGAAGGATATGAGTAAAGTGGAGGTAAACCTAAGCGTTGGGTAACACTGAAAGAGATAGTATCTCTAGAGGCATCAATTGAGTCGGTCTCTGAGTGTATGGGGGGAGGGACAAAGGAGCTAACTAAGGCAGGTTTAGCTAGGCTGGGGGGTCTACAGTGATATAGTAAATTAGAAATAACCGAAACAACAATAAACTAACCATATTTGGGCTGAGGCTAAACATAAACAGGATGTAGTACTGTAAAAAGGAACAGTCCAGCAGATATCAGCTGTATAGCTGAGTTATCATAAGGTCCGGTGGTGAAGCGCTAGTGAGTAAGAGGCTACGTCCGTTTTGTTGTAGCCAGCTGGTAGCGATGAATCCGGAGTTAAAGGTCCAGTGATTCAGTGATTCCGGCGAAAAACTGATATGTTCTAGGTCGATAACGCGCAGTGCTGACTGGCCAAATATCCGGTGATCAATGTCCAGTGATTAAAATTAATCCAGCGGAAAAAAAATCAAATGTTCTGGGTGAAACACCGCTAGCTGTGGCTAATAGCAAGTAGCTAGTTCAGTTTAGTGAGTAAGCGTGTGCTAACGGGCCAGGGCTAGCAGATGGATGGAATCTTCGTGGTTACGTCGTAACCACATCAGACGATTTCGTCGGCAGACCAGTCGTGTAGGATCGGCGGGGCTCCGTGTCAACACTAGGTGGTCCCGTCCGGTTGATAGAGAGGTAGATAGCCGGGAGATGGGCCTAGCTCAGGTTGATTAGCCAGACCACAGGCTCCTGCTACTGTTACTGTTACAACGTTATGGGAACTGATCTGAACAGGTTTAGGCTGGTCATCTAGGCTATATCGGAGGTCAGTGGTGATTTTAGCATGTCAATCTTGGTGGGGCAAAACATAAATAAAGGGGGATGCATGCCAGCAAAGCCACTCCACAACACAACACTAAACAATACATTCATTGCACTATAACGGTGACAAACGGTGACCACAAACTGTTAGGGCCTACATAAAGCAGAGTCCCAACAGCAGAGTCCCAACAGCAGAGTCCCGACAGCAGAGTCCCGACAGCAGAGTCCCGACAGCAGAGTCCCGACAGCAGAGTCCCGACAGCAGAGTCCCGACAGCAGAGTCCCGACACAGAGTCCCGACAGCAGAGTCCCGACAGCAGAGTCCCAACAGCAGAGTCCCAACAGCAGAGTCCCAACAGCTGTCCTATCATTTCTCTTCATTATTTCTCTTCATATGACAAGGATTAAAAAGGATTTGCCTGTAGATTGTCGACCTGATTCGTGATGATGACTGCTGGCTAAGATTTTGAAAGTATGATGTTGACCTGATCAGTCCAATCAAAGCTACTGTAGATATAATGTGATTTGACGTCATTTTATCTGTGGCCAATGACCTTCTTGAATGGGCACTTCTAATTTAACTCTGTGGCAGCACCCAATGGGCTTGAATTTTCTAGCTCTACCCTTAGACTTGGCGGTGACGTAGTGTCCCCATGAGTGACAGAACACTGAGCCAATCACGAAGCAATGCTCTGTATTGTCTTCTGGCTTGACCCACCACCACAGAAAGCACTGAGCTATGCTGAAACACCTGCATTTTGGAGCTGCCTTACTCAAGAAAACAAAAAAGAGACCATGTTTTTTTGCGGCTTTATTAACTCAATTATATATATATTATTTTTTACATTTTTTGCAAACTGATATGTGACACGTATTAATGCCAAAATAACATGCAAAACAGGAAAGGCCACCTGCCCTGAATGACGGGTCACCACTGGCTGAGGTATAGACCTTGATCTGCTTTACACAAAAAAATAATGTTATACATTATAACCTAGCCTACTTTAAATAATAAAAAATCTCTTAATTGTTGCAAAAAACCTTTCTGTATAGATCACTGATCCCCCCCAGATCAATCATGCCCGTTTTAGCCCTTCTGTCTACATTCTCAGATACGTTTAGAAAAGAACAGATTTAAAGATAATAATTGGCTGACTTTTAATGAATACAAATAAGTGTGAGACATGGCCTTGTGTTGCTGCACTGTCTATAACTACCTTAACAAACAGTGACTTATTATTATTATTGACAGTTAACATGGAGAAGAGATGTCACAACCAGATGTTCATTTGATTGCATTAAATCACCTGACTGTTTCGATATGTCTGTTAGTAAATGTTATATAAGAGAAAATTAATAAATGATAACAATTTACATTCAAGAATTACTGTGTTAACTACAACCAACATGTTGGATCTCTGTTTAGGGGTCAGTGGTCTAAAATGAGTCTCTCTGGGGAGAGAGAGGAGGGGGGCCCTGCCTCTAAAATGAGTCTCTCTGGGGAACATGACACCAAAGCTAAGAGGTGAGATGACAATTTTGTTTAAGAATTATTAAGAGTTTATTTCCTAAATGCTATTTCCACAATAATCAGAAATGGTTGCTTATGGGTACCTTCAATATTACTGTTCTCAGATGTTTAATTAATAGATTTTAGATGTGTATAATTTTTTGGGGCAAAACGCTATATATCCATTGTTTAGCTGAAATTGAATGTTCGTATCCTGTATATTTGACTGTATTATCTGGTTGTCTCACCTAGCTATCTTAAGATGAATGCACTTACTGTAAATCGCTCTGGGTAAGAGCATCTGCTAAACAGGTGGGGCTCTGCCCTGAATGACAGGTCGCCACTGCTCCAAAGCAACTACATGTTGCACAGGAACCACTGACTCACTGCATGTTTCTATTATCAAGACACCTGCTGGTACCTCTTAACTGGTTAGTACATTTCATGAGGTGTCCTAAATATCTGCCAACTAGGTGGGACACTTATGAATAAAGAGGCTTCATGCATAGCTTTAATTTATACCCATAAGAGTAGGACTAAAACTGCTTTATTCTCAGCACTTATACGACACATTTTCTACTCTGAGACGCTTTTTTGATATGGGCCCAGATCTCAAAATATTGTAACGACCCAGTATTAAATGAGTCTGTCTGGGGAGAGAGAGGACCAATATTTCTACTCTGAGACGCTTTTTGGATACGTACCCAGATCTCAAATCTTGTTTTAAAAAACATTTTTTTGTTTGTTTGACATAATAAAAAAAGAATATGTACCCGACTTTAAAGACTGCTTTTAGTTTATTGTGTGGCTCTGCTCATGTCCCCGTTCTGAAACTGTCCGCGTCCCCGTACAGAACTGTCCGTGTCCACGTACGGTTTGGCGCAAAGCAAATTGTCCAGTTACGCGCAGAGTGGTCTGAGGTGATCTTGGGGAACAACGACGGAGTTCGCTACAGTGTTGAGACACCGAAGTTTATTGTTAAATTTGCTTTTTTGCGTAATGGTCAGTGACAGTATGAGTGTAGCCAGATCCTTTTCACTCGCTATTCTTGTTTAATTGTGTGGTTCACCGGATTCGTCATCATCCTCGAGGGACAGACGAATGACCTGCTAGTTAGCCAAGCTAGTCGGTACAGCTAGCTAAGCTAGCTACTCTACCAGCAGCATCCTAGTTATCCTAGCTACCACTACATCATCACCGGCTGCCTGCATTTCTTGTGGACCGATGGAGCTCCCTGGTTGTTTCTTCCACCTGTTAAATACCGTGGAGGGCTTCTCCCTCTCTCGTTGACGGATGCTGGCCTACGCTCGCTCTGTCCAGTTCTCCTCTCTTCTCCTCTCTTCACTAGATGGACGGTAACTGTTAGTGTTGTCCTCCAGAGTGGCACAGTGGTCTAAGGCACTGCATCGCAATGCTGACTGTGCCACTAGAGATCCTGGTTCGAATCCAGGCTCTGTCGTAGCTGGCCCTGACCGGGAGACCCATGGGGCGGTGCACAATTGGCCCAGGATAGGGGAGGGAATGGCCGGCAGGGATATAGCTCAGTTGGTATGGCATTTGCAACGCCCTAGGGTTGTGGGTTCGATTCCCACGGGGGGCCAGTATTTAAAAATAATGTATATATTAACTGTAAGTCGCTCTAGCGTCTACTAAAATGTAAATGTGTTTAACCCCTCTGTGTCCAAGGACTGAACTTTTGAATATTATTTTCGGGCGCCTCAAGTTACATTTTTTACAACGTTTATTTCTGATAAAAAAACAGGCCTTATTTTAGGTAATTTTTCACCCTACCAGCTCCTATTAGTTCTGTTGAGCTCCGTGACACCGACTCGCCTTCAGAACGTTCTATTCCCAGTCCATTGTTCTGCGTCACAATGCCAGCTTCACTATTGTTATCAATGAGACCTGCCTGCGTTACCCTGTAGGTTTACCTCAGGTAACTTATTATTAACAAGGTTACGGCTACTTGGTGAGCGTTAACCCTGTAGGTTTACCTCAGGTAACTTATTATTAACAAGGTTACGGCTACTTGGTGAGTGTCAACCCTGTAGGTTTACCTCAGGTAACTTATTATTAACGAGGTTACGGCTACTTGGTGAGCATTAACCCTGTAGGTTTACCTCAGGTAACTTATTATTAACAAGGTTACGCCTACTTATGGCTCACAGTTCACCTGTGTACACCTTTTGGTAACCCATAGCGCTAGCGATGGCTGGCGAAAAGCCATGAAACGTTAAACAGTTTCTGGTCATGGTTAACCATGTTTTCAGAAAAAGGTGTACAACCTAAACAAAACGGTCCTCTTTTTCAAGAGGTGGCCGATTTAAACAGCCAGAATAAAAATTTTAATTAAGAAATAACACATTTTCTTTGATTTGTTGTTTCTAAATGGCCTCTGGGTAATTTGATATGCATCGAAATCTTTATTAGTAGGCATCAAATTGAGCGAATGCTGCACAGGTTCACAGAGTTGCAAGCCAAATGGATAGAATGGGGTGATTGTTGTCTAATCGGGTGGTCTAGCTCATTGATTTGTAGATCTGATGCAGTTGCTACCTCAGATTATGAGCCTAGCAAGTGTCATGAATGAGTTATGTAGTAACCACAGACGGCAACAGGGAGGCGCAAGAGAGCTATAAACCAATACTCTTTTTTGCCATAAAAACCCTAAACCTAACAATCAATCAAATGTATTTATAAAGCCCTTTTTACACCAGCAATGTCACAAAGTGCTATACAAAAACTCTTACCCTACTTATAACCTATTTTAGCCTTAACCCTAACCCCTAATTCTAGGGTAGGGTAGCCTAGACCACTTTTAGAAACTATATTAGTAATAATATTATGTTAGTAAATACAATTATAGTATTAAATAGCATTTTGATAATTTTGTTAATCAAAACCTGTTTACGCATTTTGCTTTTTTTGTTGTTATTAGTTATTTATGATATTTATTATTGCAAGGCAGAACTCTTGATAAACAAGACACATTTATTTAATTTTTCAAATGTGGTTTGAACTGGGTGACCTAGTAACCTCTATGTGAAAGTCCAGAAAATGGCGCGGGATAGGTGGGGCAGGTTTGAGACTGATCTAAGGAATTAACAAGAGAAATACACTTTATTCGCAGCTGCCTCACCAATGTCTGTACTTGAATTAATCACTTTTAATTGCTAAATATTTCCAATAGATGGCAGCATATGACCACGAAGCATCAGTTGTAGGCTACAAGTAGCAATATGATTAACATAAAATAGCATGCAACCAGACTATATGTCCCATGATTTTCTAAGATGGTAACTCATTACTTTAGTTAGCTATATATCTCGTATTAGGCCTGTGTTGCATTTGGAAGAGCAATTAAATAGTGACTATAGCAGGTGTTGAACCCCTGGTAAATAATCACTAGTCAGATGCTTTAACCTCAACCCTAGTATTCATGTATTATAAAAAATTATCTTAATATCTGATATTGGGAGTAAACAACCTCGGAATAGATAAGACAAGAGTGCATCTTCCAGCCCGCCAATAAATTACATCATGCAAATGTACCTCAACATTCCCCTCGCTTGCGCTAGAAGGCAGAGTACTCGCTGCCGCTGACGGCACAAGCTTTTTATCGGGGCTGAGTTGGCTACTTGTTCGAGAAGGCAGAGTGCTCGCTGCTGGTTGATGAAATTGACAATGAATGTACTAGGAAAATACATTTTTCTCGACCAGAGGTGACTCAATTAATGTTAATTGATTGGGTCTAATGGTCGTCTTGTGCTGAACTGCACATGTGCAGGCCGTCAAATCAAAGGCACTCCTTCGATATAAAGTTGTTTTTGACTAACATGAAAATGTGTCAGTTTGTTAAACTACTTAAGACAGAACATTTTCTAAATGAACAACTAAGGAAGTCATTTTTATCTCTCATTGACATCTCAAACCCCAAACCCTGGCCTGGTCTGCTTCATATGCATTCCCAGAAGACATTTTCTACATCAGCAGTTGTCACAAAGTGCTTATATAGAAACCCAGTCTAAAACCCCAAACAGAAAATGCAAAAAAAACATTTGTCTCTCTGAAATGAAGCCATTAAGTGATCGATTTTAAACAAACACATGTCTGTCATTGAACAACACCATGTCATGATTAGCTAGTGAGAAAACACAACCATTTATTTGATAATTTCTTTAAACAATAGAAGCTAATTTACAAACATTTCTGAATATGGATATATAGCGTTTTAGAGCTCAGCGTAGATGAGAGATGTAATGTTTGTCTCTGTTGTGTTGAAGCCCAATCAAGCAGGAGAGACCAGCCTCCCCTGTACCCAGCTGTGTGTCCATGAAGAGTGACAAGTCTATGGAACCTCCTATAGAGTTTAGAGAGGGAGACTTTTCTAGTGAACAAAGGTAAGAAGAACTCTTGGGTCATGGTCAGTGAGTTAAACAACACTGTCTCTAGTCATTTCTCCACTCCCATTTTCCCATTTCTTTTTGTTGTTTTCATAATCCATAGGCTAATCCTTTTTTCCATTATCATAGTCCTGAAACAATATTAAACAAACACAACATTCCATCCTTATGTGTGTGTGTGTGTGTGTGTGTGTGTGTGTGTGTGTGTGTGTGTGTGTGTGTGTGTCTGTCAGTGAGTGTGTGTGCACTCCCTGGATGAGGAGATGTAATCTCTATCCTGATTGCCTAGTCACTTTTAACCCTACCTACATGTACATATTACCTCAACTACCTGGTACCCCTGCACAATGACTCAGTACTGGTACTCCTTGTATATAGTCTAGTTATTAGCACAACTACCTGGTACCCCTGTACATTGACTCAGTACTGGTACTCCTTAAATATAGTCTAGTTATTACCTCAACTACCTGGTACCCCTGCACATTGACTCAGTACTGGTACTCCTTGTATATAGTCTAGTTATTACCTCAACTACCTGGTACCCCTGGACATTGACTCAGTACTGGTACTCCTTGTATATAGTCTAGTTATTACCTCAACTACCTGGTACCCCTGCACATTGACTCAGTACTGGTACTCCTTGTATATAGTCTAGTTATTACCTCAACTACCTGGTACCCCTGGACATTGACTCAGTACTGGTACTCCTTGTATATAGTCTAGTTATTACCTCAACTACCTGGTACCCCTGGACATTGACTCAGTACTGGTACTCCTTGTATATAGTCTAGTTATTACCTCAACTACCTGGTACCCCTGTACATTGACTCAGTACTGGTACTCCTTGTATATAGTCTAGTTATTACCTCAACTACCTGGTACCCCTGCACATTGACTCAGTACTGGTACTCCTTGTATATAGTCTAGTTATTACCTCAACTACCTGGTACCCCTGTACATTGACTCAGTACTGGTACTCCTTGTATATAGTCTAGTTATTACCTCAACTACCTGGTACCTCTGCACATTGACTCGGTACTGGTACTCCTTGTATATAGTCTAGTTATTACCTCAACTACCTGGTACCCTGCACATTGACTCAGTACTGGTACTCCTTGTATATAGTCTAGTTATTACCTCAACTACCTGGTACCCCTGCACATTGACTCAGTACTGGTACTCCTTGTATATAGTCTAGTTATTACCTCAACTACCTGGTACCCCTGGACATTGACTCAGTACTGGTACTCCTTGTATATAGTCTAGTTATTACCTCAACTACCTGGTACCCCTGGACATTGACTCGGTACTGGTACTCCTTGTATATAGTCTAGTTACTACCTCAACCACCTGGTACCCCTGCACATTGACTCAGTACTGGTACTCCTTATAGTCTCATTATTGTTATTTTATTATGTTACTATTTCCTTTTTTTATTTAGCTAATTTTTGTTACTTTTTAACTAAATTGTTGGGAAAGGGCTCGTAAGTAAGCATTTCACAGTAAAGTGTATTCGGCGCATGTGACATATACAATTTCATTTGATTTAATTTGAAGGTCATGCGTAAAAACATGTCATCAGGTCGAGCAGTCGTCTCACGTCGAACGGTCGTCTCACGCCGAACTGCGCATGTGCAGGCCGTCAAATCAAAGGCACTCCTTCCATATAAAGTTGTTTTTGACTAACATGAAAACGTGTCAGTTTGTCACTTTCACGAGGTTGAAGTAATAATGTGTTCAACTACTAAAGACAGAACATTTATAAAATGAACAAATCAATCAATCCAAATTAGATTTGTCACATGCTCCTAAGACAACAGGTGATGACCTTACTGTGAAATGCTTACTTACGAGCCCTTAACCAACAATGCTGAGTAAAAAATGTTTTTACTAACAACTAAGGAAGTTATTTTTACTTCTTTGACTTCTCAAACCCTAAACCCTGGCCTGGTCTGCTTCATATGCGTACCACAATTATATATTTTTTTACATCAGCAGTTGTCACAAAGTGCTTATATAGAAACCCAGTCTAAAACCCCAAAGAGCAAGCAATGCAGATGTAGAAGCACGGTGGCTAGGAAAAACTGGATATGGCCATTTAGGTCAGATCATTCTTCAAGATGTTCAAATGTTAATAGATGACCAACAGGGTCAAATAATAATCACTGTGGTTATAGAGGGTGCAACACGTCAGCACCTCAGGAGTAAATGTCAGTTGGCTTTTCATAGCCGAGCATTCAGAGGTCGAGACAGCAGGAGTGGTAAAGAGAGAGAGAGGGTCGAAACAGCAGGTTCGGGACAAGGTCGCACGTCCGTTGAATAGGTCAGAGTTCCATATCCGCAGGCAGACCAGCAGAAACTGGATCAGTCACGTCCGGTGGAGCATGTATCGACACTGATAGGATCGAAAGAAGGGGAGCGCAGCACTCGGATCAGTTTTGTCCATTCAAATATTTCCATAACATTAGAATTATTTCACAATACTGACCACGGATCAGCTTCTAGAAAGATATTACTACCTACGGCTGCAAATATTGAGGCAGTTTATTCTAGTGCTTACACAATTAAAATGCACTAAATCACAGATTCGGCACATCATTGGGCACATGTTAGGCTACACATCATGAAATATATTGAGACAATTTACAGACAGTAGCCTGCAAGTAGCAAAATAAAACTAAATATATTGAACATGGAATATATTTCAATATGATTGAAATAGGCCTATAGCCTACTGTTTATATTATAATGCAGTCATCTCGGTTTTCATTTGATGTCAGAAGGCGTCGGTGAAATGCGGTAGGCGAAGTCAAACGCAGGACACAGAGCTTACTGGAAACGTACTTTACTAGAAAGTAACCAGAGCAGAAAACCATCTCCATACAAGGAGGAAAACAACCCGCTCACTGACACTGTCGAAGACAAATACAATAACACACAACACACAATGCACGACAGAGGGTTAAATAGGGGAAACAATACAACATAATGGGAAACAGGTGTACACAATCAGGACAAAACAAGTCAAACACCGAAACATAGATCGGTGGCAGCTAGTACTCCGGGGACGACGAACGCCGAAGCCTGCCCGAGCAAGGAGGAGGAGCAGCCTCGGCTGATTCCGTGACAGTACCCCCCCCTTGACGCGCGGCTCCAGCCGTGCGCCGACCCCGGCCTCGGGGACGGCCAGGAGGACACGGAGCAGGGCGAGTCGGATGACTCCGGTGGAAGTCCCTCAACATGGAGGGATCTAGAATGTCCCTCCTGGGGACCCAGCACCGTTCCTCCGGACCGTACCCCTCCCACTCCACGAGATACTGCAGGCCCCCCGTCCGACGCCTCGAATCCAAGATGGAACGGACTGAGTACGCCGGAGCCCCCTCGATGTCCAACGGGGGCGGAGGAGCCTCTCGTACCTCATTCTCCTGGAGTGGACCAGCCACCACCGGCCTGAGGAGAGACACATGGAACGAGGGGTTAATGCGATAATACCTGGGCAGTTGTTACCTATAACATACCTCGTTCAATCTCCTCAGGACTTTAAAGGGCCCCACAAACCGCCGACCCAGCTTCCGGCAGGGCAGGCGAAGGGGCAAGTTTCGGGTCGAGAGCCAGACCCGGTCTCCTGGTGCGTACACCGGAGCCTCACTGCGGTGGCGATCAGCGCTTGCCTTTTGCCGCCTGATGGCACGCTGCAGATGGACATGCGCAGCTTTCCAAGTTTCCTCCGAGCGCCGAAACCACTCGTCCACCGCAGGGGCCTCGGTCTGGCTCTGATGCCAAGGTGCCAGAACCGGCTGATAACCTAACACACACTGGAAAGGCGTCAGGTTAGTGGATGAATGGCGGAGGGAGTTTTGGGCTATCTCTGCCCAGGGAATATATCCCGACCACTCCTCTTGCCGGTCCTGGCAATATGACCTCAGAAACCTACCCACATCCTGGTTAACTCTCTCCACCTGCTAATTACTTTCGGGGTGAAAACCTGAGGTAAGGCTAATCGAGACCCCCAGACGTTCCATAAATGCCCTCCAGACTAGAGGTGAACTGGGGACCCCGATCAGACACTATATCCTCAGGCACCCCATAGTGCCGGAAGACGTGTGTAAACAGGGTCTCAGCAGTTTGTAGGGCAGTAGGGAGACCTGGCAGGGGAATGAGACGGCAGGCTTTAGAAAACGATCCACAACGACCAAGATCGTAGTGTTCCCCTGGGAGGGGGGAAGGTCCGTGACAAAATCCACCGATAGGTGAGACCACGGCCGTTGTGGAACGGGTAGGGGTTGTAACTTCCCCCTGGGCAGGTGTCTAGGCGCCTTACACTGGGCGCACACCGAGCAGGAGGAAACATAAACCCTCACGTCCTTGGCTAAGGTTGGCCACCAGTACTTCCCACTAAGACAGTGCACTGTCCGACCAATACCCGGATGACCAGAGGAGGGTGACGTGTGAGCCCAGTATATCAACCGGTCGCGAACTTCGAGCGGCACGTACCTCCGACCCTCTGGACACTGTGGAGGAGTAGGGTCAGAACGTAACGCCCGCTCGATTTCCGCATCCACCTCCCACACCACCGGCACCACTAAACAAGACTCCAGGAGTATGGGAGTGGGCTCAATGGACCTCTCCTCTGTGTCATATAGTCGGGACAGGGCATCTGCCTTAGCGTTCTGGGACCCTGGTATATAGGTGAGCTTAAAGACAAAGCGGGAAAGAAACATTGACCACCTTGCCTGGCGAGGATTCAACCTCCTCGCTGCCCGGATGTACTCCAGGTTACGATGGTCAGTCAGAATGAGAAAAGGGTGTTTAGCCCCCTCAAGCCAATGTCTCCACACCTTCAGGGCTTGAACCACAGCCAGCAGCTCCCTATCCCCCACGTCATAATTGCGCTCCGCCGGACTGAGCTTCTTAGAATAGAAGGCACAGGGGCGGAGTTTAGGTGGTGTACCCGAGCGCTGAGACAGCACAGCGCCGATCCCAGCCTCGGAAGCGTCCACCTCCACCTGGAATGCCAAAGAGGGATCCGGATGCGCCAGCACCGGAGCCAAGGTAAACAGGTCCTTCAAGCGTTTAAACGCCATATCAGCCTCAGCTGACCACTGCAGGCGCACCGGACCACCCTTTAGCAGAGAGGTAATGGGAGCTGCTACCTGTCCAAAGCCCTGGATAAACCTCTGGTAGTAATTGGCAAAACCCAAGAAGTACCGCACTTCCTTTACCGTGGTCGGGGTCTGCCAATTACGCACGGCAGAAACGCGGTCAACCTCCATCTCTACCCCTGACGCGGACAACCGATGTCCCAGGAAGGAGATGGACTCCTGGAAGAACAGACATTTCTCCGCCTTCGCATACAGGTCATGTTCCAACAGTCTACCAAGCACTCGACGCACCAGGGACACATGCTCGGCTCGTGTAGCGGAATATATTAGGATGTCATCAATATATACCACAACACCCTGTCCATGCAAGTCCCGAAAAATCTTGTCCACAAATGATTGGAAGACTGAAGGAGCATTCATTAATCCGTATGGCATGACGAGGTACTCATAGTGACCCGAGGTGGTACTAAATGCTGTCTTCCACTCATCTCCCTCCCTAATGCGTACCAGATTGTACGCGCTCCTGAGATCTAATTTTGTGAAGAATCGCGCCCTGTGTAATGACTCCGTCATGCTAGCAATCAGAGGAAGAGGATAGCTGTATTTGATGGTGATCTGACCACGGTAATCAATACACGGGCGTAAACCCCCATCCTTCTTCTTCACAAAAAAGAAACTTGAGGAAGCAGGGGAAGTAGACTGCCGTATGTAACCCTGTCTCAAAGATTCGGTGACATAGGTTTCCATAGCGGCCGTCTCCTCCTGAGATAGAGGATACACGTGACTACGTGGAAGCGCAGCGCCTACCTGGAGGTCTATCGCACAATCCCCCTGACGATGAGGTGGTAATTGAGTCGCCTTCCTCTTACTGAAGGCGAGAGCCAAATCGGCGTACTCAGGTGGAATATGCAAGGCGGGAACTTGGTTCGGCTTTTCACCGTCGTTGCCCCTACGGAAACGCCTACACACCGCCCAGTACACTGATCAGACCATCCCTGGAGAGCTCTCTGCTGCCATGAAATGTTGGGGTCATGAGCTGTTAACCAGGGAAGCCCCAACACCACGGGAAACGCAGGTGAATCAATCAAATACAATCGTACTATCTCCTCATGACCCTCCTGCGTTTTCATCCGGAGAGGCGCCGTGACCTCCCTAATCAACCCAGACCCCAACGGGCGGCTATCTAGGGCATGAATGGGGAAAGGCACATCAACAGGCACGATAGGAATCCCTAACTTATAGGTGAACTGACGATCAATGAAATTCCCAGCTGCGCCTGAATCTACTAGCGCCTTATGCTGGGAGTGAGGAGAAACCTCGGGAAACACCACTTTAATACACATATGATCAGCAGAGAGCTCTGGGTGAGTTGGGTGCCTACTCACCGGGAAAGACTCATCAGTGCGTCGCCCACTGCCTCGATTCCTAGGAGACCTTCCCCAGCACCGACCAGCAGTGTGTCCTCTGCGGCCACAGTTGGTGCAGGGGACAGCCTCCCTCCTGGTCTCCCTACTAATCTCCCTAGCACCAGCACCCCCGAGCTCCATAGGGATCGGCTCGGAAGTGCTGGGGGATGGAATGGACGGCCCCGAATCCGGACGTCCGCGGGTAGCCAACAGGGTATCCAGGCGAATCGAGATGTCCACCAGTTGGTCAAAGCTGAGGTTGGTGTCCCTGCAGGCTAATTCCCAACGCACGTCCTCCCTCAGGCTGCATCTGAAGTGGTCGATGAGGGCCCTCTCATTCCATCCCTTGTTGGCGGCTAGCGTCCGGAAGTCCAGTGAGAACTCCTGCGCGCTCCTCCTCCCCTGTCTAAGGTGGAATAGACGCTCACCCGCCGCTTTACCCTCTGGGGGATGATCGAATACTGCCCGGAAGCGGCGGGTGAACTCCGCATAGCTGACCGTAGCAGCGTCTATCCCACCCCATTCGGCGTTGGCCCACTCCAGCGCCTTGCCGGACAGACAGGAGATGAGGGCGGACACGCTCTCGTATCCCGAGGGCGCCGGGTGAATGGTGGCGAGGTAGAGTTCAACCTGGAGTAGGAACCCCTGACACCCGGCCGCGGTGCCATCATAAGCCCTCGGGAGCGTGAGCCGAATCCCACCGGACTCCGGAGATGGACCGATGGGTATGGCTGATGGTGGTGGCATCGTAGGAGGAGGTGTGGGCAAACCTCCCCTCTCCCATCGCCTCAAAGTGTCCACCACTTCTTGCATGGTGGTACCCAGGTGCTGGATCCTGGCCTTTTGGAGGATTACGCGCTCCTCCAGTGATCCCCTAGGCACAACCGATCCTGCTGACTCCATGGTGGTGTGTTATTCTGTCAGAACGGCGACAGTGAAATGCGGTAGGCGAAGTCACACGCAGGACACAGAGCTACTGGAAACCGTACTTTAATAAAAGTCGCCAGTGAAATAAACAGTCTCCAAACAACGGAGAAAACTAACAACCCGCACACTGCCGATGACACAAACAATAACACACAACACACAATGCACAACAGAGGGTTAAATAGGGAATACAATACGACATAATGGGGAACAGGTGTACACAATCAGACACAACAATTCAAACACCGAAACATAGATCGGTGGCAGCTAGTACTCCGGGGACGACGAACGCCGAAGCCTGCCCGAGCAGGGAGGAGGAGCAGCCTCGGCTGAATCCGTGACATGTAGGCTTACATTGAACACCACACATTGGCTGCTACTGTAGGCTGAATGATAGAACAGCTATTTCCATGTTAAATGTTATTGGAGGCCTTTTTTACATTATGATCAAATAGCCTACTTGGTCTCTGTTAAAACTGTAACTTAAAGTGGGTACAGCCTCAGTGTTCACAGTATACTCACACCGGAAGTTGCACAGATCGCTACACTATAGTAGAACTATGATACAATTACATTTATCATACGAAATGTGAAATGTAAAACTATGATGAATGAATATTGATGTATTGAATTCACAGGAGGTTGGTGGCACCTTAATTGGGGAGGACGGGCTTGTGGTAATGGCTGGAGCGGAATAGGTGGAATGGTATCATTAATATGAGCCGTCCTCCCCTCAGCAACCTCCACTGATTGAATTTGACTTGATCACGTCCAGTTAGCGCCATTTTGTATGATTAAACTGTCAAGTCATTATATATTTTCCGTTCTGAGAGCACCTTCCTGATGAAGGTCCTATGGATGAGGCCTGAGCTGGAATGTGAAGATAGCTGAAGCTAGCTAACTTTAGAAAACCAGTATATCTAGCTAGCATCATAGTCCACCCCTCAGGCTAAGTTCAGGTTATAGCATCAGGCAGACATCAACAGCCGACTTGTAGGCTACAACCTGGGTCGTATTCATTAGTTTACACCGCAGCCAACAGTTTTAAAATGTTGCATAAACAGTTTACTCCAAACGCTGTACAATGTGACCTAAACAGTTTCCGTTGCCAAACGTACGGTGGGCACTAATGAACACACACAACCTGTTTTGAGGAAGTGTAAGTTGTTGTTAGTCTTTCCACAATATTTATTTGTCTCTCTTTCACACAACATGCCTTCCTGAGTGAAAAGAGTTAACAGTAGATTAGAAAGAGAAAATGTTGTTGCTTGTTGTGTTTTAAGCCTGTTTTGAGAAGACAAGTCTATAGACCTATGATACAGTATGAGATCACCCTGGGGAACACAGTCTATAGGTCTATGATACAGTAGGAGAACACCCTGGGGAACACAGTCTATAGGTCTATGATACAGTAGGAGATCACCCTGGGGAACACAGTCTATAGGTCTATGATACAGTAGGAGATCACCCTGGGGAACACAGTCTATAGGTCTATGATACAGTAGGAGATCACCCTGTGTAACACAGTCTATAGGTCTATGATACAGTAGGAGATCACCCTGGGGAACACAGTCTATAGGTCTATGATACAGTAGGAGATCACCCTGGGGAACACAGTCTATAGGTCTATGATACAGTAGTAGATCACCCTGGGGAACACAGTCTATAGGTCTATGATACAGTAGGAGATCACCCTGGGGAACACAGTATATAGGTCTATGATACAGTAGGAAATCACCCTAGGGAACACAGTCTATAGGTCTATGATACAGTAGGAGATCACCCTGGGGAACACAGTCTATAGGTCTATGATACAGTATGAGAACACCCTGGGGAACACAGTCTATAGGTCTATGATACAGTAGGAGATCACCCTGGGGAACACAGTCTATAGGTCTATGATACAGTAGAAGATCACCCTGGGGAACACAGTCTATAGGTCTATGATACAGTAGGAGATCACCCTGGGGAACACAGTCTATAGGTCTATGATACAGTAGGAGATCACCCTGGGGAACACAGTCTATAGGTCTATGATACAGTAGGAGATCACCCTAGGGAACACAGTCTATAGGTCTATGATACAGTAGGAGATCACCCTGGGGAACACAGTCTATAGGTCTATGATACAGTAGAAGATCACCCTGGGGAACACAGTCTATAGGTCTATGATACAGTAGGAGATCACCCTAGGGAACACAGTCTATAGGTCTATGATACAGTAGGAGATCACCCTGGGGAACACAGTCTATAGGTCTATGATACAGTAGGAGATCACCCTGGGGAACACAGTCTAAAGGTCTATGATACAGTAGGAGATCACCCTAAGGAACACAGGTGGGCACGGAACGAATTCACCCCAGCATCGAATTTACTTCAAATACATTTTAAGGAGAGTAGGCCATTTATAACACTCTGTCTACAAAAAATATAAACTATATGAATACACATAACAATATCATAAACTAAATTAATATACATAACAATATCATCAACTATATTAATACACATAACAACATCATCAACTATATGAATACACATAACAACATCATCAACTATATTAATACACATAACAATATCATCAACTATATGAATACACATAACAATATCATCAACTATATTAATACACATAACAATATCATCAACTATATGAATACACATAACAATATCATCAACTATATGAATACACATAACAATATCATCAACTATATTAATACACATAACAATATCATCAACTATATGAATACACATAACAATATCATCAACTATATGAATACACATAACACTATCATCAACTATATTAATATACATAACAATATCATCAACTATATTAATACACATAACAATATCATCAACTATATTAATACACATAACAATATCATCAACTATATTAATACACATAACAATATCATCAACTAGATGAATACACATAACAATATCATCAACTATATGAATACACATAACAATATCATCAACTATATTAATACACATAACAATATCATCAACTATATTAATACAGATAACAATATCATCAACTATATAAATACACATAACAATATCATCAACTATATTAATACACATAACAATATCATCAACTATTTTAATACACATAACTATATCATCAACTATATTAATACACATAACAATATCATCAACTATATGAATACACATAACAATATCATCAACTATATTAATACACATAACAATATCATCAACTAGATGAATACACATAACAATATCATCAACTATATTAATACACATAACAATATCATCAACTAGATGAAGACACATAACAATATCATCAACTATATTAATACACATAACAATCGTCGTCTTACCTTTTATATGTCTCTCAATAGAAGTAGAGTCTGGAATGATCATTCGGTGGTGGAAAGTTCCTTTAGTTTGTTCTGCTCATTTCCATATCAGGTTCTACCTGTTCTCTCTCCCACTCCCTGTCTCTTTATAGCTCTTACAATGTGCCTTGGCAAACATTCTACAAGTGTCTGGAACTCTATTGGAAGGATGTGACATCATTCTTCCATGAGAAATTCCATCATTGTGTGTTTTGTTGATGGTGGTGGAAAACGTTGTTTCAGGCGCCTCTCCAGAATCTCCCATAAGTGTTGAACTGGGTTGAGACCTGGTGACTGAGACATCCATGGCACATTGTGAAACATCAGCAAGTTGAGCAGTTTTTGTCACTGAAGCTCCTGCCAAACGTGCCCCAACAATCACCAATCGTTAAGCTCTTCCCGAGCAGGGTCGCAGTCTCTCTTCGTTGCAGCTCCTCTCTCCCCAGGGGTAACAGCTCCTCTCTCCCCAGGGGTAGCAGCTCCTCTTTCCCCAGGGGTAGCAGCTCCTCTCTCCCCAGGGGTATCAGCTCCTCTCTCCCCAGGGGTAACAGCTCCTCTCTCCCCAGGGGTAGCAGCTCCTCTCTCCCCAGGGGTAGCAGCTCCTCTCTCCCCAGGGGTAGCAGCTCCTCTCTCCCCAGGGGTAACAGCTCCTCTCTCCCCAGGGGTAGCAGCTCCTCTCTCCCCAGGGGTAACAGCTCCTCTCTCCCCAGGGGTAACAGCTCCTCTCTCCCCAGGGGTAGCAGCTCCTCTCTCCCCAGGGGTAACAGCTCCTCTCTCCCCAGGGGTAGCAGCTCCTCTCTCCCCAGGGGTAGCAGCTCCTCTCTCCCCAGGGGTAACAGCTCCTCTCTCCCCAGGGGTAGCAGCTCCTCTCTCCCCAGGGGTAGCAGCTCCTCTCTCCCCAGGGGTAACAGCTCCTCTCTCCCCAGAGGTAACAGCTCCTCTCTCCCCAGGGGTAACAGCTCCTCTCTCCCCAGGGGTAGCAGCTCCTCTCTCCCCATCAATATGTCTTCCTCGTCTTGTCTAGTGTGTCTCTCTCCATCATATCCTATTCTTCTGTTGCTGTCTCTGTGTCTTGTCTGGTGTCTCTCTCCATCATATCATATTCTTCTGTTGCTGTCTCTGTGTCTTGTCTGGTGTCTCTCACCATCATATCCTATTCTTCTGTTGCTGTCTCTGTGTCTTGTCTGGTGTCTCTCTCCATCATATCCTATTCTTCTGTTGCTGTCTCTATGTCTTGTCTGGTGTCTCTCTCCATCATATCCTATTCTTCTGTTGCTGTCTCTGTGTCTTTTCTGGTGTCTCTCTCCATCATATCCTATTCTTCTGTTGTTGTCTCTGTGTCTTGTCTGGTGTCTCTCTCCATCATATCCTATTCTTCTGTTGCTGTCTCTGTGTCTTGTCTGGTGTCTCTCTCCATCATATCCTATTCTTCTGTTGCTGTCTCTGTGTCTTGTCTGGTGTCTCTCTCCATCATATCCTATTCTTCTGTTGCTGTCTCTGTGTCTTGTCTGGTGTTTCTCTTTAGTTTTGCAATCCAAAACGATCAAGGGGATACTGGGGTAGCTTAACAATGTTTTGGACCTCTATAGGGCTGTTGGGGTGACTGTATCACTGCCACACCGGCAGTCATCAGTCATGACCGCAGTCATCAGTCATCAGTCATCAGTCATCAGTCATCAGTCATCAGTCATCAGTCAACAGTCATGACCGCAGTCATCTGTCATCAGTCATCAGTCATCAGTCATCAGTCATCAGTCCATCAGTCATCAGTCATCAGTCATCAGTCATCAGTCATCAGTCATCAGTCATCAGTCATGACCGCAGTCAAATTCCACAAGACTGTTGAGTAATCTCTTCTGATGCATCATGCAGCCCATATATGTTTTTATTTCTAAGACATTCTCGGGTACAGAAGAGTATTATCAGTATTATTATTAATAATAATAGTATCGGGGCCGAGTGAAGAGAAACAATAACAAACAGAGAATGGTGGGATTATAAATTATTATTAAAATGGTTATTGGATTATAAATTATTATTAAAATGGTTCTTGGATTATAAATTATTATTAACATGGTTCTTGGATTATAAATTAATATTAAAATGGTTCTTGGATTATACATTTTTATTAAAATGGTTCTTGGATTATTATTATTTGCAGGTTTGTATCATTCACAGCTGAAGTTTCCAAATAACTGTTTCAAATGATCACTTTTATGCTCATCATAGCTACTTCATATGCGCACATGCTCCGGAATGGGAAAAATATCCTTTCTATTTTATTCAGCTAAATTCAATGATATTCTTCTTACTATAAAATCATATAATGTAAAATAATGTCCCAGGACTCATAAGCATAGGCCTGTCTTGTCTGCTTAATGAACAAGCCTACAGCCTATGGCATGGAGCATAGAGAGATAACATACAGTAGGCCACTCATATTCTGTTCTTCTGAAATACATTTTCTTCATATCATGTTTATTTAGATCTGCCTAAAATAAATAATGGATTTATTGTATATATTAAATTGATTTATTAGAGTTTTTAAATATAGGTTTTCCGAAGGCGCGCATCAGCGGCTTGTATGCAGTGGAGGCCTGGAGATGGTAAATGTGTTTATGTTAATTAACGGTAAATTACTGTGAGACCGACAGTCTTTTACATGACAATAACCGTCTGACACAATGTAATGACAGCCTCAGCCCAAGGCCTGTGTCTGGGTCACCTAAACCATCCTCCTCCCTACCATTTGCCCCTGGCTGCTGCTGTTCTAAGGGATCCACTGGCCTGCTGTTGTCATCTGTCCTCCTCCTTGGCTCATCTGAAAGGTAGAAAGGTAGAGGTGCAACATGTCATTAGTTAGTTTTAAAGGGCAACTTCCTGATTTGGCATCGTTTTAGATTGGGTTCGTTAAGAAATATTAGTGGCCATGACTGAATTCAAACGTGAGTTGGTTTTGTGGTGTGGTTTGATGTGGGTGTCTCTTGTGTGTGTTTACAGGTTCCCAAATGTCACCTGACTGACTTTGGATAGGGGCTAGTTAGGGACATGTCACCTGACTGGCTTTGGATAGCCTATATCAGGGGCTAGTTAGGGACATGTCACCTGACTGGCTTTGGATAGCCTATATCAGGGTCTAGTTAGGGACATGTCACCTGACTGGCTTTGGATAGCCTATATCAGGGTCTAGTTAGGGACATGTCACCTGACTGGCTTTGGATAGCCTATATCAGGGTCTAGTTAGGGACATGTCACCTGACTGGCTTTGGATAGCCTATATCAGGGTCTAGTTAGGGACATGTCACCTGACTGACTTTGGACAGCCTATATCAGGGTCTAGTTAGGGACATGTCACCTGACTGGCTTTGGATAGCCTATATCAGGGGCTAGTTAGGGACCGGCAATAAATTACACAATGAAAATGAGACAATAGTGTCATATCTTTACGTTTTCTCTTTAAATTCTTTCAATATTTGTATATGAACAATAGTGTCATTGTCTCATTTAGAAATTCATTTGTATATGAATTTCAAAAATGTATAGTTGATTAGATTTTTAAGTAATTGAAGCTATTTGGAGCTATTGACATTTTTACATATCGTCCCATGAACATTGTGCAATTTACCGATGGTCCCTAACTAGCCGCATAGAGATATCTAAAGTCATCCCAAATGTACCACAGACATTAGGACCGGGTGGCGTGCAGCTTCACTCCAAATGGATGATTACTTGTGTGCTGCCAGACGTCATCTGCCAGCCTCTTTACATTCTGTAGTCAATTTTGACAGAAGAATGAATGTTTCTCACTCATTTCGGTCCCACAGAGGCTGTTTTCTAAATGAGAAGTGTGTTTTTTTAGGTGCAGTTCCTCTTTAAAGTTACTGTATACTGACAGGACCAAGGCAACTCAACTATAAAGGCATAACAGCACAACACAACTCCAATCATGACAGATACGAAGCTACATAGCCCCCAAGGTATATGAATATAAAGAGACATGGGACAAAAACAAATGGAATTAGTTATAAGACCTCTATGATTCATTTCATTTTGTCAGCTAATGTGAGATTTTTAGATTAAATAATATTTGAGGACACATTACTTAAGGGCCTGTGTATTTTCTAAGTTATGTTCACCTACAATCTAACCACAAAGCTGGCCATCTTTTCCCCTCCCTTTCTGGCTGACTTCCTCCTTCCCTTCTAAGTTCAAGTGTGTTTATTTATTATATACACATGATATACACTGTGTGTACAAAACATTAGAAATACCTGCTCTTTCCATGACCTAGACTAACCAGGTGAATCCAGGTGAAAGCTATGATCCCTTATTGATGTTACGGAGGACTGTGGTGGTCATGACATTCTGTCAGCCGGTGATTGTCATTCAGATAACTGCCGGTCTCACGGTAATTCACCCTTAACTAACATCAACACATTTAGCATCTCCTGGATTCCACTCATAGCCTGCAAGCCACTGATGCGGACCTTTGGAACATCTACATTTAAAAAGTCTAATAAATCCATTCAATAGCCTACACCACCACAATAACTCCAGTATGAAAATGTATGCATTCACTAACTGTAAGTCGCTCTGGATAAGAGCGTCTGCTAAACGACTAAAATGTAAAATTATTTATTTTAGACAGGTCTAAAGAAACATGACATTAAGAAAATTTAGCCTATTTCAGAAGAACACACTAAGAATTAGGGGTTCAATTAGGAAAGTTGAAATGTAAAAAAGGTTCTTACCTTTGGAGAGTTCCTCTGGGAACGTTTCCTTATCAATGGGTTCATATTTGAACCTTTCTGATCATAAATGGTTCTTGGAGGAACCTGAAGGTGAAAAGGTTCCTGGAGGAACCTTTCAATATGCTGACGCCCTCTTAATATCAATAGGTTCCACATGACTACTACCACCCATATCAACAGTTTTTCCAAATGTACACAAAAAACTCCTGCTAAGTGGTAGTCCCTGTTCTCCTGCATTCTTTAGGGAGAAGAACATCTAGCAAAGTTTTGTTAGCTAGCTGGCTAATTTTAGCTAATTTTGACCCCATTGGTTCTTGCATGAACAAACCCCCTCTGTCTGAATATCTGGTGACTGACTGCCCATGGTTTTCACTAATTGTCCCAGTTCACCACTTCCATAAGGTCTGTAAAGTCAGTCTATTTCCAGCCTGCAGTCATTTGATCCTAGATTTGCTGTTTTCCTTTTCACTGTATGTATTTTCCAATGACAGCCTGTGTTGTGATATCAGCAAGAAAACATTCTGATAAGTGTCATGTTATTATAGGAAGTTACAGTGATTTGCCACTTTTGCAGTTACCTTTTGGTAATTTGACTAGAACATTTCTGATAAAGAAATATTTTCTTTGAGTTCTGGTCTGGTGATTCCCTCCATTGGACGACATGATGTGAATGTCCCCATTCCCTGCTGACCTTGGTGATCAAGAGAACCTCCCCCTTACTTCCCCCACAAACTCACTGGGTCACTCAGGTCTTCCACTGCTGGACATCTCATCATCCAACCCACTGGGTCACTCAGGTCTTCCACTGCTGGACATCTCATCATCCAACCCACTGGGTCACTCAGGTCTTCCACTGCTGGACATCTCATCATCCAACCCACTGGGTCACTCAGGTCTTCCACTGCTGGACATCTCATCATCCAACCCACTGGGTCACTCAGGTCTTCCACTGCTGGGCATCTCATCATCCAACCCACTGGGTCACTCAGGTCTTCCACTGCTGGACATCTCATCATCCAACCCACTGGGTCACTCAGGTCTTCCACTGCTGGACATCTCATCATCCAACCCACTGGGTCACTCAGGTCTTCCACTACTGGACATCTCATTATCCCCAAACCCAAGTTTCACCGTTTTGGCAACAGGACATTCTCCAGGGAAGCACCCAGACAATGGAACTCCCTGCCTCCATCTGTTTGTGGCAGTTGGTAACCAATGGTTATTTAATTGGTTTAATCTTAAAATGTGAACTTTGACCATAGCATACTTTGCTGTCACATGCAAATACATTTTTCATATTGTGTGGAGTAGGGTGAATGATGGATGTGCCCGAATCAAATCTTTCCAAGAGAGGTGTGGCATCAAAGTAATGCGGTGACCACTTCAAGGTCGTAGGCTTTCATAATATAATATCTATAGAATATATGGATAATATCCATTCATTTAAATAAAGTGTTAACCACAAAGTATGGGCTTGTTGTTTTGTTTTGGATTCATTGTTTTCATGTTTATTCGTGTTGTTTCATGTTTCATGTTTAATATTGACAGATGTGTCATATCAAGAAGCTGATTAAACAGCATGATCATTACACAGGTGCACTTTGTGCTGGGGACAATAAAATGGCACTCTAAAATGTGCAGTTTTGTCACACAACACAACGCCACAGATGTATCAAGTTTTGAGGGAGCATGCAATTGGCATCCTGATTGCATGAATGAACCAGAGCTGTTGAATGAGAATTGAATGTTGAATGTACATTTCACTACCATATGCCGCCTCCAACATTGTTTTAGAGAATTTGGCAGTACGTCCAACCGGCCTCACAACCGCAGACCACGTGTAATCACGTCAGCCCAGGACCTCCACATCCGGCTTCTTCACCTGTGGGATCGTCTGAAACCAGCCACCCGGACAGCTGATGAAACTGTGGGTTTGCATAACCAAATAATTTCTGCACAAACTGTCAGAAACAGTCTCAGGGAAGCTCATCTGCGTACTCGTCGTCCTCACCAGGGTCTTGACCTTAATGCAGTTCGGTGTCATAACCGACTGCATCGGGCAAATGCTCACCTTCGATGGCCACTGGCACGCTGGAGAAGTGTTCTCTTCACAGATTAATCCGGTTTCAACTGTACTGGCGTCATGTGGGAAAGCGGTTTGCTGATGTCAACGTTATGAACAGAGTGCCCCATGGTGGCAGTGGGGTTATGGTATGGGCAGGCATAAACTATGGATAATGTACACAATTGCATTTTATCAATGGCAATTTGAATACAAAGATATACCCGTTGTCATGCCATTTATCCACCGCTATTAACCTCACGTTTCAGCATGATACGGCACGGCTCCATGTTGCAAAGATCTGTATACAATTCCTGGAAGCTGAAAATGTCCCAGTGGTTTCATGGCCTGCATACTCACCAGACATGTCACCCATTGAGCATGTTTGGGATGCTCTGGATCGATGTGTATGACAGCGTGTTCCAGTTCCTGCCAATATCCAGCAACTTCGCATAGACATTGAAGAGAAGTTGGACAACATTCCACAGGCCACAATCAACAGCCTGATCAACTCTATGCGAAGGAGATGTGTCGCGCTGCATGAGGCAATTTACATTTTAATTACGCCTACATGAAACATGAAACAACCATATTAAACATGAAACATGAAACAACAATAATAAACATGAAAGCAATAAATCCAAAACAAAACAACAAGCCCATACTTTGTGGTTAACACTTTTTTTAAATGAATGAATATTATATATTCTATAGAAATTATATTATGAAAGCCTACGACCTTGAAGTGGTCATCACGTTACTTTGATGCCACACCTCATTCATGGAGGAACCAATGAGGTCAAAACGTTAGCTAGCTACACCAGGTAAAAAAATTAGCCAGCTAGCTAGCAAAACTGTCGTTGACGTTCTTCTCCCTAAAGAAGGCAGGAGAACAGGGACTGTCACTAAGCAGGTTTCTTTTTGTGTACATTTCTAGAAACTGTCGTTGTTTTCCAGTGATTGTTGTCGTGTAGCGACCAGTCTGTCTCCAAGGCCGTTCCTGGAATGGAATGTTGATGTGTGTGGTAGCAGTTGTGCAGGAGCTATTGATAATAAGAGGGCGCCAGCATGATTGTGTTCATGAGTGTGTTCTTCTGAAGTAGGCTACATTTTCTTCATGTCATGTGTCTGTAAACCTGTCTAAAATAAATACATAGAGTTATTGTGATGGTGTAGGCTATATTCAATGGATTTATTAGACTTTTGCAAATGTAGATGTTCCAAAGGTCCGCATCAGTGGCTTGTAGGCTATGCGTGGAAGCCAGGAGATGCTAAATGTGTTTATGTTAGTTAAGGACAATAAGCATGAGACCGGCAGTTATCTGAATGACAATCACCGGCTGACAGAATGTCATGACCACCACAGTCCTCCGTAACATCAATAAGGGATCATAGCTTTCACCTGGATTCACCTGGTTAGTCTAGGTCATGGAAAGAGCAGGTATCCCTAATGTTTTGTACACACAGTGTATATCATGTGTATATAATAAATAAACCAACTTGAACTTAAAAGGGAAAGAGGAGGGCAGCCAGAAAGGGAGGGGAAAAGATGGACAGATTTGTGGTTAGATTTTAGGTGAACAAAACATTGAAAATACATTGTCTTAAGTTATGTCCTCAAATGTTATGGAATCTAAAAATATCACATTAGCTGGTAGAACTGACGAATGAAATGAAAATGAGAGTGAGAGTACGAGTGAGAGTGAGTGAGAGTGTGAGTGAGAGTGAATGTAAATAGGTTCAGCAAACGAAAGTAACTTTCAGTGACTGAATGATCATTCCAGACTCTGCTTCTATTGAGAGACATGTAAAAGGTAAGACGATGATTGTTATGATATTAATATAGTTGATGATATTGTTATGTGTATTAATATAGTTGATGATATTGTTATGTGTATTAATATAGTTGATGATATTGTTATGTGTATTCATATAGTTGATGAATATTTTGGTGGACAGAGTGTTATAATAGGCCTACTCTCCTTAACATGTGTTCGATATAAATTAGATGCGTGGGGTGAATTCGTTCTGTTTCCATCTGTGTGCCCCAGGGTGATCGCTCCTACACTATCTAGAATCTAAAAGGGTTCTTTGGCTGTCCCCATAGGAGAACCCTTTGTAGAACCCTTTTTGGTCCTAGGTAGAACCCTTTTGAGTTCCATGAAGAATCCTTTCCACAGAGGGTTCTACATGGAAGCCAGAAGGGTTTTATCTGGAACCCAAAAGCGTTCTCATATGGGGACAGCCAGAGGACCCTTTTGGAACATTTACTCTTTCTAATCTACTGTTAACTCTTTTCACTCAGGAAGGTATGTTGTGTGAAAGAGAGACAAATGAATATTGTGGAAAGACTAACAACAACTTAAACTTCCTAAAAACAGGTTGTGTGTGTTCATTAGTGCCCACCGTAGCAAAACGTTTGGCAACAGAAACCGTTTAGGTCACGTTGTACAGCGTTTTGGAGTAAACTGTTTATGCAACATTTTAAAACTGTTGGCTGCGGAGTAAACTAATGAATACGACCCAGGTAGTAGCCTACAACTCGGCTGTTGATGTCTGCCTGATGCTGTAACCTGAACTTGGTGTACTATGTGTGAGAAAAGAACTTGGTGTACTATGATGCTAGCTAGATATACTGGTTAAAACCGATTTGTAGGTGATCAATCCTGCTACTGATAACCTGTGTGAACTGATTTGAACAGGTTTAGGCTGGTCATCTAGGATATGTAGGCTATAGCTGAGGTATAGACCTCTATCTGCATATCACTAACAAACTGCTATTATACAGTAAAACCTAGCCTACTTTGCATAATATAAAATATCTTACTTGTTGCAAAAAACCTTTCTGTACGGATCTGATCCCCCTCAGATCAATCATGTCCATTTTAGCCCTTCTGTCTACATTCTCAGATACGTTTAGAAAATAACAGATTGTAAGAAATAGTCTACTTTTAATAAATACACATTAGCCTGAGAGAGTGGAAGGGCTGAGAGGAATGTGGCCTTGTGTTGCTGCACTGTCTATAACTACCTAAACAAACAGTAACAGGGAGATGAGGTGAAAGATATCAGTCACGACTACATGTTGTTACAGGCTTTGGTATTTCCATTTATATTTTGAGGTTGGATGTTAGCATGTTGGCCGCACCTCTTGGAGCCACCTCAATAGACAGTATGCTTATGCCTGTGCTGGCTTGTCATCTCTTTAGTCAGAAGGTTTCCATCTGTTATGTGATATTTAAGAGCAGCTGGCCCAGTGTTCTGGTTGGCCTTAGAGATGTTAGAAGACTGGCACCTCTTTGTAGCTCTGCTTCTTTAAGTTGATGAACAAAGTCTTTCTGTCTTGTATCTCCCAGGGTTTTGGTCTGGTTTGGTTTGGTTTGGTTTGGTCTGGTTTGGTCTGGTTTGGTCTGGTTAGCTCTGGTCTGGTTTGGTTTGGTTTGGTTTGGTTTGGTTTGGTGTGGTCTGGTTTGGTGTGGTCTGGTCTGGTCTGGTCTGGTCTGGTTTGGTCTGGTTTGGTCTGGTTTGGTTTGGTTTGGTTTGGTCTGGTTTGGTCTGGTTTGATCTGGTCTGGTTTGGTTTGGTGTGGTCTGGTCTGGTTTGGTCTTGTTTGGTCTGGTTTGGTTTGGTCTGGTTTAGTTTGGTGTGGTCTGGTCTGGTTTGGTCTGGTTTGGTCTGGTTTGGTTTGGTCTGGTTTGGTCTGGTTTGGTCTGGTCTGGGTTGGTCTGGTCTGTTTTGGTCTGGTTAGGTCTGGTTTGGTTTGGTTTGGTTTGGTCTGGTTTGGTTTGGTTTGGTCTGGTTTGGTCTGGTCTGGTCTGGTTTGGTCTGGTCTGGTTTGGTCTGGTTTGGTCTGGTTTGGTCTGGTCTGGTTTGGTCTGGTTTGCTCTGGTCTGGTCTGGTTTGGTCTGGTTTGGTCTGGTCTGGTTTGCTCTGGTCTGGTCTGGTTTGGTCTGGTTTGGTCTGGTCTGGTTTGGTTTGGTCTGGTTTGCTCCACTTGTTTTTTTACTCCATATTGTAAGTTGGAGGGTTTTTATTTCAGATGTCATCGTCTGGAGCCACTTCAATGGGCACTCATGGTGGGTGTCCTTTAGGTACCACTTTCTTGTTGCTAGTCAACATTCAGTGGACACTAGGGATTGGACGATTAATACCGGAGCTACGATGTGCCGTTGCAGTTTTCAAAATCTCTACTGATTTGACACGACGTATAATAATAATAATAATAATAATAATAATATGCCATTTAGCAGACGCTTTTATCCAAAGCAACTTACAGTCATGCGTGCATACATTTTTGTGTATGGGTGGTCCCGGGCATCAAACCCACTACCCTGGCGTTACAAGCGCCGTGCTCTACCAGCTGAGCTACAGAGGACCAATGCTTGTATCAAAGTAACAATACTACGTAATACTGCTGGAAGCTTTGTATTTTTATCTATACTGAACAAAAATATAAACGCAACATGTAAAGTGTTGGTCCCATGTTTCATGAGCTGAAATAAAAGATTCCAGAAATGTTCCATTCGCATAAAAAGCTTATTTCTCTCCAATTTTGTGCACAAATTTGTTAACATCCCTGTTAGTGAGCATTTATCCGTTGCCAAGATAATCCATCCACCTGACAGGGGTGGAATATCAAGAAGCTGATTAAACAGCATGATCATTACACAGGTACACCTTGTGCTGGGGACAATAAAAGGCCACTCGAAAATGTGCAGTTTTCTCACACAACACAATGCCACAGATGTACCAGGTTTTGAGGGAGCGTGCCATTGGCATGCTGACTGCAGGAATGTCCACCAGAGCTGTTGCCAGAGAATTGAATGTTCATTTCTCTACCATAAGCTGCCTCCAACGTCGTTTTAGAGAATTTGGCAGTACGTCCAACCGGCCTCACAAAATGCGAGAGATCTCACTGATTTCTCCCTGGTGCCAGTGCTTTTTTTTTAGATGCAAAGTCTCTTTCAAACACTGACCTCTACTGGGCACCTTATTTACACATTTAGTTTGATGTCTTCTAGTTTGTAGCCCCTGAATGGGAGCTCAGCAGGTAGGGACGGGGATTGGGATTTCCCATTGTTGTTTAAATAATTTGTTTTATTTAGTGTAACCTATGATGATCTTCTGTATTTAGTATCCTAAATAATACCACAGATGCATCGTTTTTGAAAACATAGTGAACCTGGAGGCAAAAAGCGAACCCCACATTCTAACTAAATGTTGTTTATTAGCACTCAAATCTATCAATGGCATTTTCGGCACAATTTGGTGAAAGCCCCAAAGCATTCAGAAAGCCTCTGATTCCCACCACTTGTGGACACCCCCATGAGTGTCTTTCAGAACCCCTCCTAAAACCACCTGTTTCGTTATGGTTGTTGTTAGTGACTCTTTGTTAGTTCCTTCTTCTGTTTGAGAGACAATGTTTTATTTCTTGTTGAGGAATGTAACAATGTTCATGTGATTAAATTAAATCACCCGACTGTTTGGATATGTCTGTTAGTAAATGTTTTATTTCTAAGAGATAATGAGTAAAAGAGAACAATTGACATTCTAGAATGAGTTGTCACTGTGTTCACCACAACCAACATGCTGCATCTCTGTTTAGGGGTCAGTGGTCTAAAATGAGTCTCTCTGGGGAGAGAGAGGAGGGGGGCCCTGTCTCTAAAATGAGTCTCTCTGGGGAGAGAGAGGAGGGGGTCTCTGCCTCTAAAATGAGTCTGTCTGGGGAGAGAGAGGAAGGCGGCCCTGCCTCTAAAATGCGTCTCTCTGGGGGACATGACACCAAAGCTAAGAGGTGAGATGACAATTTTATGAATTTATTAAATGTATTTACAAAATAAATAGCTATCTTAAGATGAATTAACTTACTGTAAATCACTCTGGATTAGAGTATCTGCTAAATCAGGAGTTCTCAATCCGGGGTCAGCGGAGGTACTGCAGGGGTTCAGCAGCACCCTGACTGGACTCGTTGCAATGGAAGACATTTGATAGAATTTTCACAACACGAACACTTTGCCTACTCTTCATTATTGCCTAATATAATGGAATGAATATTTTATTAACCAATTCTGATGTTTGTTACAAACTGAATTTTTACAATATTACAGTTTGAGTAAAGCCAGTGTGTCTATGTATGTGGATGACTCAACACTATACACGTCAGCTACTACAGCGAATGAAATGACTGCAACACTTAACAAAGAGCTGCAGTTAGTTTCAGAGTGGGTGGCAATGAATAAGCCAGGCAGCAGCTAATGGGGATCTATAATAAATACAAAAATACACTGCTCAAAAAAATTAAGGGAATACTAAAATAACACATCCTAGATCTGAATGAATGAAATAATATTATTAAATACTTTTTTCTTTACATAGTTGAATTTGCTGACAACAAATCACACAAAAATTATCAATGGAAATCAAATGTATCAACCCATGGAGGTCTGGATTTGGAGTCACCCTCAAAATGAAAGTGGAAAACCACACTACAGGCTGATCCAACTTTGATGTAATGTCCTTAAAACAAGTCAAAATGAGGCTCAGTAGTGTGTGTGGCCTCCACGTGCCTGTATGACCTCCCTACAACGCCTGGGCATGCTCCTGATGAGGTGGCGGTCTCCTGAGGGATCTCCTCCCAGACCTGGACTAAAGCATCCGCCAACTCCTGGACAGTCTGTGGTGCAACGTGGCGTTGGTGGATGGAGTGAGACATGATGTCCCAGATGTGCTCAATTGGATTCAGGTCTGGGGAACGGGCGGGCCAGTCCATAGCATCAATGCCTTCCTCTTGCAGGAACTGCTGACACAGTCCAGCCACATGAGGTCTAGCATTGTCTTGCATTAGGAGGAACCCAGGGCCATCCGCACCAGCATATGGTCTCACAAGGGGTCTGAGGATCTCATCTCGGTACCTAATGGCAGTCAGGCTACCTCTGGCGAGCACATGGAGGGCTGTGCGGCCCCCCAAAGAAATGTCACCCCACACCATGACTGACCCACCGCCAAACCAGTCATGCTGGAGGATGTTGCAGGCAGCAGAACGTTCTCCACGGCGTCTCCAGACTCTGTCACGTCTGTCACCTGCTCAGTGTGAACCTGCTTTCATCTGTGAAGAGCACAGGGCGCCAGTGGCGAATTTGCCAATCTTGGTGTTCTCTGGCAAATGCCAAACGTCCTGCACGGTGTTGGGCTGTAAGCACAACCCCCACCTGGTGACATTGGGCCCTCATACCACCCTCATGGAGTCTGTTTCTGACCATTTGAGCAGACACATGCACATTTGTGGCCTGCTGGAGGTCATTTTGCAGGGCTCTGGCAGTGCTCCTCCTGCTCCTCCTTGCACAAAGGTGGAGGTAGCAGTCCTGCTGCTGGGTTGTTGCCCTCCTACGGCCTCCTCCACGTCTCATGATGTACTGGCCTCTCTCCTGGTAGCGCCTCCATGCTCTGGACACTACGCTGACAGACACAGCAAACCTTCTTGCCACAGCTCGCATTGATGTGCCATCCTGGATGAGCTGCACTACCTGAGCCACTTGTGTGGGTTGTAGACTCCGTCTCATGCTACCACTAGAGTGAAAGCACCGCCAGCATTCAAAAGTGACCAAAACATCAGCCAGGAAGCATAGGAACTGAGAAGTGGTCTTTGGTCACCACCTGCAAACCAGTCCTTTATTGGGGGTGTCTTGCTAATTGCCTACAATTTCCACCTGTTGTCTATTCCATTTGCAAAACAGCATGTGAAATGTATTGTCAATCAGTGTTGCTTCCTAAGTGGACAGTTTGATTTCACAGAAGTGTGATTGACTTGGAGTTACATTGTGTTGTTTAAGTGTTCCCTTTATTTTTTGGAGCAGTGTACAAATACACCCATTTAACAACTCTAAATAGCTTTGACATTGTAGGCATCAAGTCCCTTGTCAATAATGTTGCCTACAACGTTGCATACAATGTTTATTTTCATCGAACACATTTGTCGCCCTAGATGCCTTCAATTGCCCAATTTATAGCCATGGCCAATTTAGGATTCTTTTTTAACAACGTGATGTTGCGCTCCAAAAGGATAACTTGAAATAACACGATGTACAGTCGTGGTCAAATGTTTTGAGAATGACACAAATATTAATTTTCACAAAGTCTGCTGCCTCAGTTTTGATGATGGCAATTTGCATATACTCCAGAATGTAATGAAGAGTGATCAGATGAAATGCAATAAATTGCAATTGATTACAAAGTCCCTCTTTGCCATGAAAATGAACTTAATCCCCCAAAAACATTTCCACTGCATTTCAGCCCTGCCACAAAAGGACCAGCTGACATCATGTCAGTGATTCTCTCATTAACACAGGCTGGAGATCAATCTGTCATGCTGATTGAGTTAGAATAACAGACTGGAAGCTTTAAAAGGAGGGTGGTGCTTGAAATCATTGTTCTTCCTCTGTTAACCATGGTTACCTGCAAGGAAACACGTGCCGTCATCATTGCTTTGCACAAAAAGGGCTTCACAGGCAAGGATATTGCTGCAAGTAAGATTGCACTAAAATCAACCATTTATCGGATCATCAAGAACTTCAAGGAGAGACTTCAATTGTTGTGAAGAAGGCTTAAGGGCGCCCAAGAAAGTCCAGCAAGTGCCAGGACCGTCTCCTAAAGTTGATTCAGCTTTGGGATTGGGGCACCACCAGTGCAGAGCTTGCTCAGGAATGGCAGCAGGCAGGTGTGAGTGCATCTCCACGCACAGTGAGGCGAAGACTTTTGGAGGACGGCCTGGTGTCAAGAAGGGCAGCGAGGAAGCCACTTCTCTACAGGAAAAACACCAGGGACAGACTGATATTCTGCAAAAGGTACAGGGATTGGACTGCTGAGGACTGGGGTAAAGTCATTTTCTCTGATGAATCCCCTTTCCGATTGTTTGGGGCATCCTGAAAAAAGCTTGTCAGGAGAAGACAAGGTGAGCGCTACCATCAGTCCTGTGTCATGCCAAAAGTAAAGCATCCTGAGACCATTCATGTGTCGGGTTGCTTCTCAGCCAAGGGAGTGGGCTCACTCACAATTTTGCCTAAGAACACAGCCATGAATAAAGAATGGTACCAAGACATCCTCCGAGAGCAACTTCTCCCAACTATCCAAGAACAGTTTGGTGATGAACAATGCCTTTTCCAGCATGATGGAGCACCTTGCCATAAGGCAAAAGTGATAACTAAGTGGCTCGGGGAACACAAAATCGACATTTTGGGTCCATGGCCAGGAAACTCCCAAGACCTTAATCCCATTGAGAACTTGTGGTCAATCCTCAAGAGGCGGGTGGACAAACAAAAACCCACAAATTCTGACAAACTCCAAGCATTGATTATGCAAGAATGGGCTGCCATCAGTCAGGATGTGGCCCAGTAGTTAATTGACAGCATGCCAGGGCGGATTGCAGAGGTCTTGAAAAAGAAGGGTCAACACTGCAAATATTGACTCTTTGCATAAACTTAATGTAATTGTCAATAAAAGCCTTTGACACTTATGGAATGCTTGTAATTATACTTCAGTATACCATAGTAACATCTGACAAAAATATCTAAAAAAACTGAAGCAGCAAACTTTGTGAAGACCAATACTTGTGTCATTCTCAAAACTTATGACCACAACTGTAGGTAATTAAATAATCAAAAGAAAAAAGTTTTTATTACACTTAGAAAAGAAGGTTCCTTATAGAACCAAAAAGGCTTCTATCACTTCCTTCATGTATGGAACCACTAAAAGTTAGATATATTTTGGGGTTCAATGAAGAAGAACCTCTAGAGTTCTGATCAACAAAAGGTTTTGAGGATGTGAACCCAGCAGCCCTCCAGTGGTCAGATCAAGTCCGCCGTTTTTTCCAGCGCCCGGCCCGGGATTCGAACCAGCCACCTTTCTGCCATAGGTCCAACTCCTGCCACTGGGCGAAAACCTGAGTTAATCTTCAGAAATAAGCACGAGTTGATCTGCCAAAATGAAGACAACATGCTATGCAGACATACATGGTATCACTTATACATAATTATTATACAGAAATCATTGCCAAAAGCACAAGACATATTGTTGCATGTAGGTCTATATTATTTATGGATTGATCATATAGAAATATAAAAATATTATTTTTAACTACTCCAAAGCAATTACATGTGGTGCAGGAACCACTGACTCACTGCATTATTCTATAGTATTATCAAGACACCTGCTGTTAACTCTTAACTGGTTAGTACAGCTCATGATGTGTCCTAAATATCTGCCGACTAGGTGGGACTAGAGGCTTCATGCATAGCTTTAATTTATACCCATAAGAGTAAAATGTCTTTATTGTCAGCACTTATACGACCAATTTTCTACTCTGAGACACTTTCTGGATAAGGGCTCAGTTCTAAAAATATTGTTATAAAAAAACTTTGAATGTTTGTTTTACATATAAAAATAAATAAATGAATATTACTAATGTAAGCCAGTGTAAATACTGGGTTTAGTTTACTGTGTTGCACTGCTCATGTCCGCGTTCTGGAACTGTCCGCGTCCACGTACGGTTTGGCGCCAAGCATATTGTCCAGTTACGCGCAGAGTGGACTGAGGTGATCTTGGGGAACAACAACGGAGTTCGCTACAGTGTTGAGACACCGAAGTTTATTGTTCAATTTGCTTTTTGCGTTAGGGTCAGGGACAGTATGAGTGTAGCCAGATCCTTTTCACTCGCTATTCTTGTTTAATTGTGTGGTTCACCGGATTCGTCATCATCCTAGAAGGACAGACAAACGACCTGCTAGTTAGCCAAGCTAGTCGGTACAGCTATGTTTGGGCATTCCCAAACACTCCCGAGTGGCGCAGTGGTCTAAGGCACTGCATCGCAGTACTAGCTACTACTAGCTGTGCCACTAGAGATCCTGGTTCGAATCCAGTTTCTGTTTTAGCTGGCCGCGACCCATGGGGTGGTGCACAATTGGCCCAGGGTAGGGGAGGGAATGGCCGGCAGGGATGTAGAGCATAGTGTTTGCAATACCAGGGTTGTGGGTTTGCTTCCCACGGTGCCAGTATGAAATAATACATAAATAATGTAGGCACTCACTAATGTTAAGTCGCTCTGGGTAAGAGCATCTGCTAAATGACGTAAATGTATGAATGAGTTATGTAGTACCCACATACAGCCACAAGGAGGAGCAAGAGTGCCATAAACCCATACTGTTTTTACCATAAAACCCCTAAACCTAACAATCAATCAAATGTATTTATAAAGCCCTTTTTACACCATATACAGAAACTCTTACCCTACTTATAACCTATTTTAGCCGTAACCCTAACCCCTAATTCTATGGTAGGGTAGCCTAGAACACTTTTAGAAACTATTTTAGTAATAATATTATCTTAGTAAATATAATTATAGTATTAAATAGCGTTTTGATTATTTTGTTGTTATTTTATTATATGTATAATTGCAAAACAGAACACTTGATAAATAAGACACATTTGTTTTATTTTTCAAATGTGGTTTGAATTGAGTGACCTAGTAACCTCTGTGTGAAAGTCCAGCAATTGGCGTGGGGCAGGATTGAGACTGATCTAATACACTTTATTTCTCAGCTGCCTCACCAATGTCTGTACGTGAATTAATAACTTTTAATTGCTAAATATTTCAAATAGATGGCAGCATAAGACAACGAAGCATCAGTTATAGGCTACAAGCAGCAATATGATTGACATAAAATATTATACAACCAAATACTATATGTCCCATGATTTTCTAAGATGGTAACTCATTACTTTAGTTAGCTATATATCTCGTATTAGGCCTGTGATGCTTTTGGAAGAGCAATTAAATAGTGACTATAGCAGGTGTTGAACCCCTGGTAAATAATCACTAGTCAGATGCTCCAACCTCAACCCTAGTTTACATGCATTATAGAAAATAATCTTAATATCTGATATTGGGAGTAAATAACCTCGGAATAGAAAAGACAAGAGTGCATCTTCCAGCCCGCCAATAAATTACATCAAATCAAATCAAATGTTATTTGTCACATACACGTGTTTAGCAGACGTTATAGCGGGTGTAGCGAAATGCTTGTGCTTCTAGCTCCGACAGTGCAGTAATATCTAACAAGTAATATCTAACAATTTCACAACATATACCCAATACACACAAATCTAAGTAAGGAATGGAATTTAAGAATATATACATATATGGACAAGCATTGACAGAGCAGCATGGACTAAGATACAGTAGAATATTATAGAATACAGTATATACATATGAGATGAGCAGTGCAAGATATGTAAACATTATTAAAGTGACTAGTGTTCCATTTCTTAAAGTGGCCAGTGATGTCAATAGGCAGCAGCAGCCTCTAATGTGCTAGTGATGGCTATTTTAACAGTCTGATGGCCTTGAGATATAAGCTGTTTTTCAGTCTCTCAGTCCCAGCTTTGATGCACCTGTACTGACCTCGCTATTGGATGATAGCGGGGTGAACAGGCAGTGGCTCGGGTGGTTGATGTCCTTGATGATATTTTTGTCCTTCCTGTGACATCGGGTGCTGTATGTGTCTTGGAGGGCGGGTAGTTTTCCCCCGATAATGCAACCCTCGCGGTTAGCAAATGTACCTCAACATGCCCCTCGCTTGCGCTAGAAGGCAGAGTGCTCACTGCTGGTTGATGAACCTGACAATGAATGTACTAGGAAAATACGTTTTTCTCGACCAGAGGTGACTAAATTAATGTTCAGGCTTATTGCGTTAGCAGTGTGGAAAGGGACAGTAAAAAGCGTGTGCAGGAGTTTTCCTGTGAGGGGGAGTGGTGGTGGATCCAGGGAGAAAACTAAACTAACCCTTCTGAAATGTCATTCGTGAAATTATGAAAAATAAATAAAAAACGATGTATTTAGATGGGTGACATTATCTGCCAAAGTAACACCTCGATCGAGCGTTCTTTTTGATTAGTATTACTGTGTAAAACCTAGCAGTACTACTTATTTCTCTGAGAGTGAGGCAGATATATATTATTACTGTGTAAAACCTAGCAGTACTACTTATTTCTCAGAGAGTGAGACAGATATATTATTACTGTGTAAAACCTAGCAGTACTACTTATTTCTCTGAGAGTGAGGCAGATATATATTAATACTGTGTAAAACCTAGTAGTACTACTTATTTATCTGAGAGTGAGGCAGAAATATATTAATACTGTGTAAAACCTAGTCGTACTACTTATTTCTCTGAGAGTGAGGCAGTTATATATTATTACTGTGTAAAACCTAACAGTACTACTTATTTATCTGAGAGTGAGGCAGATATATTATTACTGTGTAAAACCTAGCAGTACTACTTATTTCTCTGAGAGTGAGGCAGATATATAACATTTTGCAAAAAAACATGATTATTTGTCTCTCTGAAATGAAACAATCAAGTGATAGATTTTAAACAAATACATGTCTGTCATTGAACAATCCCATGCCATGATTAGCAACTGAAAATAACACAGCAATCTCTTTCATCATTTCTTTAAACAATAAAAGCTAATTTACGAACATTTCTGAAAATGGATATATAGCGTTTTGGAATGAAACTCTTGTTTCCCCATCTGAGCTCAGAGTAGATGAGAGATGTAATGTTTGTCTCTGTTGTGTTGAAGCCCAATCAAGCAGGAGAGACCAGCCTCCCCTGTACCCAGCTGTGTGTCCATGAAGAGTGACCGGTCTATGGTTGAACCTATATTCTTTAGAGAGGGAGACTTTTCTACTGAACAAAGGTAAGAAGAACTCATGGGTCATGGTCAGTGAGTTAAACAACACTGTCTCTAGTAATTTCTCCTCTCCCATTTTACCATTTATTTTTGTTGTTTTCATAATCCATAGGCTAATACTTTTTTCAATTTTCATAGTCCTGAAACAATATTAAACTAACACAACATTCCCTGTGTGTGTGAGTGTGTGTGTGTGTGTTTTGTGTGTGTGTTTTGTGTGTGTGTGTGTGTGTGTGTGTGTGTGCACTCCCTGGATGAGGAGATGTAATTTCATGTTTTGTCCCCAGAAACCAACAGGAGAGATCAGAGTCAGAGATTCTCAGTGGTCAGTCTTCCCAGAGTCATCAAACAGACCTGGCCTCCATATTCAGTGTATGTGGTCCTGTTATGTACATTTGTTTTTGTTTACCTCAAGTAAAGTTGATCTGTCAATCATTCATTAATGTGTTAATGAGAAAGCATTTAGTCTCTTGCTTAACTTATTTACTTGATTTATTTCAGTTGCTTGAAGAGAATATAATGACATTTGTGAAGAACGAGCTGAAGATGTTCAAGAGGATCCTTAGTCCAGAACTCCCAGAAAGCTTTGAGAGTCAGAAGCAGGATAAGGAAGTGGTGGATGCTGATGTTGAGAAGCAGGAGAGCAGTGCCAGAGAGGGGGCTCTGAAGATCACACTGCACGTCCTGAGGAAAATGAACCAGAAGGAGCTTGCTGACACACTGGAGAAAAGTAAGAGCCCTCTGCCTCATGTTGAATGCTGTTTTAGAACATTTAAAAGCTGTAGGTAAAGTACAGCTAAAGTAGCTGTGTAACTCAATGATATTGTAGCAGCCTTAACACAACACCTAGTGATCTCGTCAATCTTTATAACACAGTCCTACAATACTGTAGGCATTAAATCAGACGTAATATTAATATCCTCTGTGTTATTTCTTCATTCAGATGATCTTGCTGTGATTTGCCAACGTGAACTCAAATCTAATCTAAAGAAGAAGTTTCAATGTGTATTTGAGGGGATCGCTAATCAAGGAAACCCAACACTTCTCAATAAGATCTACACAGAGCTCTATATCACAGAGGGTGGAAAAGGAGAGGTCAATAATGAACATGAGCTGAGACAGATTGAGACAACAACCAGGAAACAAGCAAGACCAGAGACTGCAATCAAATGTAACGACATCTTCAAACCCTTAACTGGACAAGACAAACTTATCAGAACTGTGCTGACAAAGGGAGTCGCTGGCATTGGAAAAACAGTCTCTGTGCAGAAGTTCATTTTGGACTGGGCTGAAGGAAAAGCAAATCAGGATGTCCAATTTGTATTTTCATTCCCTTTTCGGGAGCTGAATTTGATGAAAAAGGAAAAACACACTTTGATTGAACTTCTCAATCACTTCTCAATGGAAACCAAAGAATCAAGAATCTCCAACTATGACAAGTACAAAGTTATTTTCATCTTTGATGGTCTGGATGAGTGCCGACTGCCCCTAGACTTCCAGAAGAACAAGATCTGTTGTGACGTCACAAAGTCAACTTCAGTGGATGTTCTGCTGACAAATCTCATCAAGGGAAATCTGCTCTCCTCTGGATAACTACCCGACCTGCAGCAGCCAATAAGATCCCTTCAGGGTGTGTTGACCTGGTGACAGAGGTACGAGGGTTCAATGACCCACAGAAGGAGGAGTACTTCAGGAAAAGATTCAGTGATGAGGACCTGGCCAACAGAATCATCTCACACATAAAGACATCAAGGAGCCTCCACATCATGTGCCACATTCCAGTCTTCTGTTGGATTTCTGCAATAGTCCTTGAACACATGCTGAAAAATAAGAGAGAAGAGATGCCCAAGACTCTGACTGAGATGTACTCACACCTTGTGGAGTTTCATACCAAACAGAAGAATGAAAAGTATCTTGAGAAAGAAGAGACAGGTCCACACTGGAATAAAGAGAGTATTTTGTCACTGGGAAAACTGGCTTTTCAACAGCTTGTGAATGGCAATCTGATTTTCTATGAAGAAGACCTGAAAAAGGCTGGCATTGATGTAAATGAAGCCACAGTGTACTCAGGATTGTGCACACAGATCTTTAAAGAGGAATGTGGGCTGTACCAGGACAAGGTGTACTGCTTCGTGCATCTGAGCATTCAGGAGTTTCTGGCTGCTGTATATGTGTTCGTGTCATACATCAACAACAATGTCAATCTAATGGATGAATCTCAATCAATTTTTTCTTCGCTGTTCAGAAACAAGACTGAAGTTACTTTCTACAAGAGTGCTGTGGATAAGGCCTTACAAAGTGAGACAGGAAACCTGGACCTGTTCCTCCGCTTCCTTCTGGGCCTCTCACTGGAGTCCAATCAGAAGCACTTACGAGGTCTACTGACAAAGACAAGAAGCAGCTCACAGAGCCATGAAGAAACAGTCAAGTACATCAAGGAGAAGATCAGGGAGAATCCCTCCCCAGAGAGGTGCATCAATCTGTTCCACGGTCTGAATGAACTGAATGACCATTCTCTAGTGGAGGAGATCCAAAGCTACCTGAGGTCAGGAAGTCTCTCAGAAGCCAAACTGTCACCTGCACAGTGGTCAGCTCTGGTCTTTGTGTTGCTGACTTCAGAAAAGGAGCTGGATGTGTTTGACCTGAAGAAATACTTCAGATCAGAGGAAGGTCTTCTGAGGCTGCTGCCAGTTGTCAAAGCCTCCAGAGCTGCTCTGTGAGTACATAAAATGACATTTAAGTACTAATCATCAGGAAGAAATATCCAGATTAGAGAAATATATGTATTATTGAAAAACATATTGAATCAATGCATTGATGTTCACATTAGTATAACAATATGACCATACATTTCTAGGAGACGGAAGATTAATCTATATGTTGTTTAAGAGAATAAATCAAATGCATCTGCCATTGTCCTTCTACACTACTGGTGTTAAATTAACAGTTTGTGAAATCATGATGATCTCTTTGCAGGCTGTCAGGCTGTGGAGTCACAGAGGAAGGCTGTGCTTCTCTGGTCTCAGCTCTGAAGTCAAACCCCTCACACCTGAGAGAGCTGGACCTGAGTAACAATGACCTGAAGGATTCAGGAGTGAAGCATCTCTCTGCTGGACTGGGGAATCCCCACTGTAAACTGGAGACTCTGAGGTCAGTATTCCTGTAGTTGGTCAACAAGTGATAACTGTTCACCAGATCCACATGTGTTTACCAGGCACACATAGTCCACACCATATGTGTTTGGACAGTGAAGCTTTCAGTTTTACATTTGGTGCTATGCTCCAGCAATTTGGATTTGAGATAGAATGTTTCATATTAAATCAAATCCAATCAAATTTTATTGGCCACATGTGCCGAATACAACAGGTGCAGACATTACTGTAGTGCATTTATTTTTAATAAAAAAAGTAGAATAAAATAACAAAAAAGTGTTAACAGTAGGGAGGCTATATATACAGAGGGGTACCGGTGCAGAGTCAATGTGCGAGGGCTCCGGCTAGTTGAGGTAGTTGAAGTAATATGTATATGTGGGTAGAGTTAAAGTGACTATGCATGAATAATTAACAGAGTAGCAACTGCGTAAAAATATGGGGGGGGGGGGGGGGGGGGGGGTCAGTGCAAATAGTCTGGGTAGCCATGATTAGCTATTCAGGAGTCTTATGGCTTGGGGGTAGAAGCTGTTGAGAAGTCTTTTGGACCTAGACTTGGCACTCCGGTACCGCTTGCCGTGCGGTAGCAGAGAGAACAGTCTATGACTAGGGTGGCTGGAGTGTTTGACAATTTTGAGGGCCTTCCTCTGACACCGCCTGGTATAGAGGTCCTGGATGGCAGGAAGCTTGGCCCCAGTGATGTACTGGGCCGTATGCACTACCCTCTGTAGTGCCTTGCGGTCGGAGGCCAAGCAGTTGCCATACCAGGCGGTGATGCAACCAGTCAGGATGCTCTCGATGGTGCAGCTGTATAATTTTTTGAGGATCTGAGGACCCATGCCAAATCTTTTCAGTCTCCTGAGGAGGAATAGGCTTTGTCGTGCCCTCTTCACGACTGTCTTGGTGTGTTTGGACCATGATAGTTTGTTGGTGATGTGGACACCAAGGAACTTGAAGCTCTCAACCTGTTCCACTACAGCCCCGTCGATGAGAATGGGGGCGTTTTCAGTCAACATTAGGCAACAGTATGTCACCTTTTCTTTGAGGTTTTTCTTTTTTACTGCACTTTATGTGTCTAGTTCTCCCATTTGTATATGTCGTAATAATTTGGACATATTCACTTATATTGTATTAAAGTAGTCTTAAGTTTAGTATTTGGTCCCATATTCCTTACCTGCAGTGATTACATCAAGCTTGTGATTCTACAAACTTGTTGAATACATTTGCAGTTTATTTTGGTTGTGTTTTGGATAATGTTTTTCCCAATAGAAACTGAATGGTGAATAATATCCTGTCATTTTGGAGTCACTTCACTTGTATTGTCAGTAAGAATAGAAGATGTTTCTGAACACTTCTACATTCATGTGGATGCTACTATGATTATGAATAATCATGAATGAATCATGAAGACTGGTCATGGCTCACATCAACAGCATAATCCCGGAAACCCTAGACCCACTCCAATTTGCATACCGCCCCAACAGATCCACAGATGATGCAATCTCTATCGCACTCCACACTGCCCTTTCCCACCTGGACAAGAGGAACACCTACGTGAGAATGCTATTCATTAACTACAGCTCAGCATTCATCACCATAGTGCCCTCTAAGCTCATCACTAAGCTAAGGATCCTGGGACTAAACACCTCCCTCTGCAACTGGATCCTGGACTTCCTGACGGGCCGCCCCCAGGTGGTAAGGGTAGGTAACAACACATCTGCCACACTGATCCTCAACACGGGGGCCCCTCAGGGGTGCGTGCTCAGTCCCCTCCTGTACTCTCTGTTCACCCATGACTGCATGGCCAGGCACGACTCCAACACCATCATTAAGTTTGCCGACGACACAACAGTGGTAGGCCTGATCACCGACAACGATGAGACAGCCTATAGGGAGGAGGTCAGAGATCTGGCCGTGTGGTGCCAGGACAACAACATCTCCCTCAACGTGACCAAGACAAAGGAGATGATTGTGGACTACAGGAAAAAAAAGAGGACTGAGCACGCCCCCATTCTCATCGACGGGGCTGTAGTGGAACAGGTTGAGAGCTTCAAGTTCCTTGGTGTCCACATCACCAACGAACTATCATGGTCCAAACACACCAAGACAGTCGTGAAGAGGGCACGACAAAGCCTATTCCCCCTCAGGAGACTAAAAAGATTTGGCATGGGTCCTCAGATCCTCATAAAGTTCTACAGCTGCACCATCGAGAGCATCCTGACTGGTTGCATCACCGCCTGGTATGGCAACTGCTTGGCCTCCGACCGCAAGGCACTACAGAGGGTAGTGCGTACTGCCCAGTACATCACTGGGGCAAAGCTTCCTGCCATCCAGGACCTCTATACCAGGCGGTGTCAGAGGAAGGCCCTCAAAATTGTCAAAGACTCCAGCCACCCTAGTCATAGACTGTTCTCTCTGCTACCGAACGGCAAGCGGTACCGGAGTGCCAAGTCTAGGTCCAAAAGACTTCTCAACAGCTTCTACCCCCAAGCCATAAGACTCCTGAACAGCTAATCATGGCTACCCGGACTATTTGCACTGCCCCCCCACCCCATCCTTTTTACGCTGCTGCTACTCTGTTAAGTATTTATGCATAGTCACTTTAACTCTACCCACATGTACATATTACCTCAACTACCTCAACTAGCCGGTGCCCCCGCACATTGACTCTGCAACGGTACCCCCCTGTATATATAGCCTCCCTACTGTCACTTTATTTTACTTCTGCTCTTTTTTTCTCAACACTTTTTTTGTTGTTGTTTTATTCTTACTTTTTTTGTTTAAAATAAATGCACTGTTGGTTAAGGGCTGTAAGTAAGCATTTCACTGTAATGTCTGCACCTGTTGTATTCAGCACATGTGACCAATAACATTTGATTTGATTTGATTTGGAATGATGATGAATGAGAAAGTTACAGAGGAACAAGGATCATACCCCCTCTGTTATTGGTAATGGTGAGAGGTTAGCATGTTTTGTTGTAACCTCTGTAACTTTCTCACTCATTATTATTCATGATTCATTTATGATTTGTATTAATCATGGCATCATCAGGATTAATGTAGTAGTGTTTAGAAACATGTTATCTACTCACTTAGACAGAAAATTACTCCAGTCATCATCCACCATTCAGTTACTATTGGGCAAAACATAACCCAAAACACAACCAAAACAAACTGAAAATGCAACCAACGAGTTTACAACCAAATACTCAACTTTTGACTACTTTAATGCACTAAGTCAAATGGTCAGAATACTTATGACTTCGTCAAATGGGGGGACTAGATACATAAAGTGCTTTCATTTCTAAATGGTGAAACAGATATGTAATAAAATATCCTCAAATAAAATATGACATTATATACTGTCACCTCATATGAAACATTTGATCTCAAATCCAAAATGCTGGAGTATAGAGCCACATTTAAAATGTTAGCTTCACTGTCAAAATAGATATGGTGTGGACTGTATACTCAATACAATCTAAATCTGATACCTCACTGTCTGACTTTTGCCTGATACTGCTTTTTAAACTGCTCTGGTCAGTCTACTCAAATATTTGTACTATGCATGTTTCTATCTACAAGCAATACTAATAGTAATAATGATACATTCATTTATGAATAGATATGGCAGGTTTCAGGACACTGATATATCTGAATATGTTGAAAAAAATATACTGCCACTATTTTCACCACCAAAGAATCGCAGTGTGGTTTTAATATGATTTGACTCTTTGCAGGCTGTCAGGCTGTCTAGTCACAGAGGAAGGCTGTGCTTCTCTGATCTCAGCTCTGAAGTCAAACCCCTCACACCTGAGAGAGCTGGATCTGAGCTACAATCACCCAGGAGACTCAGGAGTCAGACTGCTCTCTGCTGGACTGGAGGATCCACACTGCAGACTGGAGAAACTCAAGTATGTAGAGGGTTTATGTCAATGTTCATATCAGACATGTTGGAGTTATCAGGCTAGTTAAGACAAACATTCTGACCACCACTTGGACTAAGTTATATGCTGACCGTGTGTGTGTTTCTTAAGTGTGTGTGTGTGTGTGTCCAGTGTGTGTGTGTCCAGTGTGTATGACAAACACACACAAACACTGGACCCACACACTGAACACACACATTCACTTGACAAACTCAACACACACCCACACACAGTGGACAAACACACTGGACACTGGACACACAAACTGGACACACACACACTGGACACACATTCTTACCACCGCTTGTACAAAGTTATATGCTGAATGTGTCTGTGTGTGTGTGTGTGTGTGTGTGTGTGTGTGTGTGAGTTCACGTGTATCCCTCAATGACTGTCTGTTCTTCTGCTTACCGCTACAGTGTGGAACATGGTGGAGAGAACAGAATGAAACCTGGAGTTAGAAAATGTGAGTGTTGACTGCTGTTAACAACATGACTAAGAATAAGTCTTAATTCAAGTGAAGTCAAAGTCAAAGACCACCATCATTACTTACTTGGTCATATTAAATATCAGCTGTAGTTCTACAGAAGCAGAAATTAGGGACACTAAAGTTTACAAAGAGTTGCTTTGACAATGTGTGTGTCTGTGTGACGTGTTCTTGTTACTTTAGAAATGTCTGTGTTCAGGATGTGTGTGTGTGTTCAGGGTGTGTGTGTGTGTTCAGGGTGTGTGTGTGTGTGTTACGAACCCCGTGGCTTTAAACATCTAGGGTGGATGGACAAGAGACCCGTAACATAATTTATGCAAATTAGAAGCGTGACATGGAACAGTGAGAACAAAAACTACACAACAACCATAAAAGGTTTATTTTTGAACACACGGTAAAGGTTTGGGGAAAAAGGCTGAGCAGGACCCAAGAAATGAATCAATAGTGTAAAAAAAAACTGAATTGATCTTGCCTGCCTCAAGAACCGCTAAGCTACTGCTAATCATTCAAAAATACAGTGGGGTGGTCCGCTCAGGTCTAACTAGTGTTTATAGACAGATTTCTTCCTACGGGTAATGTATGCCCAAGGGCAACTTGCTTAAATTCCCCTTTTCCCAGAAACACACAAAGTTACCAAACAGAGTAACCAGCAAATGAGTGTGTACACAAAACACAGGACACCACAGTATCCATACTCACATACGGAAAATAGTCTCTCTCTACAAACACAACTTACTGGCTTTTAAACAATGGGATGTGTGATTGAAAAACTAGAAACAGGTGGTACAATACAGAGGAATGTTCACTGATTGGTCCACCTCAGCAATCAGCAGACACCCCAACACCACCAATCAGGAACATACAGGACACCTGTGATTAGTGCAGAAGGAGAGATAAAACATAAAAAGACACAGGATACCGTAACAGTTGAGCTCAGTTCATTGTTAAAGCACCTTTAGTACATAGTGGGGTTGAGTTGCTTTGTTGAGCTCAGTTCATTGTTAGAGCACCTTTAGTACATAGTGGGGTTGAGTTGCTTTGTTGAGCTCAGTTCATTGTTAAAGCACCTTTAGTACATAGTGGGGTTGAGTTGCTTTGTTGAGCTCAGTTCATTGTTAAAGCACCTTTAGTACATAGTGGGGTTGAGTTGCTTTGTTGAGCTCAGTTCATTGTTAGAGCACCTTTAGTACATAGTGGGGTTGAGTTGCTTTGTTGAGCTCAGTTCATTGTTAAAGCACCTTTAGTACATAGTGGGGTTGAGTTGCTTTGTTGAGCTCAGTTCATTGTTAGAGCACCTTTAGTACATAGTGGGGTTGAGTTGCTTTGTTGAGCTCAGTTCATTGTTAGAGCACCTTTAGTACATAGTGGGGTTGAGTTGCTTTGTTGAGCTCAGTTCATTGTTAGAGCACCTTTAGTACATAGTGGGGATGAGTTGCTTTGTTGAGCTCAGTTCATTGTTAGAGCACCTTTAGTACATAGTGGGGTTGAGTTGCTTTGTTGAGCTCAGTTCATTGTTAGAGCACCTTTAGTACATAGTGGGGTTGAGTTGCTTTGTTGAGCTCAGTTCATTGTTAAAGCACCTTTAGTACATAGTGGGGTTGAGTTGCTTTGTTGAGCTCAGTTCATTGTTAAAGCACCTTTAGTACATAGTGGGGTTGAGTTGCTTTGTTGAGCTCAGTTCATTGTTAAAGCACCTTTAGTACATAGGGTGGTTGAGTTGCTTTGTTGAGCTCAGTTCATTGTTAGAGCGCTTGTTGTTTTCATACTTTCTCCTCTGTGCCAAAGAGATAAAGCTGTGATATCAGCGTTTAGGAAAAAAGCCAACATTCTAAAAACCTTTTAAATGTTATTTTGCTTTACTATAGAGTAGTGTCAACTCCTAGCTTATCATTGTCAAGTCAAACATGACAATTCCATAAAGAGTTGACAAGAAAGCAAGAACAGACTGGCCATCAGGCTAGTCAACTCCTTCAGACAAAGTTAATTCATAAACAACAACAGTTTTCTTGATGAAGGAAAATGGGGATATGTTTAGGAACCAACTAAGTATAATTGTGTTAATGAACGAATGAGCATTACTGTTTTAAATCTTTTTGATACGCCAAATACAACTACTGTATTGTCTACTAGGATTCTGAAATGAAAATGGTGCTTTGTCTCTGCCGTTCTTCTACTGTATAGCCTGGTTGTTAGTGTTGTGTTATTAAATGATTTTAACAATGCTAGTGACTTGGATCTTGTACGTGTGCACTTTCTGTACAAAGACAATTTTGCAGCCTTTTGGTCAACATTCATAGAAATAAAAACCCTTGAAAGATTATTTCATTCATCCACTCCAAACTGGCCTGATTGACACAGCTGCAATACTGATGTTAACCACAGGGTGGGGCTGTAATGCAGAGGAACTGTTGTGAGACAGTTGTGGTATCACAAACCGTGTGTGTGACATTCCACTCTAGACTTGACATTGTTTACAATGCTGACAGATGGATCTATAATGAGGTACAGAATACATATTTAGCTGAACCAATCACAGATGGATCTATAATGAGGTACAGAATACATATTTAGCTGAACCAATCACAGATGGATCTATAATGAGGTACAGAATACATATCTTGTTGAACCAACCACAGATGGGTCTATAATGAGGTACAGAATACATATCTAGTTGAACCAACCACAGATGGATCTATAATGAGGTACAGAATACATATCTAGTTGAACCAACCACAGATGGGTCTATAATGAGGTACAGAATACATATCTAGTTGAACCAACCACAGATGGGTCTATAATGAGGTACAGAATACATATCTAGTTGAACCAACCACAGATGGGTCTATATAGAGATACAGAATACATATCTAGTTGAACCAACTACAGATGGATCTATAATGAGGTACATAATACATATCTAGTTGAACCAACCACAGATGGATCTATAATGAGGTACAGAATACATATATAGTTGAACCAACCACAGATGGGTCTATAATGAGGTACAGAATACATATCTAGTTGAACCAACCACAGATGGGTCTATATAGAGATACAGAATACATATCTAGCTGAACCAACCACAGATGGATCTATAATGAGGTACAGAATACATATCTAGTTGAACCAACCACAGATGGATCTATAATGAGGTACATAATACATATCTAGTTGAACCAACCACAAATGGATCCGTAACAGTGTATGTGTGTGTGTGTGTTCAGGATGTGTGTGTATGTGTAATTAATGGGAATAAGTGTGTTTTATATTACCATACAGTATAACATATGATCATTGAACAAGTCTCAAGTTACCTTAACTTCTCCTTTTGATATCTATAAACAGCTACATTAAATGAATTAGTGAAAAGTGAGTTAACATTCTAATGTGAATGATGATGATTTCTAATATTGTGTCTGGTTTCATCCATCAGATGTCTGTGATCTCACACTGGACCTAAACACAGTAAACAGACTCCTCTCTCTGTCTAAGGAGAACAGAAATGTGACATGTAGGAGAGAGAAGCAGCCGTATCCTGATCACCCAGAGAGATTTGAGGACTGTGGACAGGTGCTGTGTAGAGAGGGTCTGACTGGGCGCTGTTACTGGGAGGTAGAGTGGAGTGGGTTAGGGGCTGTTATAGGAGTGACATATAAAGGAATCAGCAGGAGAGGAAGGGTTAATGACTGTTGTCTTGGATACAATGACAAGTCCTGGAGTCTGTTCTGCTCTGACAACAGTTACTCTGCCTGTCACAATATTAAGTCCACTACCATAGACGTCCCCTCCTCCAGCTCCCACAGAGTAGGAGTGTATCTGGACTGGCCAGCCGGCACTCTGTCCTTCTACAGAGTCTCCTCTGACACACTGACCCACCTGAACACATTCCACTCCACATTCACTGAGCCCCTCTATCCAGGGTTTTGGGTTTGGGTTGACTCCTCAGTGTCCCTGTAAATAATAACCATGGTAACACTGACACACACACACACACACACACACACACACACACACACACACACACACACACACACACACTGGACACACACACTGAACACACACACACACTGAACACACACACACACTGGACACACACACACACACACACTGAACACACAAACATACACTAGACACACACACACTGAACAAATACACACACTGAACACACACACACTGAACACACACACACACACTGGATACACACACACACACTGAACACACACACACACACTGAACACACACACACTGAACACACATACATACATTGGACACACAAACACAGAACACATACACACATTGAACACACACACACACACTGGACACACACACACACACACACTGGACACACACACACACACTGAACACACACACACACACAATGTACACACACACACTGAACACACACACATTGAACACACATACATACACTGGACAAACACACACTGGACACACACACACACACACTGGACACACACACACACACACACTGAACACACACACACACACTGAACACACACACACACTGGACATACACACTGAACACACACACACACTGACCACAAACACACGCAATGGACACACACACACTGAACACACACACACACGGAACACACACACACACACACTGAACACACACACACACACACACACAATGGACACACATACACACACTGAACACACACACACACACTGAACACACACACACACACACTGGACACACACACACACACACACACACACTGAACACACATACATACACTAGACACACACACACTGAACAAATACACACACTGAACACACACACACTGAACACACACACACACTGGACACACACACACACTGGACACACACACACACACACTGAACACACACACACACTGGACACACACACACACACTGAACACACACACACACTGAACACACACACACACACTGAACACACACAAACTGAACACACACACACACAATGGACACACACACACTGAACACACACACACTGAACACACACACACTGGACACACACACACAATGGACACACACACACACTGGACACACACACACACACTGAACACACACACACACACACTGAACACACTCACACAATGACCACAAACACACGCAATGGACACACACACACTGAACACACACACACACACACTGAACACACACACACACACACACAATGGACACACATACACACACTGAACACACACACACACACACTGAACAAACACACATTGAACAAACACACACACACTGGACACACACACACACACACTGAACACACACACACACTGAACACAAACACACAAAATGGACACACACACACTGAACACACACACACACACACTGAACACACACACTGAACACCCACACACACACACTTAACACACACTGGACACACACACTGAACACAAACACACTGAACACACACACACTGAACACACACACACACTGGACACACACACACACACACACACACACACACTTGACACACACACACATACACTGAACACACACACACACAATGGACACACACACACTGAACACACACACACACACACACACACTGAACACACACACACACTGAACACACACACACACACACACAATGGACACACACACACTGAACACACACACACACACTGAACACACACACACACTGAACACACACACACACTGAACACACACACACTGAACAAACATACATACACTGGACACACACACACTGAACACATACACACACTGAACACACACACACACTGGACACACAAATACACACTGGACACACATACACACACATACACTGTACACACATACACACACTGAACTCACACACACTGAACACACACACAAACTGGACACACACACACACTGAACACACACACACTGAACACACATACATACACTAGACACACACACACACTGAACACATACACACACTGAACACACACACACTGGACACACACACACACTGGACACACACACACACACAGAACACACACACACTGGACACACACACTGAACACACACACACACTGAACACACACACACACAGAACACACACACACTGGACACACACACTGAACACATGCACACACTGAACACACACACACTGGACACACACACACTGAACACATGCACACACTGAACACACACACACTAGACACACGCACACACTGAACACATACACACACACACCGGACACACACACACACACACACACACACACACACACACACACTGGACACACACACACACACTCTGGATACACACACACACACACACACACTGGACACACACACAATGGACACAAACACACACACACTGGACACACACACACACACACACTGGATACACACACACACACACACACACACACACACTGGACACACACACACTGAACACATACACACATTGAACACACACACACACTGGACATACACACACACACACTGAACACACACACACACTGAACACACACACACACAATGGACACACACACACTGAACACACACACACTGAACAAACATACATACACTGGACACACACACACACTGAACACACACACACATAATGGACACACACACACTGAACACACACTGAACACACACACACACTGAACACATACACACACTGAACACACACACACACACACTGGACACACAAACACACACTGAACACACACTGAACACACACACACACACACACACTGAACCCACACACACACAATGGACACACACTGAACACACACACTGAACACACACACTTAACACACACTGGACACACACACTGAACACACACACACTGAACAAACATACATACACTAGACACACACACACTGAACACATACACACACTGAACACACACACACTGAACACACACACACACTGGACACACACACACACACACTGAACACACACACACTGAACACACACACACACACACTGAACACACATACACACTGAACACACACACACACAGAACACACACACACTGGACACACACACTGAACACATACACACACTGAACACACACACACTGGACACACACACACACTGGACACACACACACACTGGACACAAACACACACTGAACACACACACACACTGGACACATACACACTGAACACACACACACACACTGGACACACACACACACTGAAAATATACACACACACTGGACACACGCACACACACACACAATGGACACACACACACTGAACACACATACATACACTAGACACACACACACACTGAACACAAACACACACACACTGGACACACACACACTGGACAGACACACACACTGGACACACACACACACACACAGGACACACACTCACACACTGGACACACACACACTGAACACACACACACACTGGACACACACACACTGGACACACACTCACACACTGGACACACACACACTGAACACACACACACACTGGACACACACACACAATGAACACATACACACACACACTGGACACACACACACACACTGGACACACACACACACACACACTGGACACACACACACTGGACACACACACACTGGACACATACACACACACACACACAAACACACTGGACACACATCCACACACACACACACACTGGACAGACACACACGCTGGACACACACACACACACACACACACACACACATATACTGGACACACACACACACTGGACACACACACACTGGACACACACACACACACTGAACACACACACACACTGAACACACACACACACTGAACACACATACATACACTAGACACACGCACACACTGACACACACACACACTGGACACACACACACACACTGGACACACACACACACACACACACACACTGGACACACACACACTGGACACACACACACACACACTGGACACACACACACTGGACATTTACACACACACACTGGACATACACACACACACACTGGACACATTTCCATGTGTTGGATTTTGATGAAAGGAAATCCCATATAGCCTACTGGACAGGACTTTGCTATGGCATCTTCTGTTTGGGTGTCTCAGGTCAGGTCTGAGCCATGATCAGAATGTGTCTCTGTGTCTATTTCCAGCCCTGCCATTTCTTCCTGTCCTGATCTAGTGTTTCACCCCTGACCTCCTCACACCGTCTCACTGTCCATGTCTGCTTTTATCTCCCACCTCTACTTCACTGTGTTATAATGGACCTTATGCTTGTTATGTCACCTCTGTAACCAGTTATCAAAAATACTGACCTTTCTGACCCTATCCCATGGCCCTACTTTCTACAACTGAACATTTAAATTCCTCTATGAGTTTTGTTTCGTGTCGATTTACTTATTTATGTATTTGTTGTATATTGGGGTTGTGCTGCAGAGCATCATGGGGGTTTGTATGTGTTGAGATGATCACGTTCCAGATAAATGGTTGAACTGATTCCTGTCTCCCGTCTCATCATTATTGAATTGTTATACAGACGTGGTTATAAAACCCACGAGACATAACAAAAGATTGGTGATGAGTAAGTCTGAATCTACAGGAACTATTCTGTCTGGAAGAAGTGGGTTTTTACAACTGTTTAAAACTGTTATTTTCTGTGGTACAGTCTAGGCTAATGTTAGCACAGTGTATTGCTAGCAGAGGCAAGTGCATAGTCCAGCTAGCTAAGAAAGAGAGTTAACCAGTGGTGTAAAGTACTTAAGTAAAAATACTTTAAAGTACTACTTAAGTAATTTTTTTTGGTATCTGTACTTTACTTTACTATTTATATTTTTGACAATTTTTACTTTTACTTCACTACATTCCTAAAGAAAATAATGTACTTTTTACTCCATACATTTTCCCCTGACACCCAAAAGTACTCGTTACATTGTGAATGCTCAGCAGGACAGAAAATGGTCCAATTCACACACTTATCAAGAGAACCTCCCTACTGCCTCTGATCTGGCAGACTCACTAAACACAAATGCTTTGTTTGTAAATTGTCTGAGTGTTGGAGTTTGCCTCTGGCTGAACGTACATTTTAAAAACAAGAAAATCGTCTGGTTTGCTTTATGTAAGGAATTTGAAATGATTTATACTTGTACTTTTACTTTTGATACTTTAGTATATTTTAGCAATTACATTTACTTTTGATACTTAAGTATATTTAAAACCAAATACTTTTAGACTTTTACTCAAGTAGTATTTTACTGGGTGACTTTCACTTTTAGTTGAGTCATTTTCTATTAAGGTATCTTTACTTTTACTCAAGTATGACATTTGGGTACTTTTTCCACCACTGGAGTTAACATCGTCATGGACGGCAGAAAAGGACTGGAGACGGACATCGGAGTGGGAAAACAACGTGATTAAAAGGGAGGACATTTATTCAACTGTGAAGACAAACATTTTAATTAAATCTGCTAAACGAGCGAACTTAGGAGGAAACGTCAGTGAATGAAGGGAATGAAGATCACGTGACTTAGGAAAATATTGCTTTGGTTGAGGACAATATTGAAGTGAGTGACAATCAGGAGCTTATTGAGAAACAAACAATTATTGGAATTGTTGGAAACATTTGGACAGTTTGATGAAAGTATTGAGCAGTGGAGCTCATATACAGAACGGTTTGAATATTTTGTTGTTGTAAATGACATGGATGAGGACAACATTGTGCCTACATGTTTTAGTGTAATGGGGCCAAAGACATTTAATTTACTAGGCAGCCTGCTACAGCCAGTCAGAACAGGTAATAAGACGTATGGGGATATTGTGGAGATACTTAAAGGACATTTTTCACCAGAACCACTAGTTAATGCTGAAAGGTTCAGGTTCCACAGGAGACATCAGGAAGAGGGAGAATCAGTAACAATGTTTGCTGCTGCATTAAAGAAACTACCAGAACACTGAGTTTAATGCTGTTCTAAATGGCATCATTAGAGACAGACTAGTATGTGGGCTACGGAGTGAAGCTACACAAAAGAGACTGTTGACTGAAAGTCATCTGACCTTGGCAAAGGACATTGGAATCAGTGTGTCTATGGAACTAGCTGCTAAAGAGGCTCACCAGTTGAGTTCATCAGGAACTTAGTGGGTTCATCTAACAATCCCAATCATCAGCTGATACATTTTATTCTCATACACAGGGTAAACCGTCCACCTAGAAAACATCATTTAATAGAAATCACAACCGCTCCTCTGTGTGATCTATGTAATCAAGGTGCCTTGGGCTCCTTTAATCATATGTACTGGGAGTGACCAGGGGACATGTTTTGGAAAGAGGTATCCTCATACCTTGTTCCCCCTAACTGTTATTACTGAATGATAATTCACCACTGTCATTACAGCAAAGACGTATAATGTTGTCAGGTTGGACAGCAGCTAAAAAGATGTTGGAACTAAGATGGCAACCACCACACCTCATTGGATCAGCACTTTTATAGATATCATTTATTTAGAACTATCCACTGCTAGGATCCATGGGGCTAGCCGAACAACAATTGCAGCTGAAACCATAAAATAACTCCTGTAGTGGGTTTTACCCAACAGATTGACCAGTAATTATAATTTTTGTGCAAATGTGTACCTTGATTTAGTATTTCATTTAATGGAGATCAGGTTGGGTGTGTTGGGGTGGTCCCAGGAGGGGTTGGAGGGTGGGTTGGGGTGGTCCCAGGAGGGGTTGGAGGGTGGGTTGGGGTGGTCCCAGGCGGGGTTGGAGGGTGGGTTGGGGTGGTCCCAGGAGGGGTTGGAGGGTGGGTTGGGGTGGTCCCAGGAGGGGTTGGAGGGTGGGTTGGGGTGGTCCCAGGAGGGGTTGGAGGGTGGGTTGGGGTGGTCCCAGGAGGGGTTGGAGGGTGAGTTGATGCAGCTGCGGTGGGTGATTGTATATGTGGTTTATTATAATTGTATTTATCTGCAATAACTAGTTTCCATAAAATACTGATATATATTTTAACAGTATTGTGTCTCTAGCTGTATAACAATTCCTGCTGCTATTTGTTCTGATATATATTTTAACAGTATTGTGTCTCTAGCTGTATAACCATTCCTGCTGCTATTTGTTCTGATATATATTTTAACAGTATTGTGTCTCTAGCTGTATAACCATTCCTGCTGCTATTTGTTCTTGTCTGTGTTCCTTTCAAATAAATAAAACGTTTCAACAGAGTTTCAACTGAAAATCAGAGACCGGGAAATCAAGTATCTACATGCTTGTGTAAGGACATGGATTGTTCAGCCTGTGGTAAAAAGGTCAACATCGGACAAGTCTCCAGAAACAAAAAGAGAACAGAGAAATCACAAAAACGGGAATCAAGAAACAGACATTCCAACGAAAGACACATAGACATGTTCACACTGTTGAGTAAGAGAACACTGAGGTGAGTGACTCATCAGACCAGGAAGTCACACTGAAAATCCTGACTTTTTCCTGGCGGGCCGCACGGCTACTATGTCTCCCCCTTGCTAGAGGGATAGCCGGTGGGTATGGAGATTGACACAGGGGCAGCTGTATCTCTTGTGTCCGAAAAAATACACTGAAACACCTTCCACTTCAACCAGCGCACCTCGTGTTAAAGACTTACACAGGTGAATCTGTCGCTGTGAGAAGCATCACTGATGTCACAGTTCAGGTAAACAGACAAACTGAAAAGCTGCCACTCTATGTTGTGAAAGGAGACTATGCATCACTACTGGGATGTTCATAGTTGGAGAAAATCACACTGGACTGGCCATCAGTGCATATAATTACACATGGAGACACAGACCTATCTGCCATCTTAAAGAAACATGGAGAAGTCTTTAATGGACAGCTGGGTAGTATGAACCACATTACAGGGAAGCTTAGCATTAAGCCAGACAGCAAACCAATGTTTCTGAAAGCAGGACCTGTACCTTATGCTATCAGACCAAAGGTCAAGGCTGACTTGGAGGCTTTAGTCAAGAACAAAGTACTGGAGCCGGTCAGCATGAGTGAATACATGAGCAACACCCATCTACCAGTCCTTAACACTGGAACCGCCTGTTCTTTCAGCATATAAGAACCCGCTAGAGAAAGTTACCAGGCGTCCACTTTAGCAAATGCATCAGATGCATATCAACCAGCAAGGTGCAAGGTGTGCAAACATGGTTTGTTAAATAAACGCTTGATGAATAGTGCATAAACTATTGTAAAGGATTATTTGCATGAAGAAGTATCGCACCATTATGCAGAAGTTACATGCACCATTATCAGTTTCTATCTGGTTTATTTTGGCCATTCATCCGACAGAACAGCATATTTTAATTTGATTATGTTACTAGTTTTTGCTTAGTTGCCAGAGCAATGCTGGCGCTGGAGTGGTCATGTGCTAAATACATTGACAGATATTGTTGAAAATAGTGACATTTGGAAATAGAGCTGCACCTCTTGAATGTTGAGAGTTATTTGATAAAGGTAAGTGTCATAGAAACTGCAGAATATGCTCTTTCAGATACAGCACTATATAGAAATCACAATGTTTTACCTGCATGTGACTCTGAAGGAGGATTTGATAAAGAGATGCTCTTTTTTGTGTGGCTTAATTCGTGTGAAAATACACACATTTTGCCTGGACAGCATATGCAGTGGGAAAAAAAATTATTTAGTCAGCCACCAATTGTGCAAGTTCTCCCACTTAAAAAGATGAGAGAGGCCTGTACTTTTCATCATAGGTACATGTCAACTATGACAGACAAAATGAGAAATAAAAATCTAGAAAATCACATTGTAGGATTTTTTATGAATTTATTTGCAAATTATGGTGGAAAATAAGTATTTCGTCAATAACAAAAGTTTCTCAATACTTTGTTATATACCCTTTGTTGGCAATGACACAGGTCAAACGTTTTCTGTAAGTCTTCACAAGGTTTTCACACACTGTTGCTGGTATTTTGGCCCATTCCTCCATGCAGATCTCCTCTAGAGCAGTGATGTTGTGGGGCTGTCGCTGGGCAACACAGACTTTCAACTCCCTCCAAAGATTTTCTATGGGGTTGAGATCTGGAGACTGGCTAGACCACTCCAGGACCTTGAAATGCTTCTTACAAAGCCACTCCTTCGTTGCCCGGGCGGTGTGTTTGGGATCATTGTCATGCTGAAAGACCCAGCCACGTTTCATCTTCAATGACCTTGCTGATGGAAGGAGGTTTTCACTCAAAATCTCACGATACATGGCCCCATTCATTCTTTCCTTTACACGGATCAGTCGTCTTGGTCCCTTTGCAGAAAAACAGCCCCAAAGCATGATGTTTCCACCCCCATGCTTCATAGTAGGTATGGTGTTCTTTGGATGCAACTCAGCATTCTTTGTCCTCCAAACACGACGAGTTGAGTTTTTACCAAAAAGTTATATTTTGGTTTCATCTGACCATATGGCATTCTCCCAATCCTCTTCTGGATCATCCAAATGCACTCTAGCAAACTTCAGATGGGCCTGGACATGTACTGGCTTAAGCAGGGGGACACGTCTGGCACTGCAGGATTTAAGTCCCTGGCGGCGTAGTGTGTTACTGATGGTAGGCTTTGTTACTTTGGTCCCAGCTCTCTGCAGGTCATTCACTAGGTCCCCCCGTGTGGTTCTGGGATTTTTGCTCACCGTTCTTGTGATCATTTTGACCCCACGGGGTGAGATCTTGCGTGGAGCCCCAGATCGAGGGAGATTATCAGTGGTCTTGTATGTCTTCCATTTCCTAATAATTGCTCCCACAGTTGATTTCTTCAAACCAAGCTGCTTACCTATTGCAGATTCAGTCTTCCCAGCCTGGTGCAGGTCTACAATTTTGTTTCTGGTGTCCTTTGACAGCTCTTTGGTCTTGGCCATAGTGGAGTTTGGAGTGTGATTGTTTGAGGTTGTGGACAGGCGTCTTTTATACTGATAACAAGTTCAAACAGGTGCCATTAATACACGTAACGAGTGGAGGACAGAGGAGCCTCTTAAAGAAGAAGTTACAGGTCTGTGAGAGCTAGAAATCTTGCTTGTTTGTAAGTGATCAAATACTTATTTTCCACCATAATTTGCAAATAAATTCATAAAAATCCTACAATGTGATTTTCTGGAGAAAAAAAATATCAATTTGTCTGTCATAGTTGACTTGTACCTATGATGAAAATTACAGGCCTCTCTCATCTTTTTAAGTGGGAGAACTTGCACAATTGGTGGCTGACTAAATACTTTTTTTCCCCACTGTACATATATATATATATATATATATATATATATATATATATATATATATATATATATATATATATACACACACACACATAAACACATACATACATACATACATACATACACATACACATCCTTTTTATTTTAGAAAATTACATATATTTTGTAATAACTCCCCACTTGAAGTAAATTATGGTTATGAACAACTATTGATGTTTTATGTCAATGGAAAATATATTATTTAGATTTTCTTCCCTGCATTAGAGTGATGAAAGTGTGCTTCCACTCACGAGTGATGACCAGCTAAGCGCCTACCAACCGTCCTACGGGGATCGCCTTGCCATTCTCACATACTGCAGGCAGAAGACTAAAACCCTTGCCAAACGAAAATCTAAACTGATTGACAGATTCAAATTCAAGTTAAAGGCAAAGCAGAGCCATCAGTCAACAGATCAATAGTCACAGGAAGAGAACTCAAGTGGAGAGACAAAATCAGGACCTGCTCTGATGAACAACAGAAACATGTAGGTGGGGGGGCTCATGAATCAGAGGAAGAACATAACCTTTGTTAAGTCAGAGCCAGGCGAGGTGGGGGCACCCGCAAAGTTGATGTCCCCAAGGACAGGGGAAAGAACTCAAATAAATGGCACAGAATTGATATTTTCCAAATGGAGAAAATTATAATGGAAAAATCGAAGACTTTGATGTGGATCTGACTGATTACTAAGAATAATAATATACCATTTAGCAGACGCTTTTATCCAAAGCGACTTACAGTCATGTGTGCAAACACTTTTATGAATGGGTGTTGCCGGGGATCGAACCCACTACCCTGGCGTTACAAGCGCCATGCTCTACCAATTGAGCTACAGAGGACCACATTCAATTGATGACAGCATCACAGTTGGACAATTATATGAAGCCCAAAGTTTAATATAATGAGGTTCTACCTGACATCACAAGGAAGGTAAGAGGCAAATGGAACTAATGGAAGGGAAGAAGCAAATGGAACTAATGGAAGGGAAGAGGCAAATGGAACTAATGGAAGGGAAGAAGCAAATGGAACTAATGGAAGGTGAGAGGCAAATGGAACTAATGGAAGGGAAGAAGCAAATGTTGCTGCTGATGACAATGAAACACTCTCCAGGTTCTCAAGACCTCCCAGATACTCATATAAGCATTCTGCTGTTACAAGCCCTCCCAGATACTCATATAAGCATTCTGATGTTACAAGACCTCCCAGATACTCATATAAGCATTCTGCTGTTACAAGCCCTCCCAGATACTCATATAAGCATTCTGCTGTTATAAGACCTCCCAGATACTCATATAAGCATTCTGCTGTTACAAGACCTCCCAGATACTCATATAAGCATTCTGCTGTTATAAGCCCTCCCAGATACTCATATAAGCACTCTGCTGTTACAAGACCTTCCAGATACTCATATAAGCCTTCTGCTGTTACAAGACCTCCCAGATACTCATATAAGCATTCTGCTGTTACAAGCCCTCCCAGATACTCATATAAGCATTCTGCTGTTACAAGCCCTCCCAGATACTCATATAAGCATTCTGCTGTTACAGGCCTTCCCAGATACTCATATAAGCATTCTGCTGTTACAAGCCCTCCCAGATACTCATATAAGCATTCTGCTGTTACAAGACCTCCCAGATACTCATATAAGCATTCTACTGTTACAAGCCCTCCCAGATACTCATATAAGCATTCTACTGTTACAAGACCTCCCAGATACTCATATAAGCATTCTGCTGTTACAAGACCTCCCAGATACTCATATAAGCATTCTGCTGTTACAAGCCCTCCCAGATACTCATATAAGCCTTCTGCTGTTACAAGCACTGACTCTTCACCCCCTGAGCAGGTGACCCAACACACTGACATTGTGGAGAAGGCTTTTGCAGGAGCAAGCACAGACTTATTATATACAGAGGATATGTAATCTATAATATATGTCAGTCTTATGGATGAGAGCAATATTGTCCCAGTTGGCAGTGGAGAACATCCAGGGATAGAAGACGTCAGGCTGGAGGACACGTTACCTCTTGGGAGAACCTCAGACAATACGGCCAGGATAGAAGACCTCAGGCTGGAGGGAACTTCACCTCTTGGGAGAACCTCAGACAATACGGCCAGGATAGAAGACCTCAGGCTGGAGGACACGTTACCTCTTGGGAGAACCTCAGACAATACGGCCAGGATAGAAGACCTCAGGCTGGAGGACACGTTACCTCTTGGGAGAACCTCAGACAATACGGCCAGGATAGAAGACCTCAGGCTGGAGGACACGTTACCTCTTGGGAGAACCTCAGACAATACGGCCAGGATAGAAGACCTCAGGCTGGAGGACACGTTACCTCTTGGGAGAACCTCAGACAATACGGCCAGGATAGAAGACCTCAGGCTGGAGGACATGTTACCTCTTGGGAGAACCTCAGACAATACGGCCAGGATAGAAGACCTCAGGCTGGAGGGAACTTCACCTCTTGAGGGAACTACCACCAGTGCAGCAAAGAGTATAACCCTAGTTGTCCACCGAGGCCAAGTACTTAAGGAACTGATCCACCATTTATGTGATGACACTCTACTTGAAGCTGACATTCAGATCAAACTCATTCTTCCTGATGGAAAGTAGGAACATCTGAGTTCTGGGAGGAGTTTTACCACCAATGCACCATGGGTAATCATGCAAGGTGCCATTTCTTCAACACAACTTAGAGGAAAAGGAGTGGCAATGTGTAGGCCGCATTATTACAGTAGGATGGAGAAAGGAGAGATACCTACCTGTGAAGATGGCTCCAACAATATTGGAACAAGCAGCTTTTGGAGCAGTGAGTTCTGATCTTGTGGATAACTTCTTGAAGTACATATCTGAAGGGGAGCTCCTGACCTTGGAGGTCTGTCGGTCAGATTACAGCAGTGTAGATCCAGAGGAGTTGACAGAAATCCTGGATATTCACAGCTGTCCAAAGAAGGCAAAAGCAGACGACCTGGAAGAGATTCTACAGGAGTTGTTGTACTAAACTCTGATTCTAGAGCCAGCATACATCATAGAGCAGTGGGGAACTACACTCTCTCCATTTAAACAGGAGATGACAGGGATCTTTGGTGCTTACGAAGACCTACAGCCAACAGGAAGAAAAGTGCAGAAGTCCATGGTTTTTCCAACTACCACGACAGCACAGGAAAAGGACATCCAGCGATGTATGATGACATATCTAAGAGAAGCAGATTCACAGAGGCCGTGTCAGTTCCTCCGGTTCTGATCTGTTGTTTGGCGAAGACAATCGCAGTCAGCTTTACAGAGATCCAAGGCTTCCAGTGGAAGACCACTAGTGCGTACCTGCAGTTCTGCGCTAAAGTTTTCAATATACTATGACAACTACCCAGACTTTAGATCTGAGATGAACAAGATTCTAGAGAGTAAAGTGTGGGTGATGGACATTGAGTAGTAGGGAGAGAGTGTCACACCTAGTTCATGTCTTTGGATGAATAATGTGTTCACCTGTATTCAATGGTTGAACCAATTTGGATAATACCTCTGTTGGTACAGAGGTAGTTTTATGTTTCCTGATCAGATTTAGATATGGAGTCATCACAAATTTCACCCCTCGGGGCATGGTCTCTGAAAAATGCATACAAAGAAATGTCTATGTGAGTTTGAGATAGTTGGTCTTTAAACAATGCAATGTTATTACCATTTTTGTACAAAAATGGTTGTTTTAAAATGGTTGTTTTTGATTGAATCACAACAATAAGGTTGCTTTGATACTAAACACAATACAGAGGGTTGCAAATGATCTCCATAATAGATGTACATTAGTCCTCCTTTCCCATCGATTACCATCTCACCCAGAGTTGGTCCCTTTTTATTGAAGAAAGGATCTCCTTCAGGGTCATAAACTAAATGTGAGGGCATACAGTTCTATTATGTATGTTGTGGTATTTAACAGGACATTATGTCTGTTGTGGTATTTAACAGGACATTGTGTGTGTTGTGGTATTTAACAGGACATTGTGTCTGTTGTGGTATTTAACAGGACATTGTGTCTGTTGTGGTATTTAACAGGACATTGTGGCTGTTGTGGTATTTAACAGGACATTGTGTCTGTTGTGGTATTTCACAGGACATTGTGGCTGTTGTGGTATTTAACAGGACATTGTGTCTGTTGTGGTATTTAACAGGACATTGTGTCTGTTGTGGTATTTAACAGGACATTGTGTCTGTTGTGGTATTTAACAGGACATTATGTCTGTTGTGGTATTTAACAGGACATTATGGCTGTTGTGGTATTTAACAGGACATTGTGGCTGTTGTGGTATTTAACAGGACATTGTGTCTGTTGTGGTATTTAACAGGACATTATGTCTGTTGTGGTATTTAACAGGACATTGTGTCTGTTGTGGTATTTAACAGGACATTATATCTGTTGTGGTATTTAACAGGACATTGTGTCTGTTGTGGTATTTAACAGGACATTGTGTCTGTTGTGGTATTTAACAGGACATTATGTCTGTTGTGGTATTTAACAGGACATTGTGTCTGTTGTGGTATTTAACAGGACATTGTGTCTGTTGTGGTATTTAACAGGACATTGTGTCTGTTGTGGTATTTAACAGGACATTGTGTCTGTTGTGGTATTTAACAGGACATTGTGTCTGTTGTGGTATTTAACAGGACATTGTGACTGTTGTGGTATTTAACAGGACATTGTGTCTGTTGTGGTATTTAACAGGACATTATGTCTGTTGTGGTATTTAACAGGACATTGTGTCTGTTGTGGTATTTAACAGGACATTGTGTCTGTTGTGGTATTTAACAGGACATTGTGTCTGTTGTGGTATTTAACAGGACATTGTGTCTGTTGTGGTATTTAACAGGACATTGTGTCTGTTGTGGTATTTAACAGGACATTGTGGCTGTTGTGGTATTTAACAGGACATTATGTCTGTTGTGGTATTTAACAGGACATTGTGTCTGTTGTGGTATTTAACAGGACATTGTGTCTGTTGTGGTATTTAACAGGACATTGTGTCTGTTGTGGTATTTAACAGGACATTGTGGCGATGATATATACAATAATAGTTTTAACCACGTTTTGAAGCTATATAGTGTTTGTTTACATTTACTTTGTTTCCACACATTGGAGTAAAACAAGCTGATATGTTGAGTTCTGATGGGGTACAACAGTTGCACTAAGCTCATGAGGCATTTATAAGTTATAACCTATTATTCAAGAATCAATAGTCAAAAGTCCAAAAATGGATCTAGCAACTGCAGATTGGAGCACATTAGTTGACACTGACCGGACATATTGCTTAAGAGAAGCTTAAAAAGTTGTTACCAGGAGACAATATTATTGATACATAAAGTTGGGAATTCATAGGGAAGTAAAAGATACTGAAATTAAATCTGACTTTATTTGGAGACTGGAACACACACGGTACAATGACATGCTGACTGAGTCCAGACTACTGAACTACCTATATGAACCAGACTACTCAACTAACTATATGAACCAGACTACTGAACTAACTATATGAACCAGACTACTGAACTAACTATATGAACCAGACTACTCAACTAACTATATGAACCAGACTACTCAACTAACTATATGAACCAGACTACTCAACTAACTATATGAACCAGACTACTGAACTAACTATATGAACCAGACTACTGAACTAACTATATGAACCAGACTACTGAACTAACTATATGAACCAGACTACTGAACTAACTATATGAACCAGACTACTGAACTAACTATATGAACCAGACTACTCAACTAACTATATGAACCAGACTACTGAACTATATGAACCAGACTACTCAACTAACTATATGAACCAGACTACTGAACTAACTATATGAACCAGACTACTGAACTAACTATATGAACCAGACTACTGAACTAACTATATGAACCAGACTACTGAACTAACTATATGAACCAGACTACTGAACTAACTATATGAACCAGACTACTGAACTAACTATATGAACCAGACTACTGAACTAACTATATGAACCAGACTACTGAACTAACTATATGAACCAGACTACTGAACTAACTATATGAACCAGACTACTGAACTAACTATATGAACCAGACTACTGAACTAACTATATGAACCAGACTACTCAACTAACTATATGAACCAGACTACTGAACTAACTATATGAACCAGACTACTGAACTAACTATATGAACCAGACTACTCAACTAACTATATGAACCAGACTACTGAACTAACTATATGAACCAGACTACTGAACTAACTATATGAACCAGACTACTGAACTAACTATATGAACCAGACTACTGAACTAACTATATGAACCAGACTACTGAACTAACTATATGAACCAGACTACTCAACTAACTATATGAACCAGACTACTGAACTAACTATATGAACCAGACTACTGAACTAACTATATGAACCAGACTACTGAACTAACTATATGAACCAGACTACTGAACTAACTATATGAACCAGACTACTGAACTAACTATATGAACCAGACTACTGAACTAACTATATGAACCAGACTACTCAACTAACTATATGAACCAGACTACTGAACTAACTATATGAACCAGACTACTGAACTAACTATATGAACCAGACTACTGAACTAACTATATGAACCAGACTACTGAACTAACTATATGAACCAGACTACTGAACTAACTATATGAACCAGACTACTCAACTAACTATATGAACCAGACTACTGAACTAACTATATGAACCAGACTACTGAACTAACTATATGAACCAGACTACTGAACTAACTATATGAACCAGACTACTGAACTAACTATATGAACCAGACTACTCAACTAACTATATGAACCAGACTACTGAACTAACTATATGAACCAGACTACTGAACTAACTATATGAACCAGACTACTGAACTAACTATATGAACCAGACTACTGAACTAACTATATGAACCAGACTACTGAACTAACTATATGAACCAGACTACTGAACTAACTATATGAACCAGACTACTGAACTAACTATATGAACCAGACTACTCAACTACTATATGAACCAGACTACTGAACTAACTATATGAACCAGACTACTGAACTAACTATATGAACCAGACTACTGAACTAACTATATGAACCAGACTACTGAACTAACTATATGAACCAGACTACTGAACTAACTATATGAACCAGACTACTGAACTAACTATATGAACCAGACTACTGAACTAACTATATGAACCAGACTACTGAACTAACTATATGAACCAGACTACTCAACTAACTATATGAACCAGACTACTGAACTAACTATATGAACCAGACTACTCAACTAACTATATGAACCAGACTACTGAACTAACTATATGAACCAGACTACTGAACTAACTATATGAACCAGACTACTGAACTAACTATATGAACCAGACTACTGAACTAACTATATGAACCAGACTATTGAACTAACTATATGAACCAGACTACTGAACTAACTATATGAACCAGACTACTCAACTAACTATATGAACCAGACTACTCAACTAACTATATGAACCAGACTACTGAACTAACTATATGAACCAGACTACTCAACTAACTATATGAACCAGACTACTGAACTAACTATATGAACCAGACTACTGAACTAACTATATGAACCAGACTACTCAACTAACTATTAGAACCAGACTACTCAACTAACTGAGAGATGATATTACATGTATTGTGTTTTGGAAACAAAACTGGATTAGAGATTTGTCCAGGAGAGATTCTGCAGAGTGTCCTTCTCCTCTGAGCTGGTCAAAAATAGTCCATCCAAAACTCTCAACATTGACTTCTCAGAGTGAGCCACCAAAGCTCAATTCTTTGATTTCCAGTGTTGGGGCCCAAAGTGACGCAGTCTGTTCCAGCCTCATCCACAGAGTGACGCAGACATTTTTGAATCTCTGCAATATGGGTGTTTTCAGTTCCATGATCAAGCCTCAATCTATAGCTGTATCCGTTTCTGTCATTCACAGCTCCATGAAATACCCAGAGACGACCCAGGGTCATTGTTTGTCATTGTTTGTCTCGTAGCCTTCTAGCCATATCCTTTTAGGTGAAAACCCGTCGATGCATCCACTGGTACATATTCCATAAGGTTTTAACTTGTCGTAACCACCCACATGCCAAACATAAGGCGGTTTCTCAGGCGGATTCTTGCTCGCAGGTTGACACCCTGACCATCCTGAAGGCACAGAAGTTGACGGACAGTTTCCCTGTCGGTAACTATTCCGGCCATCCAACATTTCTGGTGCATCCAGCGGTAGCCATGTTGTCGACCTGATGTTTGAAGCTGCTGGTGTATGAAGGAGAGCACCTCTGCTTCATCTGTTCTGTTTTTAACCCACCAGAGATGATTCCTACTTAGAACTCTTTCTGTCTGAAGACGTATTGTTATGTTGAGTGATTACTCCAATAATAACATTTCGTTGTTGGTGAATCCACGCTGGAAGTAGTCCTCAATGATATTGTCCATTGTCTATGTAGGAAGTTAAGACAATTAGGCTCTTATCAGGGCCACCAATACACCCCAACCAATCAATGTAGACACAGGGAATCTTGAGACTCAGACAAATGAGGTAAGCCCCTCCCCCTCTAATTACACATATTATTACATCACAATATCAGCTAAACAATGTAAAATAAATAACCCAGTTTATCATAAACTATACAGACTCTTATAGGTCGGGGTGTGGCCTCCTTTTCACAATTCAGAACCAGACCTGTACATCCGTTTAACCTTACAAATCAATTAAAAACATTGAACAGCAATCAGAATATGGTGATTAAACCAGCAGATAAGGGGGCTCAGATTGTTGTAATGGATAAAGTGAATATCTTCTTGAAGCCAATAGACAATAGGATAATGGTAAACACTATGTGCTACATGGCGCCCAGGGTATATGAATATAAAGAGACACGAGACAAAACAATGGACCTGTAGAATGGAATAAGTTATAAGACCTCTATGATTCATTTCATTTGTCAGTTCTTCCAGCTAATGTGAGATGTTTAGATGACATTTGAGGACACATACTGTAATTTAGCTGGCCATCTTTTCCCCTCCCTTTCTGGCTGCCTTCCCCCTTCCCTTCTAAGTTCAAGTTGGTTTATTTGTCATATACATGGAGTTAACAGTGCAATGAAATGCTGACTAGCAGGTTAACCTCTTGACAACAACAATAGAACAAGTCAGTAGCTAAGTTAATATAAAGAGTAATACAATAGTAATAAACCCTGCATTCATAACTATCCTTAACATACCTGGGGTGTTTCTGGGATAGAGGGTTGATATAAAAGTCAAAATAATCAGCAATACAGGAAGATTCTGAGACACAATCACTTACTATTGGTCAACCGTAGGGAACCGCCAACGTCTCAGGAGATATGTATTTTAGGCAGTAAGTAAAACTGCCTAGGCCTTGGAGAATCTGCCCCAAAAAGATAGACCATCTGTTTATCTGTAATGTACTTATCCTCATATAGTTTACTCACTATCTCCTGGATTCATCTTTGTGTTTTCCGGTTGTGTTGAGTGGGACAATGGAACATAGTGTTTACCATTATCCTATTGTCTATTGGCTTCAAGAAGACATTCACTTTATCCATTGCAACAATCTGAGCCCCCTTATCTGCTGGTTTAATCACTATATTCTGATGTTCAATGTTTCTAGAGCTTGATTTTTGAAAAATGTGTAAGGTTAAGCTGATATACAGGTCTGGTTTTGAATTGTGAAAAGGAAGCCACATCCCTACGTATAACAGTCTGTATAGTTTCTGACACTGACTCCAACTGAGGTTCCCAATGTGAGGGGTTTGGAAATAGTATATGAGGAAAATGTGTTTCATAATCAAAATGATGTAATAACTTCAATCTTCTATGATAGAAGTGTAGATCCCTCCGGAGCTCCCCGCAGTCCACCTGTTTAGGAGTTGGTATGAAAGTCAGTCCTCTTTCTAGAACCTCACTCTCGGCTTGGTTGAGCCCAATGGGACATTGCTGGTCAACACCTCAAATCGGTTGTGAAGTAGTATGGACATATTGATGGAACAAGGTCACTAAACTGGTGGTTAGACAGGGTAGATCCAAGAGCAGGCCTCTGCTGCCATCTAGAGGGCGTTTCTCTGTACTGCTTGACACATGGAGACTCAATGGAGGCACAGTGAAAAGTGCTCAAAGTATTCAAAAAATTGTTTGTCAGGCTGGGATCTATAAAGCAGTATGTTCTTCAATTAGATGCCAATTAATATTCATACAGGGACAATAGGTGGGGCAGGAGGAAGAATGGTGTTCCTGATTTTCAGAAGAATTCCCCTTTTTTCTTTATAGCTTCAGATTGAGATTGTTGTTATTCTCCAATATGTTTTTCTTCAGTGAGCCACTCTGGATTCTCCAAGGGGAAAACTCCCTCTATTCTCCACTAGAGAGTTGTAGCTCAGTGCTTTTGCTGGGAATTGTCCACTGTTGGTATACATTTACATTTACTCCTGATGTTTCACCATAGGCTTCTTCAGACAATGGACAATGGACAAAAAGTAGCCAAACAAAGCCAAAGGAGAGTGATGAGCAGCAGCAGCATCATCAAACCAGCGAGGCCGCCGGCAAGCCCAACAGTGATGATGCTGCCGAGCTCCAGTTAGCTCCGTGTGCAGAGCCTACCCACCCTTCCACAAGCACCGCCAGGATAATGGCTCCACAGCCCCCTCCACCTCCGACTGTTCCTGACTATCTTGGAACAGAGGTGCCAGCCCAGATTAGCCTAGAATCCTACCATAGCCGCAGGTTTTCTGTCCAAAAACCTTCATTTAATAGCAACTGGTTCATAAGAAGAGAGTGTCTGGAATACTCGCTTACTGAAAATGCTGCATTGCTGAAAGTTCTGCGTGGGGTCCATCTATTGGGAGATGGCTAACTAGTCTGTATTTTCCACTGATTCATATGGATGCCAGTGCACACATTGGCTGTAAAAGTGGGTAAAAACAGAAAAGCATATAATTGTAGCTATGTGGTCTTTACTTGAGTGTGTTTCAGCAGGGTGAGGTCAGAGAGATGCTTCCAAGTCAGTATTTTTCAGAACTCATAAAATCCTTTACACAATCTGATGGGATGAATGTTCAACCCCATTTAAATGACCATAAAGTCTATATAGTTCCTTTAAGTTAAGACCTCACAGATCTGTTCATGGCAAAGCAGTTCAATTAATGATATTAATTGACTCTTAAAGAATATAACTTATAAATCATGAGCCTCATCTTGAGGAGTCACCTGTGACAGTATTCATAAAGAGTAGGAGTACTGATCTGGGATCAGTTTTTCCTTTTAGATCATAATGAAACAGATTAAATGGACAGGGGGGACCTGATCCTAGATCAGCACTCCTCCTCTGGGAAACTGCATGTATGAAACCGAACACATAGTCGTAGTCTAGTTACAGCAGGTGTTTACTGCCATCTAGTGGAAGATACCAATAAAACACTTTATTATCAGGGTGGGGAGACGGTTGAGCTGAAACAGAAAGTAAAGTTGTTCTTTTGAACAGGATCCGTTTTAAGACGACAGAGCAGAAAACGCTATATGGAGAGAACTAAAAAATAAAGTGAGTATTTCTAAGTATTTCTGAACAATAATCTATTCTAATGGACAGAGTGAGAGAATGAATACCTGGAATGAGATATTACTAGTTAGTAGAACTGCTACTTGAGCTTAGTTGCTGACAGACAGCAGTTTTCAAAGTGTTATCACATGTTATCAGTCAAACGTCTGGTAAAGATGGTGGAGGAGCTTTTAAATGATAGGGTTTTATGTTTATCTCAGGGTTTCTCAATCCTTTTGTTCTTGCCCAGCATTTACACACCTGATTCAACTAATCATCAGATATTTGAAGACAGTTTAATATTTGAGGCATACAAATGAACATTCTCAAATTAAAACCTTTTGGATTTGTAGGCCTGTTTACAATTATTATAGGCCTACAGTAAATCACATTTTGGAGGGAAAAAAGCACAGCTAAACCTGGTGGACATTTAATTTAATGACCAATGGAATGCTCTAAAACGTGCAAACTCTGCTCACCCGGGGAGCCGGCCAATGGAAAACTAATTGACCCAGTCACCGTTATAACTTAATTTCCTTATTTGGAATTGAAAGTAACTTTGTAGCCTACGCAGTTACAAAATGTCTGTTCAAACTGTGGCGCATATGGAACATTAGAACAGTGGTGGAAAAAGTAAAGATACCTTAATAGAAAATGACTCAAGTAAAAGTGAAAGTCACCCAGTAAAATACTTCTTGAGTAAAAGTCTAAAAGTATTTAATTTTAAATATATTTAAGTATCAAAAGTAAATGTAATTGCTAAAGTAAAGTAGGAATAATTAAAATTAAAATTACTTATATGAAGCAAACCAGACGGCACAATTTTTCTTGTTATTTTCATTTACGGATAGCCAGGGTCACATTCCAACACTCAGACATCATTTAAAAAAAGCATTTGTGTTTAGTGAGTCTGCCAGATCAGAGGCAGTAGGGATGACCAGGGATGTTCTGTTGATAAGTGCGAATTGGACAATTTTCTGAATGTAACGAGTACTTTTGGGTGTCAGGGAAATTTATGGAGTAAAAAGTACATCATTTTCTTTATGAATGTAGTGAAGTAAAAGTAAAAGTTGTTAAAAATATAAATAGTAAAGTACAGATACTTTAAAGTATTTTTAGTTATGTACTTTACACCACTGCATAAGAAGATAAAGATAAATGTGTTGATTTTGAAAGAAAGACGGGCAGATTCTGCTAGGTAGGCTACGAACTATTATAAAGTTAGGTCTTCATCACAGTAGGTTTGAGCTACAGTATGATGACTTACCAACCTGATGGTCTCCGTTGGAAATGTTGTGGAAAATGTTGTACACTCAGTGTATTAAAATATATGACATAAACAACAAATGATATGCTCAGATACACAAAATACATCTGGTTTCAGATCTAGAAGATTCTCCTCTTCAATAGTAATATCATCAATTCTGACCAGTAACTTACCTGGGGTCAAAGTTCCCTGATTTATCACTAAAATGTATAGGATGATCCATACAGATGTCACTCTTCATGGACAGATGACTTGGTACTGGAGAGACTGATCTCAGAGTTTGGTTGGAGATTCTGGAAAACATAATAAATGACCATGAAACAAAATTTTAAACTATATCAAAATTATATTTCAATAGATTGAATACATTACATAAAGCATTAAAATATATGCCATTACATAAAGCAACAAACATGCAGCTCTAGCAGGGCAGGAATTTGACGAACTGACTTGTTGGAAAGGTGGCATCCTATGACGGTGCCACGTTGAAAGTCACATATGCATCGTTTTTCAAAACATAGTGAACCTGGAGGCAAAAAGCGAACCCCACATTCTAACTAAATGTTGTTTATTAGCACTCAAATCTATCAATGGCATTTTCGGTTACAATTTGGTGAAAGCCCCAAAGCATTCAGAAAGCCTCTGATTCCCATCACTAGTGGACACCCCCATGAGTGTCTTTCAGAACCCTTCCTAAAACCACCTGTTTCGTTTTGGTTGTTGTTAGTGACTCTTTGTTAGTTCCTTCTTCTGTTTGAGAGACAATGTTTTATTTCTTGTTGAGGAATGTAACAATGTTCATGTGATTAAATTAAATCACCCGACTGTTTGGATATGTCTGTTAGTAAATGTTTTATTTCTAAGAGATCATGAGTAAAAGAGAACAATTGACATTCTAGAATGAGTTGTCACTGTGTTCACCACAACCAACATGCTGCATCTCTGTTTAGGGGTCAGTGCTCTAAAATGAGTCTCTCTGGAGAGAGAGAGGAGGGGGTCCCTGCCTCTAAAATGAGTCTCTCTGGGGAACATGACACCAACGCTAAGAGGTGAGATGACAATTTTATGAAGAATTTATTAATTTTATTTACAAAATAAATAGCTATCTTAAGATGAATGCACTTACTGTAAATCGCTCTGGATAAGAGCATCTGCTGAATCAGGAGTTCTCAATCCGGGGTCAGCGGAGGTACTGCAGGGGTTCTGCAGCACCCTGACTGGACTCGTTGCAATGGAAGACATTTGATAGAATTTTAACGACACGAACACTTTGCCTACTCTTCATTATTGCCTAAAATAATGGAATGCATATTTCTTCAACCAATTCTGATGGTTGTTACAAGCGGAATTTTGACAATATTACCGTTATACCAACACACTCTTCACACCCGTTTAACAACTCTAAATAGCTTTGGCATCGTAGGCATCAGTGTCCCTTGTCAATAATGTTGCCTACAACTTTGCATACAATGTTCATTTTTATTGAACACATATTTCGCCCTAGATGCCTTCAATTGCCCAATTTATAGCCATGGCCAATTTATGATTATTTTTTAACAACGTGATGTTGCGCTCCAAAGGGATAACTTGAAATAACATGATGTAGGTAATTAAATAATCTAAAGAAAAGCATGTTTATTATACACTTAGAAAAGAAGGTTCCTTATAGAACCAAAAAGGCTTCTATCACTTCCTTAAAATATGGAACCACTAAAAGTTAGATATATTTTTGGGTTCAGTGAAGAAGAACCTCTAGAGTTCTGATCAACGAAAGGTGAATGTTTTGAGGATGTGAACCCAGCAGCCCTCCAGTGGTCAGATCAAACCCGCCCGTTTTTTCCAGCGCCCGGCCCGGGATTCGACCCAGCAACCTTTCTGCCATAGGTCCAACTACTGCCACTGCTCCAACTCCTTAGCCGCTGGGCGAAAACCTGAGTTTATCTTCAGAAATAAGCATGAGTTAATCTGCCAAACCGAAGACAAAATGCTATGCATTCATTTATACCCATAAGAGTAAAATGTCTTAATTCTCAGCACTTATACGACCAATTTTCTACTCTGAGATACTTTGTGGATATGGGCCCAGATCTCAAAATATTGTTATAAAATAACTTTGAATGTTTGTTTTACATATAAAAATAAATAAAATAATATTACTAAAGTAAGCCACTGTAAAGACTGAGTTTAGTTTATTGTGTGGCTCTGCTCATGTCCGCGTTCTGGAACTGTCCGCGTCCACGTACGGTTTGGCGCCAAGCATATTGTCCAGTTACGCGCTGAGTGGTCTGAGGTGATCTTGGGGAACAACGACGGAGTTCGTTACAGTGTTGAGACGCCGAAGTTTATTGTTCAATTTGCTTTTTTGCGTAATGGTCAGTGACAGTATGAGTGTAGCCAGATCCTTTTCACTCACTATCCTTGTTTAATCTTGTGGTTCACCGGATTCGTCATCATCCTCGAGGGACAGACGAACGACCTGCTAGTTAGCCAAGCTAGTCGGTACAGCTAGCTAAGCTAGCTACTCTACCAGCAGCATCCTAGTTATCCTAGCTACCACTACATCATCACCGGCTGCCTGCATTTCTTGTGGACCGATGGAGCTCCCTGGTTGTTTCTTCCACCTGTTAAATACCGTGGAGGGCTTCTCCCTCTCTCGTTGACGGATGCTGGCTACGCTCCCTCTGTCCGGTTCTCCTCTTCACTAGATGGACGGTAACTTTAGTGTTTAACCCCTCTGTGTCCAAGGACTGAACTTTTTAAATATTATTTTCGGGGCGCCTCAAGTTACATTTTTTACGTTTATTTCTGATAAAATTAGTTCATTGCATCCGCCATGGAGCCCAGTTTCATAATATTACCTTCTGTCCCTGGTTATGAAGTAATCGCGAAACAACAGGCCTTATGTTTGGTCATTTTTCACCCTACCAGCTCCTATTAGATCTATTGAGCTCCGTGACACCGACTCGCCTTAAGAACGTTCTATTCCCAGCCCATTGTTCTGCGTCACAATGCCAGCTTCACTATTGTTATCAATGAGACCTGCCTGCATTAACCCTGTAGGTTTACCTCAGGTAATTTATTATTAACACTGTTATGGCTACTTGGTGAGTACAAACACTGTTCACCTGAGTACATGTTGTGGTCATTGCTAGTAGTGCAAGTGATGGAAGGCGGATTGCCATCAAACGTTAAACATTTTCTGGTCATGGTTAACTATATTTGTTTTAAGAAAAAAGTGTACAATCTAAACAAAACGCATGTCCCTGTCCTCTTTTTCAAGATGTGGCAGATTTAAACAGCCAGAAGACATTTTTTAATTAAGAAATAACAATTTTTCTGATGACTTGTTGTTTCTAAATGGCTGCTGGGTAATTTGATATGCATCGAAATCTTCGTTCGTAGGCATCAAATTGAGCGAATGCTGCGCAGGTTCACTGAGTTGCAAACCAAATGGGTATAATGGGGTGATTGTTGTCTAATCGGGTGGTCTAGCTAATGGATTTGTAGATCTGACGCAGTTGCTACCTCAGATTATGAGCCTAGCAAGTGTCATATAGCTCAGTTGGTACAGCATGGCGCTTGCAACGCCAGGGTTGTGGGTTCATTTCCCACGGGGGGCCAGTATGAAAATGTATGCACTCACTAACTGTAAGTCGCTCTGGATAAGAGCGTCTGCTAAATATGTAAAAATGTAAAAAATGTAATGAATGAGTTATGTAGTACCCACAGATGGCCAAAGGGAGGCGCAAGAGTGCTATAAACCCATACTGTTTTTTGCCATAAAAACCCTAAACCTAACAATCAATCAAATGTATTTATAAAGCCCTTTTTACACCAGCAGATGTCACAAAGTGCTATACAGAAACTCTTACCCTACTTATAACCTATTTTAGCCGTAACCCTAACCCCTAATTCTAGGGTAGGGTAGCCTAGAACACTTTTAGAAACTATTTTAGTAATAATATTATCTTAGTAAATACAATTATAGAATTAAATAGTGTTTTGATTATTTTGTTGTTATTTTATTATATGTATAATTGCAAGACAGAACACTTGATAAATAAGACACATTTGTTTTATTTTTCAAATGTGGTTTGAATTGGGTGACCTAGTAACCTCTGTGTGAAAGTCCAGCAATTGGCGTGGGGCAGGTTTGAGACTGATCTAATACACTTTATTTCTCAGCTGCCTCACCAATGTCTGTACGTGAATTAATAACTTTTAATAGCTAAATATTTCCAATAGATGGCAGCATAAGACAACGAAGCATCAGTTATAGGCTACAAGCAGCAATATGATTAACATAAAATAGCATGCAACCAAATACTATATGTCCCATGATTTTCTGAAATGGTCACTCATTACTTTAGCTAGCTATATATCTCGTATTAGGCCTGTGATGCTTTTGGAAGAGCAATTAAATAGTGACTATAGCAGGTGTTGAACCCCGGGTAAATAATCACTAGTCAGATGCTCCAACCTCAACCCTAGTATACATGCATTTTTAAATATCTAATATTACGATTATACAACCTCGGGAATAGATAAGACAAGAGTGCGTCTTCCAGCCCGCCAATAAATTAGATTGTGCAACCCTCCCAGTTAGCAAATGTACCTCAACATGCCCCTCGCTTGCGCTAGAAGGCAGAGTGCTCGCTGCTGGTTGATGAATCTGACAATGAATGTACTAGGAAAATACGTTTTTCTCGACCAGAGGTGACTAAATTAATGTTCAGGCTTATTGATAATTGTTATAGTAATGAAGTATGATTTCAAAACATGAGCATAAAAACAGGTAATAATAAACATGAATCATCATTATATTATTTCACAGTAATCTGTTAAATGCTTTTTCAGTCGTTCCTCTTTCGTTAGCAGTGTGGAAAGGGACAGTAAAAAGCGTGTGCAGGAGTTTTCCTGTGAGGGGGAGTGGTGGTGTATCCAGGGAGAAAACTAAACTAACCTTCTGAAATGTCATTCATGGTCTTATGCTGACATCTATTGGAATTATTTAGCAACTGCAGTACTACTGAATAAAGATATCCTAACTAAAGTAGTAATTACTCAGAATTGCAAAGAAATGACATTTTCTAGTTCATTTTACCACTTACGACCATAAAATAACAATTTATAGCATAACAAACAATGAAACTGACATAAACCAAAAACACCATACATTTAGTTCACTATATAGATATACTATTTAATTAGATGGGTGACATTATCTGCCAAAGTATCACCACTGTAGATAAAGAAGAGCTCTCCAGTAGGTGAACCAAAACATTCAAAGGCCATTTTCTCAAAAGTGAGGTTACAAGTTTATCATCTTTCAAAGCAGAATTACTTTCCCATTGTTCCTCAACTGTAGTGTATGATATACCTTTATCTAGCTTAGTCTCTACTTTTATCCAATGTAAAAAACACAATTTCAAATTTTGCTACATAAAATCGAGCCGGTTGGTCACATTTGACTGTGTAAAACCTAGCAGTACTACTTATTTCTCTGAGAGTGAGGCAGATATATATTATTACTGTGTAAAACCTAGCAGTACTACTTATTTCTCTGAGAGTGAGGCAGATATATATTATTGGTCGTCTTGTGCCGAACTGCACATGTGCTGGATGTCAAATCAAAGGCACTCCTTCAATATAAAGTTGTTTTTGACCAACATGAAAATGTGTCAGTTTGTTAAACTACTTAAGACAGAACATTTTCTAAATGAACAACTAAGGAAGTCATTTTTATCTCTCATTGACTTCTCAAACCCCAAACCCTGGCCTGGTCTGCATATGTATTTCCAGAAGACATTTTCTACATCAGCAGTTGTCACAAAGTGCTTATATAGAAACCCAGTCTAAAACCCCAAAGAGCAAGCAATGCAGATGTAGAAGCACGGTGGCTAGGAAAAACTCCCTAGAAAGGCAGGAACCTAGGAAGAAACCTAGAGAGGAACCAGGCTCTGAGGGGTGGCCAGTCCTCTTCTGGCTGTGCTGGGGGGAGATTATAAGAGGATATGGCCATTAAGGCCAGATCGTTCTTCAAGATTTTCAAATGTGCATAGATGACTAGCAGGGTCAAATAATAATCACTGTGGTTATAGAGGGTGCAACACGTCAGCACCTCAGGAGTAAATGTCATTTGGCTTTTCATAGCCGAGCATTCAGAGGTCGAGACAGCAGGTGTGGTAGGGAGAGAGAAGGAGAGGGAGAGAGAGAGGGGGTCGAAACAGCAGGTTCGGGACAAGGTCGCACGTCCGTTGAACAGGTCAGAGTTCCATATCTGCATGCAGACCAGTAGAAACTGGATCAGCAGCATGACAAGGTATCACGTCCGGTGGAGCATGTATCGATATTGATAGGATCAAAAGAAGGGGAGCGCTGCTCTCGGATCAGCTTTCTCCATTAAAATCATTCCTTAACATTATAATTATTTCACAATACTGACCACGGATCAGCTTCTAGAAAGATATTACTACCTACGGCTGCAAATATTGAGGTAGTTTATTCGAATGCTTACCCAATAAAAATGCACTAAATCACAGATTTGGCACATCATTGTTCACATGTTAGGCTACACATCATGAAATATATTGAGACAATTTACAGACAGTAGTCTACAAGTAGCAAAATAAAACTAAATATATTGAACATGTAATATATTCCAATATGATTGGAATAGGCCTATAGCCTACTGTTTATATTGTAATGCAGTCCTCTCGGTTTTCATTTGAACCAAATTTGTGTACTTCCCTTGTTTGAATCAATTGCAAAGACATTTGCAACTTTGTATTTGTAGTCAACTTTGTTCTGAATTAATCTGCGGTCACAAAGAGACGGATAACCCATGTGATTCTTTGTTTAGCGGAGATCTTCTGTGTATAAAGTGACGCGGGAGGGCAAAAAAGCATCTAACGACGCACTTGGCTGTTCTACAAGTGGTCTGAGGCAGGTGTTAGAATACGAGCGTTTTCAAGTGCAACGTTAATAACGATGGTTTTGGGAAACAGTTCAGAGATTTAACAATGCTCCTACGAAGGTTCTAATGATGAACTTGGCCTTAAGATGCTTTTGGGATACCAGGCCCTGGACAAAAACATCTGCTAAATGACTAAAATATCAAATGTAAATGTTTTACATATAGATCTCATATTACTGTATTGAATTATTATTTATAATATTTAAATATTGATGTCACAAGTGTATCATTTGTACAGTTCTTTATTAAAAATGTAGTTATTTGTTAAATGTAACTGTGTAAAACCTAGCAGTACTACTTATTTCTCTGAGAGTTGAAAATGAAATGATGCCATTAAGTGATTGATTTTAATCAAACACATGCCTGTCATTGAACAACACCTTGCCATGATTATCTAGTGAAAAAACACAACCATTTATTTGATAATTTCTTTAGACAATAGAAGCTAATTTACGAACATTTCTTAAAATGGATATATAGCGTTTTGGAATGAAACTCTTGTTTCCCCATCTGAGCTCAGAGTAGATGCGAGACGTAATGTTTGTCTCTGTTGTGTTGAAGCCCAATCAAGCAGGAGAGACCAGCCTCCCCTGTACCCAGCTGTGTGTCCATGAAGAGTGACTGGTCTATGAAACAACCTATAGAGTTTAGAGAGGGAGACTTCTCTAGTGAACAAAGGTAAGAAGAACTCATGGGTCATGGTCAGTGAGTTAAACAACACTGTCTCTAGTCATTTCTCCTCTCCCATTTTACCATTTATTTTTGTTGTTTTCATAATCCATAGGCTAATAATTTTTTCCATTTTCATAGTCCTGAAACAATATTAAACTAACACAACATTCCCTGTGTGTGTGTGTGTGTGTGTGTGTGTGTGTGTGTGTGTGTGTGTGTGTGTGTGTGTGTGTGTGTGTGTGTGTGTGTGTGTGTGTACTCCCTGGATGAGGAGATGTAATCTCATGTTTTGTCCACAGAAACCAACAGGAGAGATCAGAGTCAGAGATTCTCAGTGGTCAGTCTTCCCAGAGTCATCAAACAGACCTGGCCTCCATATTCAGTGTATGTGGTCCTGTTATGTACATTTGTTTTCGTTTACCTCAAGTAAAGTTGATCTGTCAATCATTCATTAATATGTTAATGAGAAAACATTTATTCTCTTGCTTAACTTATTTACTTGATTTATTTCAGTTGCTTGAAGAGAATATTATGACATTTGTGAAGAACGAGCTGAAGATGTTCAAGAGGATTCTTAGTCCAGAACTCCCAGAAGGCTTTGAGAGTCAGAAGCAGGATAAGGAAGTGGTGGATGCTGAAGATGAGAAGCAGGAGAGCAGTGCCAGAGAGGGGGCTCTGAAGATCACACTGCACGTCCTGAGGAAAATGAACCAGAAGGAGCTTGCTGACACACTGGAGAAAAGTAAGAGTTGTCTGCCTCATGTTGAATGCTGTTTTAGAACATTTAAAAGCTGTAGCTAAAGTACAGCTAAAGTAGCTGTGTAACTCAATGATATTGTAGCAGCCTTAACACAACACCTAGTGACCTCATCAAGTAGCAGCAGGGATGTGTTGTGGTGATTAATTTAGACAGAGAGAAGAGGAGAGACAGAGGAGAGAGAGAGCGAGAGAACATTATTAATGCCATCAATAATACCAATAATGATATAAATCAGTCACACCAGTGTGTAATGCATTATGAAAACTTTTACAGATTTATACAGACAAGAGAATAAATGATTATAATTTAAACTTTATAAGACAGTCTTACAATACTGTAGGCATTAAAACAGATGTAATATTAATATCCTCTGTGTTGTTTCTAGATTCAGATGAGCGTGCTGTGATTCTTCAACGTGAACTCAAATCTAATCTAAAGAAGAAGTTTCAATGTGTATTTGAGGGGATCGCTAAACAAGGAAACCCAACACTTCTCAATAAGATCTACACAGAGCTCTACATCACAGAGGGTGGAACAGGAGAGGTCAATAATGAACATGAGCTGAGACAGATTGAGACAACAACCAGGAAACAAGCAAGACCAGAGACTGCAGTCAAATGTAACGACATCTTCAGACCCTTAACTGGACAAGACAAACTTATCAGAACTGTGCTGACAAAGGGAGTCGCTGGCATTGGAAAAACCGTGTCTGTGCAGAAGTTCATTCTGGACTGGGCTGAAGGAAAAGCAAATCAGGATGTCCAATTTGTATTTTCATTCCCTTTCCGGGAGCTGAATTTGATGAAAAAGGAAAAACACACTTTGATTGAACTTCTCAATCACTTCTCAATGGAAACCAAAGAATCAAGAATCTCCAACTACGACAAGTACAAAGTTCTGTTCATCTTTGATGGTCTGGATGAGTGCCGACTGCCCCTAGACTTCCAGAAGAACAAGATCTGTTGTGACGTCACAGAGTCAACCTCAGTGGATGTTCTGCTGACAAATCTCATCAATGGAAATCTGCTTCCCTCTGCTCTCCTCTGGATAACTACCCGACCTGCAGCAGCCAATAAGATCCCTTCAGGGTGTGTTGACCAGGTGACAGAGGTACGAGGGTTCAATGACCCACAGAAGGAGGAGTACTTCAGGAAGAGATTCAGTGATGAGGACCTGGCCAGCAGAATCATCAAACACATAAAGACATCAAGGAGCCTCCACATCATGTGCCACATTCCAGTCTTCTGTTGGATTTCTGCAACAGTCCTTGAACACATGCTGAAACATAAGAGAGAAGAGATGCCAAAGACTCTGACTGAGATGTACTCACACCTTGTGGTGTTTCATACCAAACAGAAGAATGAAAAGTATCTTGGGAAAGAAGAGACAGGTCCACACTGGAATAAAGAGAGCATTCTATCACTGGGAAAACTGGCTTTTCAACAGCTTGTGAATGGCAATCTGATTTTCTATGAAGAAGACCTGAAAGAGGCTGGCATTGATGTCAATGAAGCCTCAGTGTACTCAGGATTGTGCACACAGATCTTTAAAGAGGAATGTGGGCTGTACCAGGACAAGGTGTACTGCTTCGTGCATCTGAGCATTCAGGAGTTTCTGGCTGCTGTATATGTGTTCCTCTCATTCATCAACAACAATGAGAATCTAATGGCCGAACCGCAAGTTACTGAAGTTACTGTCTACAAGAGTGCTGTGGATAAAGCCTTACAAAGTGAGACAGGAAACCTGGACCTTTTCCTCCGCTTCCTTCTGGGCCTCTCACTGGAGTCCAATCAGAATCTCTTACGAGGTCTACTTACAAAGACAAGAAGCAGGTCACAGAGCCATGAAGAAACAGTCAAGTACATCAAGGAGAAGATCAGGGAGAATCCCTCTCCAGAGAGGTGCATCAATCTGTTCCACTGTCTGAATGAACTGAATGACCATTCTCTAGTGGAGGAGATCCAACGCTACCTGAGATCAGGAAGTCTCTCAAAAGCCAAACTGTCACCTGCACAGTGGTCAGCTCTGGTCTTTGTGTTGCTGACTTCAGAAAAGGAGCTGGATGTGTTTGACCTGAAGAAATACTCCAGATCAGAGGAAGGTCTTCTGAGGCTGCTGCCAGTGGTCAAAGCCTCCAGAGCTGCTCTGTGAGTACATCAAATGACATTTAAGTACTAATAATAAGGAAGAAATATTCAGTTTAGATAAATATATGTATTATAATATGTATATAATATATAATATTAAATAGAAAAACGTACCGAATCAGTGCATTGGTGTTCACATTAGTATAACAATATGACCATGCAATTCTAGGAGACGGAAGATGAATCTATATGTTGTTTAAGAGAATAAACCAAATGCATCTGCCATTGTCCTTCTACACTACTGGTGTTAAATTAACAGTGTGTTTGTGAAATCATGATGATCTCTCTGTCAGGCTGTCAGGCTGTGGAGTCACAGAGAAAGGCTGTGCTTCTCTGGTCTCAGCTCTGAAGTCAAACCCCTCACACCTGAGAGAGCTGGACCTGAGTAACAATGACCTGAAGGATTCAGTAGTGAAGCTGCTCTCTGCTGGACTGGGGAATCCCCACTGTAAACTGGAGACTCTGAGGTCAGTATTCCTGTAGTTGGTCATAAGTTTAGTATTTGGTCGCATATTCCTTACCTGCAGTGATTACATCAAGCTTGTGATTCTACAAACTTGTTGAATACATTTGCAGTTTGTTTTGGTTCACACACACTGGACACACACACACTGGACACACACACACACTTGACACACACGGGACACACACGCACACACATTTGACACACACACACACACACTGGACACTCACACAACCTGGATACACACACACCGGACGCACACACACACTGGACACACACATTGGACACACAAACAACCTGGACACACACACTGGACACACACACACACTGGACACACACACACGCTGGACACACACTGTACACACACACACTGGACACAGGCACACACTGGACACACAAACACACACACACTGGACACACACACACGCTGGACACACACACTGTACACACACACACACTGGACACAGGCACACACTGGACACACAAACACACACACTAGGATTAATTTAGTCAAAAGTTTAGTATTTGGTCCCATATTCCTTACCTGCAGTGATTACATCAAGCTTGTGAATCTACAAACTTGTTGAATACATTTGCAGTTTGTCTTGGTTGTGTTTTGGATTATGTTTTTCCTAATAGAAACTGAATGGTGAATAATGTCCTGTCATTTTGGAGTCACTTCACTTGTATTGTCAGTAAGAATAGAAGATGTTTCTGAACACTTCTACATTCATGTGGATGCTAATATGATTATGAATAATCATGAATGAATCGTGAATGATGATGAATGAGAAAGTTACAGAGGAACAAGGATCATACCCACTCTGTTATTGGTAATGGTGAGAGGTTAGCATGTTTTGTTGTAGCCTCTGTAACTTTCTCACTCATTATTATTCATGATTCATTCATGATTTTTCTTAGTCATGGGATCATCAGGATTAATTCAGTAGTGTTTAGAAACATGTTATCTACTCACATAAAAAAAGTGCTTTAATTTCTAAATGGTGAAACGGATATGTATTAAAATACCCTCAAATAAAAGGTGACATTATATACTGTCACCTCATATGAAACATTTAATCTGAAATCCAATATGCTGGATTATAGAGCCACATTTAAAATGTTAGCTTCACTGTCAAAATAGATATACTGTGGACTGTATACTCAATACAATCTAAATCTGATACCTCACTGTCTGTCTTTTGACTGATACTGCTTTTTAAACTGCTCTGGTCAGTCTACTCAAATATTTGTACTATACATGTATGCATTTTTCTATCTACAAGCAATATTATGATAATTTCTAATAATGAAACATTCATTAATTTATGAATAGATATGGCAGGTTTCAGGACACTGATGTATCTGCAAATGTAGAAAAAATATACTGCCACTATTTTGACCACCAAAGAATAGCAGTGTGGTTTTAATATGATTTGACTCTTTGCAGGCTGTCAGGCTGTCTAGTCACAGAGGAAGGCTCTGCTTCTCTGGTCTCAGCTCTGAAGTCAAACCCCTCACACCTGAGAGAGCTGGACCTGAGCTACAATCACCCAGGAGACTCAGGAGTCAGACTGCTCTCTGCTGGACTGGAGGATCCACACTGCAGACTGGAGAAACTCAAGTATGTAGAGGGTTTATGTCAATGTTCATATCAGACATGTTGGAGTTATCAGGCTAGTTAAGACAAACATTCTGACCACCACTTGGACTAAGTTATATAAAGACTGTGTGTGTGTGTGTCTCCAGTGTGAGTGTTTGTGTCCAGTGTGTTTGTGTGTGACCCACAGTGGACAGACACGATGGACACACACACAAACTGGACACACACACACACACTGGACACACACACACACACACACACACACACTCTTTACACACAAACACTAAACACACACACAAACAGACTGTACACACACACACACTGGACAAACACACACACACACACACATACACACACACACTGGACACATACACACACACTGGACAAACACACACACACACACACACACACACACACACACACACACACACACACACACACACACACTGAACAAACACTGAACACACACACACACTGTACACACACACACACACACACACTGAACAAACACTGAACACACACACACCGGACAAACACACACTGGACACACACACACACACACACACACACACACACAGGACACACACACACTGATCACACATACACACACTGGACAAACACACCCACACACACACACACACACACACTGAACAAACACAAACACACCCACACACTGTACACACACACACACACACACACACACACACACACACACACACACACACACTGAACAAACACTGAACACACACACACCGGACAAACACACACTGGACACACACACACACACACACACACACACACACACACACACACAGGACACACACACACTGATCACATATACACACACTGGACAAACACACCCACACACTGGACACACACACAGTCTGAACACACACACACTCTGGACACACACACACACACACACACTGAACACACACACACTGGACACACACACAATGGACACACACACACACACACACACACAGAGGACACACACACACTGGACACACACACTGGACACACACACACACACACACACACACACACACACACACACACACACACACACACACACACACACACACACACACACACACACACACACACACAGGACAAACACTCATACCCCCTGGAAACACACACACAGGACACACACATACACACTTGACACACACACACACAGGACACACACACAGGATACACACACACACACTGGACACACACACACACTGGACACACACTGGACACACACACACACACACACACACACCTGACACACACACACACAGGACACACACACACACTGGACACACACACACACACACACACACACACACACACACAGTACATACACACTGGACACACATACACACTGGACACACACACTCACACACACTGGACACACACACACACACCTGACACACACACACACACACACAGGACACACACACACACACTGGATACACACACACACACAGGACACACACGCACACACACACTGGACACACACACACACTGGACACACACACACTGGACACACACACAAACACACACACACACACACACACACTGGACACATTTCCATGTGTTGGATTTTGATGAAAGGAAATCCCATATAGCCTACTGGACAGGACTTTGCTATGGCATCTTCTGTTTGGGTGTCTCAGGTCAGGTCTGAGCCATGATCAGAATGTGTCTCTGTGTCTATTTCCAGCCCTGCCATTTCTACCTGTCCTGATCTAGTGTTTCACCCCTGACCTCCTCACACCGTCTCACTGTCCATGTCTGCTTTTAGCTCCCACCTCTACTTCACTGTGTTATAATGGACCTTATGCTTGTTATGTCACCTCTGTAACCAGTTATCAAACATACTGACCTTTCTGACCCTATCCCATGGCCCTACTTTCTACAACTGAACATTTAAATTCCTCTATGAGTTTTGTTTAGTGTCCATTTACTTATCTATGTATTTGTTGTATATTGGGGTTGTGCTGCAGAGCATCATGGGGGTTTGTATGTGTTGAGATGATCACGTTCCAGATAAATGGTTGAACTGATTCCTGTCTCCTGTCTCATCATTATTGAATTGTTATACAGACGTGGTTATGAAACCCACGAGACATAACAACAGATTGGTGATGAGTAAGTCTGAATCTACAGGAACTATTCTGTCTGGAAGAAGTGGGTTTTTACAACTGTTTAAAACTGTTATTTTCTGTGGTCCAGTCTAGGCTAATGTTAGCACAGTGTATTGCTAGCAGAGGCAAGTGCATAGTCGAGCTAGCTAAGAAAGAGAGTTAACATCGTCATGGACGGCAGAAAAGGACTGGAGACGGACGTCGCAGCGGGAAAACAACATGATTAAAAAGGGAGGAATATACATTGATTAAAGGAAAGACATTTATTAAACTGTGAAGACAAACCTTTTAATTAAATCTGCTAAATGAGCGAACTTAGGAGGAAACGTCAGTGAGTGAAGTGAATGAAGATCACGTGACTGAGGAAAATATTGCTGTGGTTGAGGACAATACTGAAGTGAGTGACAATCGGGAGCTTATTGAGAAATGAACAATTATTGGAATTGATGGAAACATTGAACAGTTTGATGAAAATATTGAGCAGTGGAGCTCATATACAGAACAGTTTGAATATTTTGTTCTTGTAAATGACATGGATGAGGACAACATTATGCCTACATGTTTTAGTGTAATGGGGCCAAAGACATTTAATTTACTAGGCAGCCTGCTACAGCCAGACTGCAACGTGTACGCTGGGAGTCAGGAAGCAAGTACAGGAAGTGAATTTAATAATATATAGAACAAAATAAGAAACAGGAGTAGCGTACAGACACGAAGCACTGAAACAGAATCAATAACGCCTGGGGAAGGAACCAAAGGGAGTGACTGATATAGGGGAAGTAATCAGGAAGGGGATGGAGTCCAGGTGAGTCTGATTGGTCGCAGGGGGCGTAACGATGGTGACAGGTGTGCATAATAATGAGCAGACTGGTGACCTGGAACGCCGGAGAGGGAGTATACGGGACACAGACAGAACAGGTAATAAGACGTGTGGGGATATTGGGGAGATACTTCAGTAGAATTTACCTGGTCCTGACTTAAATTAAACTCTGTCTGGGATACCGCCCCTCAGTCTCTCATCTACTCTGAGCTCAGATGGGGAAACATGAGAAGAGTTTCATTCCAAAACGCTATATATCAATTTTCAGAAGTTTTGCTAAATTAGCCTTTATTGTTTAAAGAAATTATGAAAGAGATTGGTGTGTTTTTTCACCATCTAATCATGGCATCGGGTTGTTCAATGACAGACATGTATTTGTTTAAAATCTATCACTTGATGGTTTCATTTCAGATAGACAAATAATCATGTTTTTTTTTGTGCAAAATGCTACATATCTGCCTAACTCTCAGAGAAATAAGTAGTACTGCTAGGTTTTACACAGTCAAATGTAAAAATATCAACATTTTTAAGAAAGATCTGTACAAATATTATATTTGTGAAATCAATGTTGCATTTTTTTTTCAAAAAATACAGTAATATGATATTTGTATTTAAAACCTTACATTTGACATTTTAATCATTTAGCAGATGGTCTCATCCAGGATCCGGTTTCCCAAAAGCATCTTAAGGCTAAGTTCATCGTTAGAACCTTTGTAGGAGCACCGTTAAATCTCTGAGCAGTTCCCCAAAACCATCGTTATTAACGTTACACTTGAAAACGCTTGTAATCTAACGCCTGCCTCAGACCATTCGTACTCGTAGAACAGCCAAATCTCAGGGGTTAAAGCAAAAAAAAAAATATCCTTACGTCAATCTCAGATTGATTGTCTTGTGCTAAATTAATCTCCCCTTTCACGTAAACAAGTCATGACCGTCATGCTTTTAGGAAAATAGGATCATTTTTTGTAAATGCATTCAAACTGCAAATGTGACCAATTCCAGTCCCCTTGCCCAGGGTTTCCAGGGTGCTCCTGGGGAAACTTCTTGAGAAGCTCAGTTCTAAGAAGCTCAGTTCTGGTGACAAGAAAAAGGCCGTTCTACTCCAGAATGAATGAAAATACAATGATGCTGACACCATCTAAAATATCATTTCCACCTCCATGAATGAGCCCAATAAGATATTGGTAAAGATTATGTTAAATTATTTTAACATATTGAACCATATAGCCTGTATGCATGGTCTATTATCAGATGGTAAATGATTTTAACATATTGAACCATATAGCCTGTATGCATGGTCTATTATCAGATGTTCTATTAGCAATAAGCATGATCACCTGTAGCCCAACGGATGCAGCATAGTGGCTATAAATGAAGCATGGGGTTTGTCCATCTGCATTTACCCCATTGGACACAACTTCCTGATTATTATTATTATTATTATTATTATTATTATTATTATTATTATTATTATTATTATTCACTCAGAATTGTTGTTGGGGGGGGGTTCTATTACAAAGTTGCCTTTTTAAGATGCTGTTGCCCCTTTAAGAGCTCTGTTGTGAATGATCCTAAACCATGCTTGATACTCCGGTTGTAACTGCATTTTTAAAACAATGCATTAGCGCGATTGTAGGAATATATAGAAATAAACGTGTTATCAATGGAAATCTTGGATCCCCCTCTTTTTCAACAAAGGCCAAAACTGCTTTCAAAAGTGTTTTCCCCATGATTGCATTAAGAGTTGTTGTCCGTTGACTGCTTGAATAAACGGCCCTACAAAGGCAAAGAGCATCAACTAGAAAACAGTCAAACTGAAGACAAAAAAGCCTTTAAAGTTGTTTTTGCTGTTCAGCCAAGTATGTCGTAGGTAGATAAGTGTAAATGCACTGATGTATCATCTTATTATTACCACAGATCTGATCTATGACCCCTTAAATGCTGATACTGCACTCTGCCTTTGTATGACCATAAACAGCTGTATGGGTCATGCAAAAGCAAAGTGCAGTAACTAAAAATCTAAATGTGTTTATCTAGCTTTCTTGTTGTTTTTAATGGTGTTATGTAGTTGTGTTTTCATGTTTTGAATGTTGTATTGTAGCAACCCTCAAGATTTTTTCCCCCATAAGGTAAGAACTATTTCATCACGGAGAATGTTTATCCTTATGTGACTTTGTATTACTATCAATGCTGTCCTTTTCTTTATGTTAGCGAGCGTTTCAATATTTTGTTTGCTATCTTTCTTACCATTATCTGGGTATTTGCATTTCAATGCGACTTAAACCATAATGTTTCCCCGTGATTGTGCCATGTTTTATTCTGGTGATAACTGGATCACTGGCTCTCTCATGGAGTGTGTGAGGGTGAGTGTCATGGTCGGGATGGCCTGAACTCAGAGCCTGATAGAATACCAAGGAAAACCGTAGTAACTGCAGTAGAACATGGTGGAACAAAGCCAGATGGCAGTAACCTCAATTACTGCTGTTTCCTTGGTTTTTACTGGGATTGTGTAGTTACATCAAATTTGACCCTCCATTTTCTCTGAAACGGAAGATAATTGAACCAGGACACTTTGTCACAAGATATAACAGATACTACGAAGCCTGATTTAGGTCTGAACTCATCTTTGACCAAATGTGTAGCAGCAGTTTGTAATTGTACGGCAGAATAGCTGTGTACATAATCCTAATATCTCTTCATGGACTACATTTGAACACTTAAACAGTGTCTTATTTTAGGGCGTGAACTTGTATGGTATGGTAAGATTACCTAGTGGGGCTAGTAACTGAAAGGTTGCTGGTTCGAATACCTGAGTCGTCAAGGTAAAAATCTATCTGTGTCCTTAAGCAAGGCACTTACACCTGATTTGCTTCAGGGGGCGCCGTACTACTATGGCCCTGTAAAACAACACATTTCACTGCATCTATCCGGTGTCTGTTACAATACATTTACAAATATTGTATTTATTTATTACAACAGTTAATTTAACAATGCTGGTTATAAATCTTGTTGACATTCATCCAAGGACACCTTGACTTGCATTACACTCTCACTCCAGAAAAATATTCTCATGAAATCATATGACCTATAATTAGAGAAAAGGATTCCTGTAAACGCGGCCTGCTACAAGCAGGAAACAAGTTATGGATGTGTGATCTGTCTTGGCATCTTTTTGGGGTAACCACATTGGAACATTCCAACATTCATCTTTAAGGACATGAACTGGCAGAACAGGTTTCAGCAAAGTATGGAGTCATTGTTTTCAGGAAGGTGTCTCCATGGCGATAGGAGGGACAGGAGGCAGACTAAGGGCAAGGGAAGCCACCTGAACTACTGCCCTACAAAGGCAAAGAGCAGTCTACGCAAACAGTGAATCTGAGAAAAATGACTTTAAAGTTTGTTTTTTTGTCCAATCATATCAACCATGACCACTGATCTGACCTATGACCCCTTAAATGCTGATACTGCACTCTGCCTTTTTATGACCTTAAACAGCTGTATGGGTCATGCAAAAGCAAAGTGCAGTATGTAGAAATCTAAATGTGTTTATCCAGCTTTCTTGTTGTTTTTCTGTTTGATGGAAACAGTTTGAGTGTTGTAACTATATTCCAACTGTATTTAATGCTGTTATGTAGTCGTGTTTTCATGTTTTCAATGTTGTATTGGAGTAGGCCTAACCCTCACCAATATTTCTGTTGATGGAGAGATACACCAGACAAGACACAGAGACAGCAACAGAAGAAAATGATATGATGGAGAGAGACACCAGACAAGACACAGAGACAGCAACAGGATAATAGGATATGATGGAGAGAGACACCAGACAAGACACAGAGACAGCAACAGAAGAATAGGATATGATAGAGAGAGACACCAGACAAGACACAGAGACAGCAACAGGATAATAGGATATGATGGAGAGAGACACCAGACAAGACATAGAGACAGCAACATGATAATAGGATATGATGGAGAGAGACACCAGACAAGACATAGAGACAGCAACAGAATAATAGGATATGATGGAGAGAGACAGAACAGGCCATAACAGAAGAAAAATAGACACAGGAGACAGTAACAAACTGGAACCTGAGACAGCAACAGACAAGACACAGACAGCAACAGACAAGACACAGACAGCAACAGACAAGACACAGACACCAGACAAGACACAGACAGCTAAATTCAATTTACAGACAGCAACAGACAGGACACCGACAGCAACAGACAAGACATAGACATCAACAGACAAGACACAGAGGGCAGACAAGAGAGACAGCAACAGAAGAGGGGAGACAAGAGAGACAGCAACAGAAGAGGTTAGACAAGAGAGACAGCAACAGAAGAGGGCAGACAAGAGAGACAGCAACAGAAGAGGGCAGACAAGAGAGACAGCAACAGAAGAGGGCAGACAAGAGAGACAGCAACAGAAGAGGGGAGACATAAGACAGCAACAGAAGAGGGGAGACAAGAGAGACAGGAACAGAAGAGGGCAGACAAGAGAGACAGCAACAGAGGAGGGGAGACAAGAGAGACAGCAACAGAAGAGGGGAGACAAGAGAGACAGCAACAGAAGAGGGGAGACAAGAGAGACAGCAACAGAAGAGGTTAGACAAGAGAGACAGCAACAGAAGAGGGCAGACAAGAGAGACAGCAACAGAAGAGGGCAGACAAGAGAGACAGCAACAGAAGAGGGCAGACAAGAGAGACAGCAACAGAAGAGGTTAGACAAGAGAGACAGCAACAGAAGAGGGCAGACAAGAGAGACAGCAACAGAAGAGGGAAGACAAGAGAGACAGCAACAGAAGAGGGGATACAAGAGATACAGCAACAGAAGAGGGGAGACAAGAGAGACAGCAACAGAAGAGGGGAGACAGGAGACAACAACAGAAGAGGGCAGACAAGAGAGACAGCAACAGAAGAGGGGAGACAGGAGACAACAACAGAAGAGGGCAGACAAGAGAGACAGCAACAGAAGAGGGGAGACAAGAGACAGCAACAGAAGAGGGGAGACAAGAGAGACAGCAACAGAAGAGGGCAGACAAGAGAGACAGCAACAGAAGAGGGGAGACAAGAGAGACAGCAACAGAAGAGGGGAGACAAGAGAGACGGCAACAGAAGAGGGGAGACAAGAGAGACAGCAACAGAAGAGGTTAGACAAGAGAGACAGCAACAGAAGAGGGCAGACAAGAGAGACAGCAACAGAAGAGGGCAGACAAGAGAGACAGCAACAGAAGAGGGCAGACAAGAGAGACAGCAACAGAAGAGGGCAGACAAGAGAGACAGCAACAGAAGAGGGCAGACAAGAGAGACAGCAACAGAAGAGGTTAGACAAGAGAGACAGCAACAGAAGAGGGCAGACAAGAGAGACAGCAACAGAAGAGGGGAGACAGGAGACAACAAGAGAAGAGGGCAGACAAGAGAGACAGCAACAGAAGAGGGGAGACAAGAGAGACAGCAACAGAAGGGGGGAGACAAGAGAGACAGCAACAGAAGAGGGGAGACAAGAGAGACAGCAACAGAAGAGGTTAGACAAGAGAGACAGCAACAGAAGAGGGCAGACAAGAGAGACAGCAACAGAAGAGGGGAGACAGGAGACAACAAGAGAAGAGGGCAGACAAGAGAGACAGCAACAGAAGAGGGGAGACAAGAGAGACAGCAACAGAAGGGGGGAGACAAGAGAGACAGCAACAGAAGAGGGGAGACAAGAGAGACAGCAACAGAAGAGGGGAGACAGGAGAGACAGCAACAGAAGGGGGGAGACAAGAGAGACAGCAACAGAAGAGGGCAGACAAGAGAGACAGCAACAGAAGAGGGGAGACAGGAGACAACAAGAGAAGAGGGCAGACAAGAGAGACAGCAACAGAAGAGGGGAGACAAGAGAGACAGCAACAGAAGGGGGGAGACAAGAGAGACAGCAACATAAGAGGGTAGACAAGAGAGACAGCAACAGAAGAGGTTAGACAAGAGAGACAGCAACAGAAGAGGGGAGACAGGAGACAACAAGAGAAGAGGGCAGACAAGAGAGACAGCAACAGAAGAGGGGAGACAAGAGAGACAGCAACAGAAGAGGGGAGACAGGAGACAACAAGAGAAGAGGGCAGACAAGAGAGACAGCAACAGAAGAGGGGAGACAAGAGAGACAGCAACAGAAGAGGGGAGACAGGAGACAACAAGAGAAGAGGGCAGACAAGAGAGACAGCAACAGAAGAGGGGAGACAAGAGAGACAGCAACAGAAGAGGGGAGACAAGAGAGACAGCAACAGAAGGGGGGAGACAAGAGAGACAGCAACAGAAGGGGGGAGACAAGAGAGACAGCAACAGAAGAGGGGAGACAAGAGAGACAGCAACAGAAGAGGGGAGACAGGAGAGACAGCAACAGAAGGGGGGAGACAAGAGAGACAGCAACAGAAGAGGGGAGACAAGAGAGACAGCAACAGAAGAGGGGAGACAAGAGAGACAGCAACAGAAGAGGGGAGACAGGAGAGACAGCAACAGAAGGGGGGAGACAAGAGAGACAGCAACAGAAGAGGGGAGACAAGAGAGACAGCAACAGAAGAGGGGAGACAAGAGAGACAGCAACAGAAGAGGGGAGACAGGAGAGACAGCAACAGAAGGGGGGAGACAAGAGAGACAGCAACAGAAGGGGGAGACAAGAGACAGCAACAGAAGAGGGCAGACAAGAGAGACAGCAACATTAGAGGGGAGACAAGAGAGACAGCAACAGAAGAGGGGAGACAAGAGAGACAGCAACAGAAGAGGGCAGACAAGAGAGACAGCAACAGAAGAGGGGAGACAAGAGAGACAGCAACAGAAGAAGGCAGACAAGAGAGACAGCAACAGAAGACGGCAGACAAGTGAGACAGCAACAGAAGAGGGGAGACAAGAGAGACAGCAACAGAAGAGGGGAGACAAGAGAGACAGCAACAGAAGACAGAGAAAGTAATGGAGAGAGGCAGAGGAGGGGAGAGCAGACAGTAGACTGTATCACTTAAAGCTGCTCTATAGATTATAATTACTGCACAGTGAGTGTGTGTGTGTGTGTGGGGGGGGGGGGGGTATGTGTGTGTTTGTGTCTGTGAGTGTGTGTGTGTGAGAGAGAGAGAGAGTAAATAATGGTAAAACAGCATTATAATGATAGTCATACAATGTCAAATATTTCTTAAGTATAAACATTCTCCATGATGAAATAACCTTAGGCCTACTATAATACAACATTGAAAACATGAAAACACGACTACATAACACCATTAAATACAGTTGGAAGGTAGTAACAACTATCAAACCGTTTCCATCAAACAGATAAACAACAAGAAAGTTGGATCAACATATTTAGATTTATTGATGCTGCACTTTGCCGTTGCATTACCCATAAACTTGTTTAAGGTCATACAAAGGCAGAGTTCAGTATCAGCATTTTAGGGGTCATAGGTCAGATCAGTGGTCATGGTTGATATGCACGGACATTTGCGTAGACTGCTCTTTGCCTTTGTAGGGCAGTAGTTCAGGTGGCTGCCCTTGCCCTTTAGTCTGCCTCCTGTCCCTCCTATCACCATGGAGACACCTTCCTGAAAACAATGACTCCATACTTCATGTCCTTAAAGATTAGAATGTTCCAATGTGGTTGGCCAAAAAGATGACAAGATAGATCACACATTCATCATTCAGGGTTTCTATCAAACAGAAATGCCACATTTCTGGTTTGTCCATACCTTGTTTCCTGCTTGTAGCAGTGTGCGTTTACACGAATCGTTCTCTCTAACTATAAGTCACATGATTTCATGAGAATATTTTTCTGCAGTAAAAGGGTAATGCAAGTGAAGGTGTCCTTGGATCAACGTCAACAAGAGTTATAACCAGCATTGTTAAATTAACTGTTGTAATTGCAAAATAATATTTATGTTTTTATTGTCAGATACACTGGATAGGTGCAGTGAAATGTGTTGTGTTACAGGGTAAGGCATAGTAGTACAGCACCCATGAAGCAAGTTAGTGTTAAGTGCCTTGCTTAAGGGCACATCAACAGATTTTCACATTGACGGCTCAGGTATTCGAACCAGCAACCTTTCAGTTACTGGTCCAACGTTCTAACCACTAGGCAATGTGACCATACCATACCAGGTCCCGCCCTAAAAGAAGACAATGTTTAAGTGTTCAAATGTAGTCCATGAAGAGGTATTAGGATTATGTGCACAGCTATTCTGCCGTACAATTGCAAACTGCTGCTACACATTTGGTCAAAGATGAGTTCAGACCTAAATCAGGCTTCATAGTATCTGTTCTATCTTGTGACAAAGTGTCCTGATTCAATTATCTTCCGTTTCAGAGAAAATGGAGGGTCAAATTTGCTGTAACTACAAAATCCCAGTAAAAACCAAGGAAACAGCAGTAAGTGAGGTTACTGCCATCTGGCTTTGTTCCACCATGTTCTACTGCAGTTACTACGGTTTTCCTTGGTATTCTATCAGGCTCTGAGTTCAGGCCATCCCGACCATCACACTCACCCTCACACACTCCATGAGACAGCCAGTGGTCCAGTTATCACCAGAATAAACATGGCACAATTCCGCTGAAAAATGTTGGATAATTTTGGTCATAAAGTCAGTCTTGTCCAAAACTGAGTTTAGTGAGACATGTGGTTGTGACTGCATCACAACGTAAATGAAGGTTGCCCACATGCCCACACCAAGTAATAATCAATTCAGAATGCAACTGCACCCGACCCAATCGTAATGCCAATGGTACATTTGGGTTGACTTTGGATATCCCTATGGGGTTAGTTAGGGACCATCAGTAAATTACACCATGTACATGGGACAACATGTAAAAATTTCAATAGCTCCAAATTTGGATTGCAAAACTAAAGCGAAACATTAGACAAGACACAGAGACAGCAACAGAAGAATAGGATATGATGGAGAGAGACACCAGACAAGACACAGAGACAGCAACAGAAGAATAGGATATGATGGAGAGAGACAGTAGACAAGATGAAAGACATCAATAGACGACACAGAGAAAGTGATGGAGAGAGACAGAGGAGGGGAGAACACACAGTAGACTATCACTAAAAGCTGATATAGGGATTCTAATTACTGCAGAGAGAGAGAGAGAGAGAGAGAGAGAGAGAGAGAGAGAGAGAGAGAGAGAGAGAGAGAGAGAGAGAGAGAGAGAGAGAGAGAGAGAGAGAGAGAGAGAGTGTTTAGGTACTGTGGGATTATTTAATCAGTTTGGCTCATTGGACAGGTCAGAGTCAATATTTGAAGTTCTTGAGTGGTTTTTGGCAATACACTAATGAGGTATTCATGGATTTAGCTGTTGAAATTCCTTCCCGGACCCTCCTACTGGCTATGGGCTAAGCCACCGATGTCTTCAAATCCTAGGGGAGAGAGGAGCTGCTACCCCTGGGGAGAGAGGAGCTGCTACCCCTGGGGAGAGAGGAGCTGCTACCCCTGGGGAGAGAGGAGCTGCTACCCCTGGGGAGAGAGGAGCTGCTACCCCTGGGGAGAGAGGAGCTGCTACCCCTGGGGAGAGAGGAGCTGTTACCCCTGGGGAGAGAGGAGCTGTTACCCCTGGGGAGAGAGGAGCTTCAACCTTGGGGAGAGAGGACCTGTTACCCCTGGGGAGAGAGGAGCTGCTACCCCTGGGGAGAGAGGAGCTGCTACCCCTGGGGAGAGAGGAGCTGTTACCCCTGGGGAGAGAGGAGCTGTTACCCCTGGGGAGAGAGGAGCTTCAACCTTGGGGAGAGAGGACCTGTTACCCCTGGGGAGAGAGGAGCTGATACCCCTGGGGAGAGAGGAGCTGCTACCCCTGGGGAGAGAGGAGCTGTTACCCCTGGGGAGAGAGGAACTGCTACCCCTGGGGAGAGAGGAGCTGCAACGAAGAGAGACTGCGACCCTGCTCGGGAAGAGCTTAACGATTGGTGATTGTTGGGGCACGTTTGGCAGGAGCTTCAGTGATGAAAACTGCTGAACTTGCTGATGTTTCACAATATGCCATGGCCGTCTCAGTCACCAGGTCTCAACCCAATTGAAGACAACCATCAACAAAACACTAAATTATGGAATTTGTTGTGGAAGAATGATGTCACATCCCTCCAATAGAGTTCCAGACACTTTTTTTTATATTTTATTTTTATTTATTTTTTTACCTTGACAATAAACATTTTAATGAACCACAAACACTTGATGTTTAGGGATGGCACACACATAGGGAGACAGTTTGCGTTCCTTCTCACATATGCACCTAGGAAGATGCAGTGTTTCTCAACCTGTCATTTTACATAATGTTGCAAGACACATACCATCAAAATAATCCATAGTCTTTTGTCCATATTTACAGAAGGCTGTCATTTCACAAATTGTTCCTATATTGAAAGGACATAGGGAAAATAAAGTCAAACATTTCAATACATAACAAAATAATAACAACAATCACAGCATTACTCAGTCTTAATGTATTTTAACCATATTAACCAGTTTAATCAAATTGTTTTCATTTGGAACACTAAATCAGAACTACATTTGGAGTTCCAGACACTTGTAGAATGTCTGCCAAGGCACATTGTAAGAGCTATAAAGAGACAGGGAGTGGGAGAGAGAACAGGTAGAACCTGATATGGAAATGAGCAGAACAAACTAAAGGAACTTTCCACCACTGAATGATCATTCCAGACTCTACTTCTATTGAGAGACATATAAAAGGTAAGACGACGATTGTTATGATATTAATATAGTTGATGATATTGTTATGTGTATTAATATAGTTGATGATATTGTTATGTGTATTAATATAGTTGATGATGTTGTTATGTGAATTAATATAGTTGATGATATTGTTATGTGTATTAATATAGTTGATGATATTGTTATGTGTATTAATATAGTTGATGATATTGTTATGTGTATTAATATAGTTGATGATATTGTTATGTGTATTCATATAGTTGATGATATTGTTATGTGTATTAATATAGTTGATGATATTGTTATGTGTATTCATATAGTTGATTATATGTTTTGTGGACAGTGTTATAATAGGCCTACTCTCCTTAAAATGTTTTGGATATAAATTAGATGCGTGGGGTGAATTCGTTCTGTTTCCATCTGTGTGCCCAAGGGTGATCGCTCCTACACTAGAATCTAAAAGGGTTCTTTGGCTGTCCCCATAGGAGAACCCTTTGTAGAACCCTTTTTAATCCTAGGTAGAACCCTTTTGGGTTCCATGAAGAATCCTTTCCACAGAGGGTTCTACATGGAAGCCAGAAGGGTTTTACCTGGAACCCAAAAGCGTTCTCCTATGGGGACAGCCAGAGGACCCTTTTGGAACTCTTTTTTCTAAGAGTGTACTGTATCATAGGTCTATAGACTTGTCTTCTCAAAACAGGCTTAAAACACAACAAGCAACTAACATTTTCTCTTTCTTATCTACTGTTAACTCTTTTCACTCAGGAAGGTATGTTGTGTGAAAGAGAGACAAATAAATACTGTGGAAAGACTAACAACAACTTACACTTCCTCAAAACAGGTTGTGTGTGTTCATTAGTGCCCACCGTAGCAAAATGTTTGGCAACGGAAACCGTTTAGGTCACGTTGTACAGCGTTTGGAGTAAACTGTTTAAGCATTGTTGCAAAACTGTTGGCTGCGGTGTAAACTAATGAATACGACCCAGGTTGTAGCCTACAACTCGGCTGTTGATGTCTGCCTGATGCTGTAACCTGAACTTAGCCTGAGGGGTGGACTATGATGCTAGCTAGATATACTGGTTTTCTAAAGTTAGCTAGCTTCAGTTATCTTCACATTCCAGCTCAGGCCTCATCCATAGGAATGTACAGAGTGCCAGTCATCAGGAAGGTGCTCTCAGAACGGAAAATATATAATGACTTGACAGTTTAATCATACAAAATGGCGCTAACTGGACGTGGGCAAGTCAAATTCAATCAGTGGAGGTTGCTGAGGGGAGGACAGCTCATATTAATGATACCATTCCACCTATTCCGCTCCAGCCATTACCACAAGCCCGTCCTCCCCAATTAAGGTGCCACCAACCTCCTGTGAATTCAGTACATCAATATTCATTCGTCATAGTTCTACATTTCCCATTTCGTATTATAAATGTAATTGTATCATAGTTCTACTATAGTGTAGCGATCTGTGCAACTTCCGGCGTGAGTTTACTGTGAACACTGAGGCTGTACCCACTTTAAGTTACAGTTTTAACAGAGACCAAGTAGGCTATTTGATCATAATGTAAAAAAGGCCTCCAATAACATTTAATGTGGAAATAGCTGTTCTATCATTCAGCCTACAGTAGCAGCCAATGTGTGGTGTTCAACGTAAGCCTACATTCCATGAGACATTCCAAAAAACATGCAGAGCTTGACATTAACCTGTTTATCTACTTGTCCTTCACACAAGGAGGAGGTGACTGAAAATGTTGTTGTGTTTGATGCAAGAAACCAATTTACTAAATAAAATGCATCATTATTCCCATGTACTATGATGCAATTCCAACCAAGTAACCCAATTGGCGCCAATGGCGCGATGCGTAGGTTGTTTGCCTTTTTACAAGTGCAACCTGGGTTCGCTTCCCTGCCCCGCTGTTTGCTACATTGGTGTCAGAAGTAGTATGGTGTCTGTGAGGCCATCAGATTGCACGGCCCGGATGTGTGAGGGGTCTGAGTAGTCGAAGCACAAGACTTGCTTTTATAGGGGGCAGTGTGAAACAGGTTACAATTCCCATCGCAGCAATAGGGTTAACCTAGTTTTGGCCAGCGACCTGGGTTCACTGCCCTGCCCCGCTGTTTGCTACAATATTAATATCACAGGCTACCCGACGTCCGTTCAGCCTTCTAGCTTCCTTTATCAATTGGGTGAAATATAACATTTTTGTATCGGTTGATACATTTTTAGTAAGGGAAACTCAAGTCTGCTATTTCTAAGTGGAAATTACAAACTTCAGAAGCCTTTTAAAACCTCAAATACACTACAAGTTTTACATTTACTGCGTTGAGGGAAAGTTATTCTGCAGTGGGGGGTGATCAAATTAAGATCCTACATCTGTACACATAATTCTACATGGTGATTTTTTACATTTTAGTCATTTAGCAGACGCTCTTATCCAGAGCGACTTACATACATTGCGAGTGCATACATTTTATTTTTTTATACTGGAATCGAACCCACAACCCTGGCGTTGCAAATGCCATGCTCTACCAACTGAGCTACATCCCTGCCGGCCATTCCCATAATAATTAAAATGTCTTGTTGCTGCAGGATTATTTTCCTGCTGTAGCAAACTGGCTAAAATTAAGATCCTACATCTGTAGCAATACACCTCTCTTTGATGTACATGGCTATATCAGGATTGACTTTTGACCATTTGACATCTTTAATTTACTGTTGTTTAGGCTGGTTGAATGAGTTGCCTATAAAAGCTACTTCATCTGCAAGAGAACAGGCGGCTGCACCAGCGACTGTAAGAAGTTATGTGATTTCCTCATATGAACGTGAAAGTAAGTGTGTTGCCCACACAGTTACACAATGGCTGTTGAAACTGTGGCACGTATTTCTCGGTAACATTAGAAGTCGGATGAATGTGTTGATATGTAGGAAAGACGGGCAGACTCTCGTAGGTCTAGGCTAAACTACAAACTATTATAAGGTTAGGTCGACGTCAGACTTTCAATGGTCAGAGTAGGTTTGAGCTATGATCACTTATCATGCTGACAAACCTGATAGTCTCCGTTTGAAATGGTGTGTAAAATACCATGCCTAGGCTACAAGCTCTGTCCTGCTACTGTTGGGTCTATAACGTTATGGGAACTGATCTGAACAGGTTTAGGCTGGTCATCTAGGATATGTAGGCTATAGCTGAGGTATAGACCTCCATCTGTATCAGGACTAGGCTCCTGCTACTGTTACTCTTATAACGTTATGGGAACTGATCTGAACAGGTTTAGGCTGGTCATCTAGGCTATAGCTGAGGTCAGTGGTGATTTTAGCATGTCAATCTTGGTGGGGCAAAACATAAATAAAGGGGGATGCATGCCAGCAAAGCCACTCCACAACACAACACTAAACAATACATTCATTGCACTATAACGGTGACAAACCGTGCCCACAAACTGTTAGGGCCTACATAAAGCAGAGTCCCAACAGCAGAGTCCCAACAGCAGAGTCCCGACAGCAGAGTCCCAACAGCAGAGTCCCAACAGCAGAGTCCCAACAGCAGAGTCCCAACAGCAGAGTCCCGACAGCTGTCCTATCATTTCTCTTCATTATTTATCTTCATATGACAAGGATTAAAAAGGATTTGCCTGTAGATTGTCGTCTTGATTCGTGATGATGACTGCTGGCTAAGATTTTGAAAGTATGATGTTGACCTGATCAGTTCAATCAAAGCTACTGTAGATATAATGTGATTTGACGTCATTTTATCTGTTGGCCAATGACCTTCTTGGATGGGCACTTCTAATGTAACTCTGTGGCAGCACCCAAGGGGCTTGAATTTTCTAGCTCTACCCTTAGACTTGGCGGTGAGGTAGTGTCCCCATGAATGACAGAACACTGAGCGAATCACGGCACAGCGCTCCGTATTTTCTTCTGGCTTGCCCCACCACCACAGAAAGCACTGAGCTAGGCTGAAACACCTGCATTTTGGAGCTGCCTTAGTCAAGAAAACAAAAAAGAGACCATGTCTTTTTGCGGCTTTATTAACTCAATGATATATATATATTTATTTATTTTTACATTTTTTGCAAACTGATATGTGACACGTATTAATGCCAAAATAACATGCAAAACAGGAAAGGCCACCTGCCCTGAATGACAGGTCGCCACTGGCTGAGGAATAGCCTTTCTGTATAGATCCCTGATCCCCCCCAGATCAATCAAGCCTGTTTTAGCCCTTCTGTCTACATTCTCAGATACGTTTAGAAAATAACAGATTCAAAAATAATAAATGGCAGACTTTTAATGAATACAAATAAGTGTGAGACATGGCCTTGTGTTGCTGCACTGTCTATAACACTGTCTTGACAGTTACCATGGAGAAGAGATGTCACAACTACATATTCATGTGATTGCATTAAATCACCTGACTGTTTCGATATGTCTGTTAGTAGATGTTTTATAAGAGATAATTAATAAATGATAACAATTTACATTCAAGAATTACTGTGTTAGCTACAGCCAACATGTTGGATCTCTGTTTAGGGGTCAGTGGTCTAAAATGAGTCTCTCTGGGGAGAGAGAGGAGGGGGGCCCTGCCTCTAAAATGAGTCTCTCTGGGGAACATGACACCAAAGTTAAGAGGTGAGATGACAATTTTGTTTAAGAATTATTAAGAGTTTCTTTCCTAAATGCTATTTCCACAATTTTTCACGTGTTTTTTAATCAGAAATGGTTGCTTATGGGTACCTTCAATATTACTGTTCTCAGATGTTTAATTAATAGATTTTAGATGTATATCATTATTATTATTTTTATTGCAAAACGCTATATATCCATTGTTTAGCTGAAATTGAATGTTCGTATCCTGTATATTTGACTGTATTATCTGGTTGTCTCACCTAGCTATCTTAAGATGAATGCACTTAGTGTAAATCACTCTGGGTAAGAGCATCTGCGAAACAGGTGGGGCTCTGCCCTGAATGACAGGTCACCACTGCTCCAAAGCAATTACATGTTGCAGAGGAACCACTGACTCGCTGCATGTTTCTATTATCAAGACACCTGCTGGTACCTCTTAACTGGTTAGTACAGCTCATGAGGTGTCCTAAATATCTGCCAACTAGGTGGGACGCTTATGAATAAAGAGGCTTCATGCATAGCTTTAATTTATACCCATAAGAGTAGGACTAAAATGGCTTTATTCTCAGCACTTATACGACACATTTTCTACTTGACGCTTTTTGGATATGGGCCCAGATCTCAAAATATTGTAATGACCCAGTATTAAATGAGTCTATCTGGGGAGAGAGAGGACCAATTTTACTACTCTGAGACGCTTTTTGGATACGTGCCCAGATCTCAAAATATTGTTTTAAAAAACGATTTTCTTTTGTTTGACATAATAAAAAAAGAATATTACTAATGTACCCGACTTTAAAGACTGCTTTTAGTTTATTGTGTGGCACTGCTCATGTCCGCGTTCTGAAACTGTCCGCGTCCCCGTACAGAACTGTCCGCGTCCACGTACGGTTTGGCGCCAAGCATATTGTCCAGTTACGCGCAGAGTGGTCTGAGGTGATCTTGGGGAACAACGACGGAGTTTGTTAGTGTTGAGACACCGAAGTTTATTGTTCAATTTGCTTTTTTTGCGAAATGGTCAGTGACAGTATGAGTGTAGCCAGATCCTTTTCACTCGCTATCCTTGTTTCATCTTGTGGTTCACCGGATTCGTCATCATCCTCGAGGGACAGACGAACGACCTGCTAGCTATCCAAGCTAGTCGGTACAGCTAGCTAAGCTAGCTACTCTTTACCAGCAACATCCTAGTTATTCTAGCTACCACTACATCATCATGGGTGGTCCTCTGTAGCTCAGCTGGTAGAGCACGGTGCTTGTAACGCCAAGGTAGTGGGTTCGGTCCCCGGGACCACCCATACACAAAAATGTAAGTCGCTTTGGATAAAAGCGTCTGCTAAATGGCATATTATTATTATTATTATATTATTATTATTATTATCACCGGCTGCTGCATTTCTTGTGGACCGATGGAGCTCCCTGGTTGTTTCTTCCACCTGTTAAATACCGTGGAGGGCTTCTCCCTCTCTCGTTGACGGATGCTGGCTTCCTACGCTCCCTCTGTCCGGTTATCCTCTCTTCACTAGATGGACGGTAACTTTAGTGTTTAACCCCTCTGTGTCCAAGGACTGAACTTTTGAATATTATTTTCGGGGCGCCTCAAGTGACCTTTTTTACAACATATATTTCTGATAAAAACTAGTTAATTGCATCCGCAATGGAGCCCAGTTTCATAATATTACCTTACGTCCCTGGTTATGAAGTAATCGCGAAAAAACAGGCCTTATTTTAGGGTATTTTTCACCCTACCAGCTCCTATTAGTTCTATTGAGCTCCGTGACACCGACTCGCCTTCAGAGCGTTCTATTCCCAGCCCATTGTTCTGCGTCACAATGCCAGCGTCACTATTGTTATCAATGAGACCTGCCTGCGTTTACCCTGTAGGTTTACCTCAAGTAACTTATTATTAACAAGGTTACGGCTACTTGGTGAGCGTTAACCCTGTAGGTTTACCTCAGGTAACTTATTATTACCAAGGTTATGGCTACTTGGTGAGCGTTAACCCTGTAGGTTTACCTCAGGTAACTTATTATTAACAAGGTTACGGCTACTTGGTGAGCGCGCACTCTGTTCACCTGAGTACATGTTGTGGTCACAAATAGTGAGGTGAGATACAGTTTAAGAGGCGATGGCTGGCGGATAGCCATCAAACATTAAACATTTTCTGGTCATGGTTAAACATATTTGTTTTAAGAGAAAAGTGTACAATCGAAACAAAACGCATGTCCCTGTCCTCTTTCCCAAGATGTGGCCGATTTAAACAGCCAGAAGACATTTTTTAATCAAGAAATAACAATTTTTTCGACGACTTGTTGTTTCTATATGGCTGCTGGGTAATTTGATATGCATCGACATCTTTGTTTGTAGGCATCAAATTGAGCGAATGCTGCGCAGGTTCACTGAGTTGCAAACCAAATGGGTATAATGGGGTGATTGTTGTCTAATCGGGTGGTCTAGCTAATGGATTTGTAGATCAGACGCAGTTGCTACCTCAGATTATGAGCCTAGCCAGTGTCATGAATGAGTTATGTAGTACCCACATACGGCCACAAGGAGGAGCAAGAGTGCCATAAACCCATACAGTTTTTTGCCATATAAACCCTAAACCTAACAATCAATGAAATGTATTTATAAAGCCTTTTTTACATCAGCAGATGTCACAAAGTGCTATACAGAAACTCTTACCATATGTTTAACCTATTTTAGCCTTAACCATAACCCTAATTCTAGGGTAGGGTAGCCTAGAACACTTTTAGAAACTATTTTCGTAATAATATTATCTTAGTAAATACAATTATAGTGCTAAATAGCATTTTGATAATTTTTTTAATCAACACCTGTCAAGCGTTTTGCTGTTTTTTTGTTGTTATTAGTTATTTTATGATATTTATTATTGCAAGGCAGAACGCTTGATAAATAATACACATTTGTTTTATTTTTCAAATGTGGTTTGAACTGGGTGACCTAGTAACCTCTATGTGAAAGTCCAGCAATTGGCGTGGGATAGGTGGGGCAGGTTTGAGACTGATCTAAGGAATTAACAAGAAAAATACAATTAATTCTCAGCTGCCTCACCAATGTCTGTACATTAATTAATAACTTTTAATTGATAAATATTTCCAATAGATGGCAGCATAAGACCACGAAGCATCAGTTATAGGCTACAAGCAGCAATATGATTGACATAAAATAGGATGCAGCCAAAGACTATATGTCCCATGATTATCTAAAATGGTCACTCATTACTTTAGACCTGTGTTGCTTTTGGAAGAGCAATTAAATAGTGACTGTAGCAGGTGTTGAACACCGAGTAAATAATCACTAGTCAGATGCGCTAACCTCAACCCTAGTATACATGCATTTTTAAATATCTAATATTGCGATTAAACAACCTCGGAATAGATAAGACAAGAGTGCGTCTTCCAGCCCGCCAATAAATTACATCATGCAACCCTCCCGGTTAGCAAATGTACCTCAACATGCCCCTCGCTTGTGCTAGAAGGCAGAGTGCTCGCTGCTGGTTGATGAATCTGACAATGAATGTACTAGAAAAATATTTTTTTCTCGACCAGAGGTGACTAAATTTATGTTCAGGCTTAATAATAATAATAATAACATGCCATTTAGCAGACGCTTTTATCCAAAGCGACTTGCAGTCATGCGTGCATACATTTTTGTGTATGGGTGGTCCTGGGGATCGAACCCACTACCCTGGCGTTACAAGCGCCGTGCTCTACCAGCTGAGCTACAAATTATACTTCATTATAGTAATGAAGTATAATTTCAAAACATGAGCATAAAAACAGCTAATAATAAACATGAATCATCATTATATTATTTCACAGTAATCTGTTAAATGCTTTTTCAGTCGTTCCTCTTGCGTTAGCAGTGTGGAAAGGGACAGTAAAAAGCGTGTGCAGGAGTTTTCCTGTGAGGGGGAGTGGTGGTGTATCCAGGGAGAAAACTAAACTGAGCTTCTGAAATGTCATTCGTGGTCTTATGCTACCATCTATTGGAATTATTTAGTAACTGCAGTAGTATTGAACAAACTATATCCTTACTAAAGTAGTAATTACTCAGAATTTCAAAATATGACATTTTCTAGTTCATTTTACCACTTACAACCATAACATTACAATTTATAGCATAACAAACAATGAAACTGACATAAACCAAAAACACCATACATTTAGTTAACTATATATATATATATATATATATATATATATATATATATATATATATATATATATATATATATATATATATATATACAGTGGGGAGAACAAGTATTTGATACACTGCCGATTTTGCAGGTTTTCCTTTTATCATAAGTACACTTCAACTGTGAGAGACGGAATCTAAAACAAAAATCCAGAAAATCGCATTGTATGATTTTTAAGTAAATAGTTTGCATTTTATTGCATGACATACGTTTTTGATACATCAGAAAAGCAGAACTTAATATTTGGTACAGAAACTTTTGTTTGCAATTACAGAGATCATAATTTTCCTGTAGGTCTTTACCAGGTTTGCACACACTGCAGCAGGGATTTTGGCACACTCCTCCATACAGACCTTCTCCAGATCCTTCAGGTTTCGGGGCTGTCGCTGGGCAATACGGACTTACAGCTCCCTCCAAAGATCTTCTATTGGGTTCAGGTCTGGAGACTGGCTAGGCCACTCCAGGACCTTGAGATGCTTCTTAAGGAGCCACTCCTTAGTTGCCCTGGCTGTGTGTTTCGGGTCGTTGTCATGCTGGAAGACCCAGCCACGACCCATCTTCAATGCTCTTACTGAAGGAAGGAGGTTGTTGGCCAAGATCTCATGATACATGGCCCCATCCATCCTCCCCTCAGTACGGTGCAGTCGTCCTGTCCCCTTTGCAGAAAAGCATCCCCAAAGAATGATGTTTCCACCTCCATGCTTCACGGTTGGGATGGTGTTCTTGGGGATGTACTCATCCTTCTTCTTCCTCCAAACACGGCGAGTGGAGTTTAGACCAAAAAGCTATATTTTTGTCTCATCAGACCACATGACCATCTCCCATTCCTCCTCTGGATCATCCAGATGGTCATTGGCAGACTTCAGACGGGCCTGGACATGCGCTGGCTTGAGCAGGGGGACCTTGTGTGCGCTGCAGGATTTTAATCCATGACGGCGTAGTGTGTTACTAATGGTTTTCTTTGAGACTGTGGTCCCAGCTCTCTTCAGGTCATTGACCAGGTCCTGCCGTGTAGTTCTGGGCTGATCCCTCACCTTCCTCATGATCATTGATGCCCCACGAGGTGAGATCTTGCATGGAGCCCCAGACCGAGGGTGATTGACCATCATCTTGATCTTCTTCCATTTTCTAATAATTGCGCCAAGAGTTGTTGCCTTCTCACCAAGCTGCTTGCCTATTGTCCTGTAGCCCATCCCAGCCTTGTGCAGGTCTACAATTGTATCCCTGATGTCCTTACACAGCTCTCTGGTCTTGGCCATTGTGGAGAGGTTGGAGTCTGTTTGATTGAGTGTGTGGACAGATGTCTTTTATACAGGTAACGAGTTCAAACAGGTGCAGTTAATACAGGTAATGAGTGGAGAACAGGAGGGCTTCTTAAAGAAAAACTAACAGGTCTGTGAGAGCCGGAATTCTTACTGGTTGGTAGGTGATCAAATACTTATGTCATGCAATAAAATGCAAATGAATTACTTAAAAATCATACAATGTGATTTTCTGGATTTTTGTTTTAGATTCTGTCTCTCACAGTTGAAGTGTACCTATGATAAAAATTACAGACCTCTACATGCTTTGTAAGTAGGAAAACCTGCTAAATCGGCAGTGTATCAAATACTTGTTCTCCCCACTGTATATATATATAGTTAACTAAATGTATGGTGTTTTTGGTTTATGTCAGTTTCATTGTTTGTTATGCTATAAATTGTTATGTTATTGTTACTATTTATTTAGATGGGTGACATTATCTGCCAAAGTAACACCACTGTAGATAAAGAAGAGCTCTCCAGTAGGTGAACCAAAACATTCAAAGGCCATTTTCTCAAAAGTGAGGTTACAAGTTTATCATCTTTCAAAGCAGAATTACTTTCCCATTGTTCCTCAACTGTAGTGTGTGATATACCTTTTTCTAGCTGAGTCTCTACTTTTATCCAATTTAAAAAACACCATTTCAAATGTTGCTACATTTGAATGTGTAAAACCTAGCAGTACTACTTATTTCTCTGAGAGTGAGGCAGATATATTATTACTGTGTAAAATCTAGCATTACTACTTATTTATCTGAGAGTGAGGCAGATATATATATATATTATTACTGTGTAAAACCTAGCAGTACTACTTATTTCTCTGCGAGTGAGGCAGATATGTAGCATTTTGCAAAAAAACATGATTATTTGTCTCTCTGAAATGAAACCATCAAGGGATAGATTTTAAACAAATACATGGCTGTCATTGCACAACCCCATACCATGATTAGATAGTGAAAAAACACCAATCTCTTTCATAATTTCTTGAAACAATAAGAGCTAATTGACGAACATTTCTGAAAATGGATTTATATCGTTTTGGAATGAAACTCTTCTTATGTTTCCCCATCTGAGCTCAGAGTAGATGAGAGACGTAATGTTTGTCTCTGTTATGTTGAAGCCCAATCAAGCAGGAGAGACCAACCTCCCCTGTACCCAGCTGTGTGTCCATGAAGAGTGACCGGTCTATTGAACAACCTATACGGTTTAGAGAGGGAGACTTTTCTAGTGAACAAAGGTAAGAAGAACTCATGGGTCATGGTCAGTGAGTTAAACAACACTGTCTCTAGTCATTTCTCCTCTCCCATTTTCCCATTTCTTTTTGTTGTTTAAATAATCCATAGACTAATCCTTTTTTCCATTTTCATAGTCCTAAAACTGTGTGTGTGTGTGTGTGTGTGTGTGCACTCAATGGAGTGAGTGTGTGTGTGTGTGTGTGTGTGTGTGTGTGTGTGTGTGTGTGTGTGTGTGTGTGTGTGTGTGTGTGTGTGTGTGTGTGTGTGTGTGTGTGTGTGTGTGAGTGTGTGTGAGTGAGTGTGTGTGTGTGTGTGTGTGTGTGTGTGAGTGTGTGTGCACTCCCTGGATGAGGAGATGTAATCTCTATCCTGATTGCCTAGTCACTTTTACCCCTACCTACATGTACATATTACCTCAATTACCTCAACTTCCTGGTACCCCTGCACATTAACTCGGTACTCCTTATAGCAACATTATTGTTATTTTATTATGTTACTATTTCCTTTTTTTATTTAGCGAATTTTTGTTACTTTTTAACTCTGCATTGTTGGGAAAGGGCTCTTAAGTAAGCATTTCACGGTAAAGTTTACCACTCTTGTATTCGGTGCATGTGAGAAATACAATTTGATTTGATTTGAAGCTCATGCGCAGAAATACGTCATTGGGTCTAATGGTCGTCTTGTGCCGAACTGCACATGTGCAGGCCGTCAAATCAAAGTCACTCCTTCGATATAAAGTTGTTTTTGACCAACATGAAAATGTTGTACTCCTGAGTGGCGCAGTGGTCTAAGGCACTGCATCGCAGTGCTAACTGTGCCACTAGAGATCCTGGTTCGTATCCAGGCTCTGTCGCAGCCGGCCGTGACCGGGAGACTCACGGGCGGCGCACAATTGGCCCAGCGTCGTCCAGGGTAGGGGAGGGAATGGCCGGCAGGGATGCAGCTCAGTTGATAGAGCATGGTGTTTGCAACGCCAGGGTTGTGGGTTCGATTCCCACGGGGGGCCAGTATAAAAAAAAAATAATATATATATAAAAAATATATGTATTCACTAACTGTAAGTCGCTCTGGATAAGAGCGTCTGCTCAATGACTAAAATGTAAATGTAATGTAAATGTGTCAGTTTGTTAAACTACTTAAGACAGAACATTTTCAAAATGAACAACTAAGGAAGTGATTTTTATCTCTCATTGACTTCTCAAACCCCAAACCCTGGCCTGGTTTGCTTCATATGCGTTCCCAGAAGACATTTTGTACATCAGCAGTTGTCACCAAGTGCTTATATAGAAACCCAGTCTAAAACCACAAAGAGCAAGCAATGCAGATGCAGAAGCACGGTGGCTAGGAAAAACTCCCTAGAAAGGCAGGATCATAGGAAGAAACCTAGAGAGGAACCAGGCTCTGAGGGGTGGCCAGTACTCTTCTGGCTGTGCTGGGAGGAGATTATAAGAGTATATGGCCATTAAGTACAGATCGTTCTTCAAGATTTTCAAATGTGCATAGATGACCAACAGGGTCAAATAATAATCACTGTGGTTATAGAGGGTGCAACACGTCAGTACCTCAGGAGTAAATGTCATTTGGCTTTTCATAGCCGAGCATTCAGATGTCGAGACAGCAGGTGTGGTAGGGAGAGAGAAGGAGAGGGAGAGAGAGAGAGGGTCAAAACAGCAGGTTCGGGACAAGGTCACACGTCCGGTGAACAGGTCAGAGGTCCACATCCGCAGGCAGACCAGCAGAAACTGGATCAGTCACGTCCGGTGCAGCATGTATCGATACTGATAGGATCGAAAGAAGGGGACCGCTGCTCTCGGATCAATTTTCTCCATTAAAATCATTCCTTAACATTATAATTATTTCACAATACTGACCACGGAACAGCTTCTAGAAAGATATTACTACCTACGGCTGCAAATATTGAGGTAGTTTATTCTAATGCTTACACAATAAAAATGCACTAAATCACAGATTTGGCACATCATTGCGCACATGTTAGGCTACACATCATGAAATATATTGAGACAAATTACAGACAGTAGCCTACAAGTAGCAAAATCAAACTAAATATATTGAACATGGAATATATTTCAATTTACATTACATTTTAGTCATTTAGCAGACGCTCTTATCCAGAGCGACTTACAGTTAGTGAGTGCATACATTATTCTTTTTTAAATATATATATATATTTTTTACTGGCCCCCTGTGGGAATTGAACCCACAACCCTGGCGATGCAAACGCCATGCTCAACCAACTGAGCTACATAATTTAATGCAGTCATCTCGGTTTTCATTTGAAGCAAATTTTTACACGTCCCTTGTTTGAATCAATTGCAAAGACATTGGCAACTTTGTATTTGTAGTCAACTTTGTTCTGAATTTATCGGTGGTCAAAAAGAGATGGATAAACCAGGTGATTTTATGTTTAGCGGAGATCTTCTGTGTATAAAGTGACGCGAGAGGGCAAAAAAGCATCTAACGATGCACTTGGCTGTTCTACAAGTGGTCTGAGGCAGGTGTTAGAATATGAGCGTTTTCAAGTGCAACGTTAATAACGATGGTTTTGCGAAACAGCTCAGAGATTTTACAATGCTCCTACGAAGGATCTATCAATAAACTAGATAGATTCTAATGATGAACTTAGCCTTAAGATGCTTTTGTGAGACCCTGGATAAGAACATCTGCTAAATGACGAAAATATAAATGTTTTACGTACAGATCTCATATTACTGTATTGAATTCTGTACATTTGTACAGATGTTTATTAAAAATGTAGTTATTTGTTACATTTGACTGTGTAAAACCTAGCAGTACTACTTATTTCTCTGAGAGTGAGGCAGATATATTTTTACTGTGTAAAACCTAGTAGTACTACTTATTTCTCTGAGAGTGAGACAGATATATAGCATTTGGCAAAGAAAACTACATTATTTGTCTCTCTGAAATAAACCAACAAGAGATTTTAAACAATGAGAGAAATAATGTTTGTCTCTGTTGTGTTGAAGTCCAATCAAGCAGGAGAGACCAGCCTCCCCTGTACCCATCTGTGTGTCCATGAAGAGTGACCCGTCTATTGAACAACCTAAACGGTTTAGAGAGGGAGACTTTTCTAGTGAACAAAGGTAAGAAGAACTCATGGGTCATGGTCAGTGAGTTAAACAACACTGTCTCTAGTCATTTCTCCTCTCCCATTTTACCACTTCTTTTTGTTGTTTTCATAATCCAAATGCTAATCCTTTTTTCCATTTTCATAGTCCTAAAACAATATTAAACTAACACAACATTCCCTCCCTGTGTGTGAGTGTGTGAGTGTGTGTGGGTGAGTGAGTATGTGCGTGTGTGTGTGTGTGTGTGTGTGTGTGTGTGTGTGTGTGTGTGTGTGTGTGTGTGTGTGTGTGTGTGTGCACTCCCTGGATGAGGAGATGTAATCTCTATCCTGATTGCCTAGTCACTTTTACCCCTACCTACATGTACATATTACCTCAATTACCTCAACTGAGTTAAACAACACTGTCTCTAGTCATTTCTCCTCTCCCATTTTACCACTTCTTTTTGTTGTTTTCATAATCCATAGGCTAATCCTTTTTTCCATTTTCATAGTCCAGAAACAATATTAAACTAACACAACATTCCCTCCCTGTGTGTGAGTGTGTGAGTGTGTGTGTGTGAGTGAGTGTGTGTGTGTGTGTGTGTGTGTGTGTGTGTGTGTGTGTGTGTGTGTGTGTGTGTGTGTGTGTGTGTGTGTGTGTGTGTGTGTGTGTGTGTGTGTGTGTGTGTGTGTGCACTCCCTGGATGAGGAGATGTAATCTCTATCCTGATTGCCTAGTCACTTTTACCCCTACCTACATGTACATATTACCTCAATTACCTCAACTTCCTGGTACCCCTGCACATTGACTCGGTACTCCTTATAGACACATTATTGTTATTTTATTATGTTACTATTTCCTTTTTTTATTTAGCAAATTTTTGTTACTTTTTAACTCTGCATTGTTGGGAAAGGGCTCTTAAGTAAGCATTTCACGGTAAAGTTTACCACAGTTGTATTCGGTGCATGTGAGAAATACAATTTGATTTGATTTGAAGCTCATGCGCAGAAATACGTCATTGGGTCTAATGGTCGTCTTGTGCCGAACTGCACATGTGCAGGCCGTCAAATCAAAGTCACTCCTTCGATATAAAGTTGTTTTTGACCAACATGAAAATGTGTCAGTTTGTTAAACTACTTAAGACAGAACATTTTCAAAATGAACAACTAAGGAAGTGATTTTTATCTCTCATTGACTTCTCAAACCCCAAACCCTGGCCTGGTCTGCTTCATATGCGTTCCCAGAAGACATTTTGTACATCAGCAGTTGTCACCAAGTGCTTATATAGAAACCCAGTCTAAAACCCCAAAGAGCAAGCAATGCAGATGCAGAAGCACGGTGGCTAGGAAAAACTCCCTAGAAAGGCAGGAACCTAGGAAGAAACCTAGAGAGGAACCAGGCTCTGAGGGGTGGCCAGTCCTCTTCTGGCTGTGCTGGGAGGAGATTATAAGAGGATATGGCCATTAAGTACAGATAGTTCTTCAAGATTTTCAAATGTGCATAGATGACCAGCAGGGTCAAATAATAATCACTGTGGTTATAGAGGGTGCAACACATCAGCACCTCAGGAGTAAATGTCATTTGGCTTTTTATAGCCGAGCATTCAGATGTCGAGACAGCAGGTGTGGTAGGGAGAGAGAAGGAGAGGGAGAGAGAGAGAGGGTCAAAACAGCAGGTTCGGGACAAGGTCACACGTCCGGTGAACAGGTCAGAGTTCCATATCCGCAGGCAGACCAGCAGAAACTGGATCAGTCACGTCCGGTGGAGCATGTATCGATACTGATAGGATCGAAAGAAGGGGACCGCTGTTCTCGGATCAGTTTTCTCCATTAAAATCATTCCTTAACATTATAATTATTTCACAATTCTGACCACGGATCAGCTTCTAGAAAGATATTACTTCCTACGGCTGCAAATATTGAGGTAGTTTATTCTAGTGCTTACCCAATAAAAATGCACTAAATCACAGATTCGGCACATCATTGGGCACATGTTAGGCTACACATCATGAAATATATTGAGACAAATTACAGACAGTAGCCTACAAGTAGCAACATAGAACTAAATATATTGAACATTGAATATATTCCAATATGATTGAAATAGGCCTATAGCCTACTGTTTATATTGTAATGCAGTTATCTCGGTTTTCATTTGAACCAAATTTGTGTACTTCCCTTGTTTGAATCAATTGCAAAGACATTTGCAACTTTGTATTTGTAGTCAACTTTGTTCTGAATTTATCTGCGGTCACAAAAAGACGGATAAACCATGTGATTCTTTGTTTAGCGGAGATCTTCTGTGTATAAAGTGACGCGGGAGGGCAAAAAAAGCATCTAGCGACGCACTTGGCTGTTCTACAAGTGGTCTGAGGCAGGTGTTAGAATATGAGCGTTTTCAAGTGCAACGTTAATAACGATGGTTTTGCGAAACAGCTCAGAGATTTTACAATGCTCCTACGAAGGATCTATCAATAAACTAGATAGATTCTAATGACGAACTTAGCCTTAAGATGCTTTTGTGAGACCCTGGATAAGAACATCTGCTAAATGACGAAAATATAAATGTTTTACGTACAGATCTCATATTACTGTATTGAATTCTGTACATTTGTACAGATGTTTATTAAAAATGTAGTTATTTGTTACATTTGACTGTGTAAAACCTAGCAGTACTACTTATTTCTCTGAGAGTGAGGCAGATATATTATTACTGTGTAAAACCTAGTAGTACTACTTATTTCTCTGAGAGTGAGACAGATATATAGCATTTGGCAAAGAAAACTACATTATTTGTCTCTCTGAAATAAACCATCAAGCGATTTTAAACAATGAGAGAAATAATGTTTGTCTCTGTTGTGTTGAAGTCCAATCAAGCAGGAGAGACCAGCCTCCCCTGTACCCAGCTGTGTGTCCATGAAGAGTGACCGGTCTATTGAACAACCTAAACGGTTTAGAGAGGGAGACTTTTCTAGTGAACAAAGGTAAGAAGAACTCATGGGTCATGGTCAGTGAGTTAAACAACACTGTCTCTAGTCATTTCTCCTCTCCCATTTTACCACTTATTTTTGTTGTTTTCATAATCCATAGGCTAATCCTTTTTTTCCATTTTCATAGTCCTGAAACAATATTAAACTAACACAACATTCCCTCCCTGTGTGTGAGTGTGTGAGTGTGTGTGTGTGAGTGAGTGAGTGTGTGTGTGTGTGTGTGTGTGTGTGTGTGTGTGTGTGTGTGTGTGTGTGTGTGTGTGTGTGTGTGTGTGTGTGTGTGTGTGTGTGTGTGTGTGTGTGTGTGTGTGTGTGTGTGTGTGTGTGTGTGTGTGTGTGTGTGTGAGTGTGTGTGCACTCCCTGGATGAGGAGATGTAATCTCTATCCTGATTGCCTAGTCACTTTTACCCCTACCTACATGTACATATTACCTCAATTACCTCAACTTCCTGGTACCCCTGCACATTGACTCGGTACTCCTTATAGCCACATTATTGTTATTTTATTATGTTACTATTTCCTTTTTTTATTTAGCGAATTTTTGTTACTTTTTAACTCTGCATTGTTGGGAAAGGGCTCTTAAGTAAGCATTTCACGGTAAAGTTTACCACTGTTGTATTCGGAGCATGTGAGAAATACAATTTGATTTTATTTGAAGCTCATGCGCAGAAATACGTCATTGGGTCTAATGGTCGTCTTGTGCCGAACTGCACATGTGCAGGCCGTCAAATCAAAGTCACTCCTTCGATATAAAGTTGTTTTTGACCAACATGAAAATGTGTCAGTTTGTTAAACTACTTAAGACAGAACATTTTCAAAATGAACAACTAAGGAAGTGATTTTTATCTCTCATTGACTTCTCAAACCCCAAACCCTGGCCTGGTTTGCTTCATATGCGTTCCCAGAAGACATTTTGTACATCAGCAGTTGTCACCAAGTGCTTATATAGAAACCCAGTCTAAAACCACAAAGAGCAAGCAATGCAGATGCAGAAGCACGGTGGCTAGGAAAAACTCCCTAGAAAGGCAGGAACATAGGAAGAAACCTAGAGAGGAACCAGGCTCTGAGGGGTGGCCAGTACTCTTCTGGCTGTGCTGGGAGGAGATTATAAGAGGATATGGCCATTAAGTACAGATCGTTCTTCAAGATTTTCAAATGTGCATAGATGACCAACAGGGTCAAATAATAATCACTGTGGTTATAGAGGGTGCAACACGTCAGTACCTCAGGAGTAAATGTCATTTTGCTTTTCATAGCCGAGCATTCAGATGTCGAGACAGCAGGTGTGGTAGGGAGAGAGAAGGAGAGGGAGAGAGAGAGAGGGTCAAAACAGCAGGTTCGGGACAAGGTCACACGTCCGGTGAACAGGTCAGAGGTCCACATCCGCAGGCAGACCAGCAGAAACTGGATCAGTCATGTCCGGTGGAGCATGTATCGATACTGATAGGATCGAAAGAAGGGGACCGCTGCTCTCGGATCAGTTTTCTCCATTAAAATCATTCCTTAACATTATAATTATTTCACAATACTGACCACGGAACAGCTTCTAGAAAGATATTACTACCTACGGCTGCAAATATTGAGGTAGTTTATTCTAATGCTTACCCAATAAAAATACACTAAATCACAGATTCGGCACATCATTGGGCACATGTTAGGCTACACATCATGAAATATATTGAGACAAATTACAGACAGTAGCCTACAAGTAGCAAAATATATTGAACATGGAATATATTTCAATTTACATTTACATTACATTTTAGTCATTTAGCAGACGCTCTTATCCAGAGCGACTTACAGTTAGTGAGTGCATACATTATTCTTTTTTATATATATATATATATTTTTTTTACTGGCCCCCTGTGGGAATTGAACCCACAACCCTGGCGTTGCAAACGCCATGCTCAACCAACTGAGCTACATATTTTAATGCAGTCATCTCGGTTTTCATTTGAAGCAAATTTTTATACGTCCCTTGTTTGAATCAATTGCAAAGACATTGGCAACTTTGTATTTGTAGTCAACTTTGTTCTGAATTTATCGGTGGTCAAAAAGAGACGAATAAACCATGTGATTTTATGTTTAGCGGAGATCTTCTGTGTATAAAGTGACGCGAGAGGGCAAAAAACATCTAACGACGCACTTGGCTGTTCTACAAGTGGTCTGAGGCAGGTGTTAGAATATGAGCGTTTTCAAGTGCAACGTTAATAACGATGGTTTTGGGAAACAGCTCAGAGATTTTACAATGCTCCTACGAAGGATCTATCAATAAACTAGATAGATTCTAATGATGAACTTACCCTTAAGATGCTTTTGTGAGACCCTGGATAAGAACACCTGCTAAATGACAAAAATGTAAATGTTTTACGTACAGATCTCATATTACTGTATTGAATTTTGTACATTTGTACAGATGTTTATTAAAAATGTAGTTATTTGTTACATTTGACTGTGTAAACCCTAGCAGTACTACTTATTTCTCTGAGAGTGAGACAGATATATAGCATTTGGCAAAGGAAACTACATTATTTGTCTCTCTGAAATAAACCATCAAGCGATTTTAAACAATGAGAGAAATAATGTTTGTCTCTGTTGTGTTGAAGTCCAATCAAGCAGGAGAGACCAGCCTCCCCTGTACCCAGCTGTGTGTCCATGAAGAGTGACCGGTCTATTGAACAACCTAAACGGTTTAGAGAGGGAGACTTTTCTAGTGAACAAAGGTAAGAAGATCTCATGGGTCATGGTCAGTGAGTTAAACAACACTGTCTCTAGTCATTTCTCCTCTCCCATTTTACCACTTCTTTTTGTTGTTTTCATAATCCATAGGCTAATCCTTTTTTCCATTTTCATAGTCCAGAAACAATATTAAACTAACACAACATTCCCTCCCTGTGTGTGAGTGTGTGTGAGTGAGTGTGTGTGTGTGTGTGTGTGTGTGTGTGTGTGGGTGTGTGTGTGTGTGTGTGTGTGTGTGTGAGTGTGTGTGCACTCCCTGGATGAGGAGATGTAATCTCTATCCTGATTGCATAGTCACTTTTACCCCTACCTACATGTACATATTACCTCAATTACCTCAACTTCCTGGTACCCCTGCACATTGACTCGGTACTCCTTATAGCCTCATTATTATTATTTTATTATGTTACTATTTCCTTTTTTTATTTAGCAAATTTTTGTTACTTTTTAACTCTGCATTGTTGGGAAAGGGCTCTTAAGTAAGCATTTCACGGTAAAGTGTACCACTGTTGTATTCGGCGCATGTGAGAAATACAATTTGATTTGATTTGAAGCTCATGCGCAGAAATACGTCATTGGGTCTAATGGTCGTCTTGTGCCGAACTGCACAGGTGCAGGCAGTCAAATCAAAGTCACTCCTTCGATATAGTTATTTTTGACAAACATGAAAATGTGTCAGTTTGTTAAACTATTTAAGACAGAACATTTTCAAAATGAACAACTAAGGAAGTGATTTTTACCTCTCATTGACTTCTCAAACCCCAAACCCTGGCCTGGTCTGCTTCATATGCGTTCCCAGAAGACATTTTGTACATCAGCAGTTGTCACCAAGTGCTTATATAGAAACCCAGTCTAAAACCACAAAGAGCAAGCAATGCAGATGCAGAAGCACGGTGGCTAGGAAAAACTCCCTAGAAAGGCAGGAACCTAGGAAGAAACCTAGAGAGGAACCAGGCTCTGAGGGGTGGCCAGTCCTCTTCTGGCTGTGCTGGGAGGAGATTATAAGGGTATATGGCCATTAAGTACAGATCGTTCTTCAAGATTTTCAAATGTGAATAGATGACCAGCAGGGTCAAATAATAATCACTGTGGTTATAGAGGGTGCAATACGTCAGCACCTCAGGAGTAAATGTAATTTGGCTTTTCATAGCCGAGCATTCAGAGGTCGAGACAGCAGGTGTGGTAGGGAGAGAGAAGGAGAGGGAGAGAGAGAGAGGGTCAAAACAGCAGGTTCGGGACAAGGTCACACGTCCGGTGAACAGGTCAGAGTTCCATATCCGCAGGCAGACCAGCAGAAACTGGATCAGTCACGTCCGGTGGAGCATGTATCGATACTGATAGGATCGAAAGAAGGGGACCGCTGTTCTCGGATCAGTTTTCTCCATTAAAATCATTCCTTAACATTATAATTATTTCACAATTCTGACCACGGATCAGCTTCTAGAAAGATATTACTTCCTACGGCTGCAAATATTGAGGTAGTTTATTCTAGTGCTTACCCAATAAAAATGCACTAAATCACAGATTCGGCACATCATTGGGCACATGTTAGGCTACACATCATGAAATATATTGAGACAAATTACAGACAGTAGCCTACAAGTAGCAACATAGAACTAAATATATTGAACATTGAATATATTCCAATATGATTGAAATAGGCCTATAGCCTACTGTTTATATTGTAATGCAGTTATCTCGGTTTTCATTTGAACCAAATTTGTGTACTTCCCTTGTTTGAATCAATTGCAAAGACATTTGCAACTTTGTATTTGTAGTCAACTTTGTTCTGAATTTATCTGCGGTCACAAAGAGACGGATAAACCATGTGATTCTTTGTTTAGCGGAGATCTTCTGTGTATAAAGTGACGCGGGAGGGCAAAAAAAGCATCTAACGACGCACTTGGCTGTTCTACAAGTGGTCTGAGGCAGGTGTTAGAATATGAGCGTTTTCAAGTGCAACGTTAATAACGATGGTTTTGCGAAACAGCTCAGAGATTTTACAATGCTCCTACGAAGGATCTATCAATACACTAGATAGATTCTAATGATGAACTTAGCCTTAAGATGCTTTTGTGAGACCCTGGATAAGAACATCTGCTAAATGACGAAAATATAAATGTTTTACGTACAGATCTCATATTACTGTATTGAATTCTGTACATTTGTACAGATGTTTATTAAAAATGTAGTTATTTGTTACATTTGACTGTGTAAAACCTAGCAGTACTACTTATTTCTCTGAGAGTGAGGCAGATATATTATTACTGTGTAAAACCTAGTAGTACTACTTATTTCTCTGAGAGTGAGACAGATATATAGCATTTGGCAAAGAAAACTACATTATTTGTCTCTCTGAAATAAACCATCAAGCGATTTTAAACAATGAGAGAAATAATGTTTGTCTCTGTTGTGTTGAAGTCCAATCAAGCAGGAGAGACCAGCCTCCCCTGTACCCAGCTGTGTGTCCATGAAGAGTGACCGGTCTATTGAACAACCTAAACGGTTTAGAGAGGGAGACTTTTCTAGTGAACAAAGGTAAGAAGAACTCATGGGTCATGGTCAGTGAGTTAAACAACACTGTCTCTAGTCATTTCTCCTCTCCCATTTTACCACTTATTTTTGTTGTTTTCATAATCCATAGGCTAATCCTTTTTTTCCATTTTCATAGTCCTGAAACAATATTAAACTAACACAACATTCCCTCCCTGTGTGTGAGTGTGTGAGTGTGTGTGTGTGAGTGAGTGAGTGTGTGTGTGTGTGTGTGTGTGTGTGTGTGTGTGTGTGTGTGTGTGTGTGTGTGTGTGTGTGTGTGTGTGTGTGTGTGTGTGAGTGTGTGTGCACTCCCTGGATGAGGAGATGTAATCTCTATCCTGCTTGCCTAGTCACTTTTACCCCTACCTACATGTACATATTACCTCAATTACCTCAACTTCCTGGTACCCCTGCACATTGACTCAGTACTCCTTATAGCCACATTATTGTTATTTTATTATGTTACTATTTCCTTTTTTTATTTAGCGAATTTTTGTTACTTTTTAACTCTGCATTGTTGGGAAAGGGCTCTTAAGTAAGCATTTCACGGTAAAGTTTACCACTGTTGTATTCGGCGCATGTGAGAAATACAATTTGATTTTATTTGAAGCTCATGCGCAGAAATACGTCATTGGGTCTAATGGTCGTCTTGTGCCGAACTGCACATGTGCAGGCCGTCAAATCAAAGTCACTCCTTCAATATAAAGTTGTTTTTGACCAACATGAAAATGTGTCAGTTTGTTAAACTACTTAAGACAGAACATTTTCAAAATGAACAACTAAGGAAGTGATTTTTATCTCTCATTGACTTCTCAAACCCCAAACCCTGGCCTGGTTTGCTTCATATGCGTTCCCAGAAGACATTTTGTACATCAGCAGTTGTCACCAAGTGCTTATATAGAAACCCAGTCTAAAACCACAAAGAGCAAGCAATGCAGATGCAGAAGCACGGTGGCTAGGAAAAACTCCCTAGAAAGGCAGGAACCTAGGAAGAAACCTAGAGAGGAACCAGGCTCTGAGGGGTGGCCAGTCCTCTTCTGGCTGTGCTGGGAGGAGATTATAAGAGGATATGGCCATTAAGTAAAGATAGTTCTTCAAGATTTTCAAATGTGCATAGATGACCAGCAGGGTCAAATAATAATCACTGTGGTTATAGAGGGTGCAACACATCAGCACCTCAGGAGTAAATGTCATTTGGCTTTTTATAGCCGAGCATTCAGATGTCGAGACAGCAGGTGTGGTAGGGAGAGAGAAGGAGAGGGAGAGAGAGAGAGGGTCAAAACAGCAGGTTCGGGACAAGGTCACACGTCCGGTGAACAGGTCAGAGTTCCATATCCGCAGGCAGACCAGCAGAAACTGGATCAGTCACGTCCGGTGGAGCATGTATCGATACTGATAGGATCGAAAGAAGGGGACCGCTGTTCTCGGATCAGTTTTCTCCATTAAAATCATTCCTTAACATTATAATTATTTCACAATTCTGACCACGGATCAGCTTCTAGAAAGATATTACTTCCTACGGCTGCAAATATTGAGGTAGTTTATTCTAGTGCTTACCCAATAAAAATGCACTAAATCACAGATTCGGCACATCATTGGGCACATGTTAGGCTACACATCATGAAATATATTGAGACAAATTACAGACAGTAGCCTACAAGTAGCAACATAGAACTAAATATATTGAACATTGAATATATTCCAATATGATTGAAATAGGCCTATAGCCTACTGTTTATATTGTAATGCAGTTATCTCGGTTTTCATTTGAACCAAATTTGTGTACTTCCCTTGTTTGAATCAATTGCAAAGACATTTGCAACTTTGTATTTGTAGTCAACTTTGTTCTGAATTTATCTGCGGTCACAAAAAGGCGGATAAACCATGTGATTCTTTGTTTAGCGGAGATCTTCTGTGTATAAAGTGACGCGGGAGGGCAAAAAAAGCATCTAGCGACGCACTTGGCTGTTCTACAAGTGGTCTGAGGCAGGTGTTAGAATATGAGCGTTTTCAAGTGCAACGTTAATAACGATGGTTTTGCGAAACAGCTCAGAGATTTTACAATGCTCCTACGAAGGATCTATCAATAAACTAGATAGATTCTAATGACGAACTTAGCCTTAAGATGCTTTTGTGAGACCCTGGATAAGAACATCTGCTAAATGACGAAAATATAAATGTTTTACGTACAGATCTCATATTACTGTATTGAATTCTGTACATTTGTACAGATGTTTATTAAAAATGTAGTTATTTGTTACATTTGACTGTGTAAAACCTAGCAGTACTACTTATTTCTCTGAGAGTGAGGCAGATATATTATTACTGTGTAAAACCTAGTAGTACTACTTATTTCTCTGAGAGTGAGACAGATATATAGCATTTGGCAAAGAAAACTACATTATTTGTCTCTCTGAAATAAACCATCAAGCGATTTTAAACAATGAGAGAAATAATGTTTGTCTCTGTTGTGTTGAAGTCCAATCAAGCAGGAGAGACCAGCCTCCCCTGTACCCAGCTGTGTGTCCATGAAGAGTGACCGGTCTATTGAACAACCTAAACGGTTTAGAGAGGGAAAATTTTCTAGTGAACAAAGGTAAGAAGAACTCATGGGTCATGGTCAGTGAGTTAAACAACACTGTCTCTAGTCATTTCTCCTCTCCCATTTTACCACTTATTTTTGTTGTTTTCATAATCCATAGGCTAATCCTTTTTTTCCATTTTCATAGTCCTGAAACAATATTAAACTAACACAACATTCCCTCCCTGTGTGTGAGTGTGTGAGTGTGTGTGTGTGAGTGAGTGAGTGTGTGTGTGTGTGTGTGTGTGTGTGTGTGTGTGTGTGTGTGTGTGTGTGTGTGTGTGTGTGTGTGTGTGTGTGTGTGTGTGTGTGTGTGTGTGTGTGTGTGAGTGTGTGTGCACTCCCTGGATGAGGAGATGTAATCTCTATCCTGATTGCCTAGTCACTTTTACCCCTACCTACATGTACATATTACCTCAATTACCTCAACTTCCTGGTACCCCTGCACATTGACTCGGTACTCCTTATAGCCACATTATTGTTATTTTATTATGTTACTATTTCCTTTTTTTATTTAGCGAATTTTTGTTACTTTTTAACTCTGCATTGTTGGGAAAGGGCTCTTAAGTAAGCATTTCACGGTAAAGTTTACCACTGTTGTATTCGGAGCATGTGAGAAATACAATTAGATTTTATTTGAAGCTCATGCGCAGAAATACGTCATTGGGTCTAATGGTCGTCTTGTGCCGAACTGCACATGTGCAGGCCGTCAAATCAAAGTCACTCCTTCGATATAAAGTTGTTTTTGACCAACATGAAAATGTGTCAGTTTGTTAAACTACTTAAGACAGAACATTTTCAAAATGAACAACTAAGGAAGTGATTTTTATCTCTCATTGACTTCTCAAACCCCAAACCCTGGCCTGGTTTGCTTCATATGCGTTCCCAGAAGACATTTTGTACATCAGCAGTTGTCACCAAGTGCTTATATAGAAACCCAGTCTAAAACCACAAAGAGCAAGCAATGCAGATGCAGAAGCACGGTGGCTAGGAAAAACTCCCTAGAAAGGCAGGAACATAGGAAGAAACCTAGAGAGGAACCAGGCTCTGAGGGGTGGCCAGTACTCTTCTGGCTGTGCTGGGAGGAGATTATAAGAGGATATGGCCATTAAGTACAGATCATTCTTCAAGATTTTCAAATGTGCATAGATGACCAACAGGGTCAAATAATAATCACTGTGGTTATAGAGGGTGCAACACGTCAGTACCTCAGGAGTAAATGTCATTTGGCTTTTCATAGCCGAGCATTCAGATGTCGAGACAGCAGGTGTGGTAGGGAGAGAGAAGGAGAGGGAGAGAGAGAGAGGGTCAAAACAGCAGGTTCGGGACAAGGTCACACGTCCGGTGAACAGGTCAGAGGTCCACATCCGCAGGCAGACCAGCAGAAACTGGATCAGTCACGTCCGGTGGAGCATGTATCGATACTGATAGGATCGAAAGAAGGGGACCGCTGCTCTCGGATCAGTTTTCTCCATTAAAATCATTCCTTAACATTATAATTATTTCACAATACTGACCACGGAACAGCTTCTAGAAAGATATTACTACCTACGGCTGCAAATATTGAGGTAGTTTATTCTAATGCTTACCCAATAAAAATACACTAAATCACAGATTCGGCACATCATTGGGCACATGTTAGGCTACACATCATGAAATATATTGAGACAAATTACAGACAGTAGCCTACAAGTAGCAAAATATATTGAACATGGAATATATTTCAATTTACATTTACATTACATTTTAGTCATTTAGCAGACGCTCTTATCCAGAGCGACTTACAGTTAGTGAGTGCATACATTATTCTTTTTTATATATATATATATTTTTTTTACTGGCCCCCTGTGGGAATTGAACCCACAACCCTGGCGTTGCAAACGCCATGCTCAACCAACTGAGCTACATATTTTAATGCAGTCATCTCGGTTTTCATTTGAAGCAAATTTTTATACGTCCCTTGTTTGAATCAATTGCAAAGACATTGGCAACTTTGTATTTGTAGTCAACTTTGTTCTGAATTTATCGGTGGTCAAAAAGAGACGAATAAACCATGTGATTTTATGTTTAGCGGAGATCTTCTGTGTATAAAGTGACGCGAGAGGGCAAAAAACATCTAACGACGCACTTGGCTGTTCTACAAGTGGTCTGAGGCAGGTGTTAGAATATGAGCGTTTTCAAGTGCAACGTTAATAACGATGGTTTTGGGAAACAGCTCAGAGATTTTACAATGCTCCTACGAAGGATCTATCAATAAACTAGATAGATTCTAATGATGAACTTACCCTTAAGATGCTTTTGTGAGACCCTGGATAAGAACACCTGCTAAATGACAAAAATGTAAATGTTTTACGTACAGATCTCATATTACTGTATTGAATTTTGTACATTTGTACAGATGTTTATTAAAAATGTAGTTATTTGTTACATTTGACTGTGTAAACCCTAGCAGTACTACTTATTTCTCTGAGAGTGAGACAGATATATAGCATTTGGCAAAGGAAACTACATTATTTGTCTCTCTGAAATAAACCATCAAGCGATTTTAAACAATGAGAGAAATAATGTTTGTCTCTGTTGTGTTGAAGTCCAATCAAGCAGGAGAGACCAGCCTCCCCTGTACCCAGCTGTGTGTCCATGAAGAGTGACCGGTCTATTGAACAACCTAAACGGTTTAGAGAGGGAGACTTTTCTAGTGAACAAAGGTAAGAAGATCTCATGGGTCATGGTCAGTGAGTTAAACAACACTGTCTCTAGTCATTTCTCCTCTCCCATTTTACCACTTCTTTTTGTTGTTTTCATAATCCATAGGCTAATCCTTTTTTCCATTTTCATAGTCCAGAAACAATATTAAACTAACACAACATTCCCTCCCTGTGTGTGAGTGTGTGTGAGTGAGTGTGTGTGTGTGTGTGTGTGTGTGTGTGTGGGTGTGTGTGTGTGTGTGTGTGTGTGTGAGTGTGTGTGCACTCCCTGGATGAGGAGATGTAATCTCTATCCTGATTGCATAGTCACTTTTACCCCTACCTACATGTACATATTACCTCAATTACCTCAACTTCCTGGTACCCCTGCACATTGACTCGGTACTCCTTATAGCCTCATTATTATTATTTTATTATGTTACTATTTCCTTTTTTTATTTAGCAAATTTTTGTTACTTTTTAACTCTGCATTGTTGGGAAAGGGCTCTTAAGTAAGCATTTCACGGTAAAGTGTACCACTGTTGTATTCGGCGCATGTGAGAAATACAATTTGATTTGATTTGAAGCTCATGCGCAGAAATACGTCATTGGGTCTAATGGTCGTCTTGTGCCGAACTGCACAGGTGCAGGCCGTCAAATCAAAGTCACTCCTTCGATATAGTTATTTTTGACAAACATGAAAATGTGTCAGTTTGTTAAACTATTTAAGACAGAACATTTTCAAAATGAACAACTAAGGAAGTGATTTTTACCTCTCATTGACTTCTCAAACCCCAAACCCTGGCCTGGTCTGCTTCATATGCGTTCCCAGAAGACATTTTGTACATCAGCAGTTGTCACCAAGTGCTTATATAGAAACCCAGTCTAAAACCCCAAAGAGCAAGCAATGCAGATGCAGAATCACGGTGGCTAGGAAAAACTCCCTAGAAAGGCAGGAACCTAGGAAGAAACCTAGAGAGGAACCAGGCTCTGAGGGGTGGCCAGTCCTCTTCTGGCTGTGCCAGGTGGAGATTATAACAGTACATGGCCATTAAGGCCAGATCGTTCTTCAAGATGTTCAAATGTTAATAGATGACCAGCAGGGTCAAATAATAATCTCTGTGGTTATAGAGGGTGCAACACCTCAGCACCTCAGGAGTAAATGTAATTTGGCTTTTCATAGCCGAGCATTCAGAGGTCGAGACAGCAGGTGTGGTAGGGAGAGAGAAGGAGAGGGAGAGAGAGAGAGGGTCGAAACAGCAGCTTCGGGACAAGGTCACACGTCAGGTGAACAGGTCAGAGTTCCATATCCGCAGGCAGACCAGCAGAAACTGGATCAGTCGCGTCAGGTGGAGCATGTATCGATAGTGATAGGATCAAAAGAAGGGAACCGCTGCTCTCGGATCAGTTTTCTCCATTAAAATCATTCCTTAACATTATAATTATTTCACAATTCTGACCACGGATCAGCTTCTAGAAAGATATTACTTCCTACGGCTGCAAATATTGAGGTAGTTTATTCTAGTGCTTACCCAATAAAAATGCACTAAATCACAGATTCGGCACATCATTGGGCACATGTTAGGCTACACATCATGAAATATATTGAGACAAATTACAGACAGTAGCCTACAAGTAGCAACATAGAACTAAATATATTGAACATTGAATATATTCCAATATGTTTGAAATAGGCCTATAGCCTACTGATTATATTGTAATGCAGTTATCTCGGTTTTCATTTGAACCAAATTTGTGTACTTCCCTTGTTTGAATCAATTGCAAAGACATTTGCAACTTTGTATTTGTAGTCAACTTTGTTCTGAATTTATCTGCGGTCACAAAGAGACGGATAAACCATGTGATTCTTTGTTTAGCGGAGATCTTCTGTGTATAAATTGACGCGGGAGGGCAAAAAAAGCATCTAACGACGCACTTGGCTGTTCTACAAGTGGTCTGAGGCAGGTGTTAGAATATGAGCGTTTTCAAGTGCAACGTTAATAACGATGGTTTTGCGAAACAGCTCAGAGATTTTACAATGCTCCTACGAAGGATCTATCAATAAACTAGATAGATTCTAATGATGAACTTAGCCTTAAGATGCTTTTGTGAGACCCTGGATAAGAACATCTGCTAAATGACGAAAATATAAATGTTTTACGTACAGATCTCATATTACTGTATTGAATTCTGTACATTTGTACAGATGTTTATTAAAAATGTAGTTATTTGTTACATTTGACTGTGTAAAACCTAGCAGTACTACTTATTTCTCTGAGAGTGAGGCAGATATATTATTACTGTGTAAAACCTAGTAGTACTACTTATTTCTCTGAGAGTGAGACAGATATATAGCATTTGGCAAAGAAAACTACATTATTTGTCTCTCTGAAATAAACCAACAAGAGATTTTAAACAATGAGAGAAATAATGTTTGTCTCTGTTGTGTTGAAGTCCAATCAAGCAGGAGAGACCAGCCTCCCCTGTACCCAGCTGTGTGTCCATGAAGAGTGACCCGTCTATTGAACAACCTAAACGGTTTAGAGAGGGAGACTTTTCTAGTGAACAAAGGTAAGAAGAACTCATGGGTCATGGTCAGTGAGTTAAACAACACTGTCTCTAGTCATTTCTCCTCTCCCATTTTACCACTTCTTTTTGTTGTTTTCATAATCCATAGGCTAATCCTTTTTTCCATTTTCATAGTCCAGAAACAATATTAAACTAACACAACATTCCCTCCCTGTGTGTGAGTGTGTGTGAGTGAGTGTGTGTGTGTGTGTGTGTGTGTGTGTGTGTGTGGGTGTGTGTGTGTGTGTGTGTGTGTGAGTGTGTGTGCACTCCCTGGATGAGGAGATGTAATCTCTATCCTGATTGCATAGTCACTTTTACCCCTACCTACATGTACATATTACCTCAATTACCTCAACTTCCTGGTACCCCTGCACATTGACTCGGTACTCCTTATAGCCACATTATTGTTATTTTATTATGTTACTATTTCCTTTTTTTATTTAGCAAATTTTTGTTACTTTTTAACTCTGCATTGTTGGGAAAGGGCTCTTAAGTAAGCATTTCACGGTAAAGTGTACCACTGTTGTATTCGGCGCATGTGAGAAATACAATTTGATTTGATTTGAAGCTCATGCGCAGAAATACGTCATTGGGTCTAATGGTCGTCTTGTGCCGAACTGCACAGGTGCAGGCCGTCAAATCAAAGTCACTCCTTCGATATAGTTATTTTTGACAAACATGAAAATGTGTCAGTTTGTTAAACTATTTAAGACAGAACATTTTCAAAATGAACAACTAAGGAAGTGATTTTTACCTCTCATTGACTTCTCAAACCCCAAACCCTGGCCTGGTTTGCTTCATATGCGTTCCCAGAAGACATTTTGTACATCAGCAGTTGTCACCAAGTGCTTATATAGAAACCCAGTCTAAAACCCCAAAGAGCAAGCAATGCAGATGCAGAAGCACAGTGGCTAGGAAAAACTCCCTAGAAAGGCAGGAACCTAGGAAGAAACCTAGAGAGGAACCAGGCTCTGAGGGGTGGCCAGTACTCTTCTGGCTGTGCTGGGAGGAGATTATAAGAGGATATGGCCATTAAGTACAGATCGTTCTTCAAGATTTTCAAATGTGCATAGATGACCAACAGGGTCAAATAATAATCACTGTGGTTATAGAGGGTGCAACACGTTAGTACCTCAGGAGTAAATGTCATTTGGCTTTTCATAGCCGAGCATTCAGATGTCGAGACAGCAGGTGTGGTAGGGAGAGAGAAGGAGAGGGAGAGAGAGAGAGGGTCAAAACAGCAGGTTCGGGACAAGGTCACACGTCCGGTGAACAGGTCAGAGGTCCACATCCGCAGGCAGACCAGCAGAAACTGGATCAGTCACGTCCGGTGGAGCATGTATCGATACTGATAGGATCGAAAGAAGGGGACCGCTGCTCTCGGATCAGTTTTCTCCATTAAAATCATTCCTTAACATTATAATTATTTCACAATACTGACCACGGAACAGCTTCTAGAAAGATATTACTACCTACGGCTGCAAATATTGAGGTAGATTATTCTAATGCTTACCCAATAAAAATACACTAAATCACAGATTCGGCACATCATTGGGCACATGTTAGGCTACACATCATGAAATATATTGAGACAAATTACAGACAGTAGCCTACAAGTAGCAAAATAAAACTAAATATATTGAACATGGAATATATTTCAATTTACATTTACATTACATTTTAGTCATTTAGCAGACGCTCTTATCCAGAGCGACTTACAGTTAGTGAGTGCATACATTATTCTTTTTTATATATATATATATTTTTTTTACTGGCCCCCTGTGGGAATTGAACCCACAACCCTGGCGTTGCAAACGCCATGCTCAACCAACTGAGCTACATATTTTAATGCAGTCATCTCGGTTTTCATTTGAAGCAAATTTTTATACGTCCCTTGTTTGAATCAATTGCAAAGACATTGGCAACTTTGTATTTGTAGTCAACTTTGTTCTGAATTTATCGGTGGTCAAAAAGAGACGAATAAACCATGTGATTTTATGTTTAGCGGAGATCTTCTGTGTATAAAGTGACGCGAGAGGGCAAAAAACATCTAACGACGCACTTGGCTGTTCTACAAGTGGTCTGAGGCAGGTGTTAGAATATGAGCGTTTTCAAGCGCAACGTTAATAACGATGGTTTTGGGAAACAGCTCAGAGATTTTACAATGCTCCTACGAAGGATCTATCAATAAACTAGATAGATTCTAATGATGAACTTACCCTTAAGATGCTTTTGTGAGACCCTGGATAAGAACATCTGCTAAATGACAGAAATGTAAATGTTTTACGTACAGATCTCATATTACTGTATTGAATTTTGTACATTTGTACAGATGTTTATTAAAAATGTAGTTATTTGTTACATTTGACTGTGTAAACCCTAGCAGTACTACTTATTTCTCTGAGAGTGAGACAGATATATAGCATTTGGCAAAGGAAACTACATTATTTGTCTCTCTGAAATAAACCATCAAGCGATTTTAAACAATGAGAGAAATAATGTTTGTCTCTGTTGTGTTGAAGTCCAATCAAGCAGGAGAGACCAGCCTCCCCTGTACCCAGCTGTGTGTCCATGAAGAGTGACCGGTCTATTGAACAACCTAAACGGTTTAGAGAGGGAGACTTTTCTAGTGAACAAAGGTAAGAAGATCTCATGGGTCATGGTCAGTGAGTTAAACAACACTGTCTCTAGTCATTTCTCCTCTCCCATTTTACCACTTCTTTTTGTTGTTTTCATAATCCATAGGCTAATCCTTTTTTCCATTTTCATAGTCCAGAAACAATATTAAACTAACACAACATTCCCTCCCTGTGTGTGAGTGTGTGTGAGTGAGTGTGTGTGTGTGTGTGTGTGTGTGTGTGTGTGTGTGTGTGTGTGTGTGTGGGTGTGTGTGTGTGTGTGTGAGTGTGTGTGCACTCCCTGGATGAGGAGATGTAATCTCTATCCTGATTGCATAGTCACTTTTACCCCTACCTACATGTACATATTACCTCAATTACCTCAACTTCCTGGTACCCCTGCACATTGACTCGGTACTCCTTATAGCCACATTATTGTTATTTTATTATGTTACTATTTCCTTTTTTTATTTAGAAAATTTTTGTTACTTTTTAACTCTGCATTGTTGGGAAAGGGCTCTTAAGTAAGCATTTCACGGTAAAGTGTACCACTGTTGTATTCGGCGCATGTGAGAAATACAATTTGATTTGATTTGAAGCTCATGCGCAGAAATACGTCATTGGGTCTAATGGTCGTCTTGTGCCGAACTGCACAGGTGCAGGCCGTCAAATCAAAGTCACTCCTTCGATATAGTTATTTTTGACAAACATGAAAATGTGTCAGTTTGTTAAACTATTTAAGACAGAACATTTTCAAAATGAACAACTAAGGAAGTGATTTTTACCTCTCATTGACTTCTCAAACCCCAAACCCTGGCCTGGTTTGCTTCATATGCGTTCCCAGAAGACATTTTGTACATCAGCAGTTGTCACCAAGTGCTTATATAGAAACCCAGTCTAAAACCCCAAAGAGCAAGCAATGCAGATGCAGAAGCACGGTGGCTAGGAAAAACTCCCTAGAAAGGCAGGAACCTAGGAAGAAACCTAGAGAGGAACCAGGCTCTGAGGGGTGGCCAGTACTCTTCTGGCTGTGCTGGGAGGAGATTATAAGAGGATATGGCCATTAAGTACAGATCGTTCTTCAAGATTTTCAAATGTGCATAGATGACCAACAGGGTCAAATAATAATCACTGTGGTTATAGAGGGTGCAACACGTCAGTACCTCAGGAGTAAATGTCATTTGGCTTTTCATAGCCGAGCATTCAGATGTCGAGACAGCAGGTGTGGTAGGGAGAGAGAAGGAGAGGGAGAGAGAGAGAGGGTCAAAACAGCAGGTTCGGGACAAGGTCACACGTCCGGTGAACAGGTCAGAGGTCCACATCCGCAGGCAGACCAGCAGAAACTGGATCAGTCACGTCCGGTGGAGCATGTATCGATACTGATAGGATCGAAAGAAGGGGACCGCTGCTCTCGGATCAGTTTTCTCCATTAAAATCATTCCTTAACATTATAATTATTTCACAATACTGACCACGGAACAGCTTCTAGAAAGATATTACTACCTACGGCTGCAAATATTGAGGTAGATTATTCTAATGCTTACCCAATAAAAATACACTAAATCACAGATTCGGCACATCATTGGGCACATGTTAGGCTACACATCATGAAATATATTGAGACAAATTACAGACAGTAGCCTACAAGTAGCAAAATAAAACTAAATATATTGAACATGGAATATATTTCAATTTACATTTACATTACATTTTAGTCATTTAGCAGACGCTCTTATCCAGAGCGACTTACAGTTAGTGAGTGCATACATTATTCTTTTTTATATATATATATTTTTTTTTTACTGGCCCCCTGTGGGAATTGAACCCACAACCCTGGCGTTGCAAACGCCATGCTCAACCAACTGAGCTACATATTTTAATGCAGTCATCTCGGTTTTCATTTGAAGCAAATTTTTATACGTCCCTTGTTTGAATCAATTGCAAAGACATTGGCAACTTTGTATTTGTAGTCAACTTTGTTCTGAATTTATCGGTGGTCAAAAAGAGACGAATAAACCATGTGATTTTATGTTTAGCGGAGATCTTCTGTGTATAAAGTGACGCGAGAGGGCAAAAAACATCTAACGACGCACTTGGCTGTTCTACAAGTGGTCTGAGGCAGGTGTTAGAATATGAGCGTTTTCAAGCGCAACGTTAATAACGATGGTTTTGGGAAACAGCTCAGAGATTTTACAATGCTCCTACGAAGGATCTATCAATAAACTAGATAGATTCTAATGATGAACTTACCCTTAAGATGCTTTTGTGAGACCCTGGATAAGAACATCTGCTAAATGACAAAAATGTAAATGTTTTACGTACAGATCTCATATTACTGTATTGAATTTTGTACATTTGTACAGATGTTTATTAAAAATGTAGTTATTTGTTACATTTGACTGTGTAAACCCTAGCAGTACTACTTATTTCTCTGAGAGTGAGACAGATATATAGCATTTGGCAAAGGAAACTACATTATTTGTCTCTCTGAAATAAACCATCAAGCGATTTTAAACAATGAGAGAAATAATGTTTGTCTCTGTTGTGTTGAAGTCCAATCAAGCAGGAGAGACCAGCCTCCCCTGTACCCAGCTGTGTGTCCATGAAGAGTGACCGGTCTATTGAACAACCTAAACGGTTTAGAGAGGGAGACTTTTCTAGTGAACAAAGGTAAGAAGATCTCATGGGTCATGGTCAGTGAGTTAAACAACACTGTCTCTAGTCATTTCTCCTCTCCCATTTTACCACTTCTTTTTGTTGTTTTCATAATCCATAGGCTAATCCTTTTTTCCATTTTCATAGTCCAGAAACAATATTAAACTAACACAACATTCCCTCCCTGTGTGTGAGTGTGTGTGAGTGAGTGTGTGTGTGTGTGTGTGTGTGTGTGTGTGTGTGTGTGTGTGGGTGTGTGTGTGTGTGTGTGAGTGTGTGTGCACTCCCTGGATGAGGAGATGTAATCTCTATCCTGATTGCATAGTCACTTTTACCCCTACCTACATGTACATATTACCTCAATTACCTCAACTTCCTGGTACCCCTGCACATTGACTCGGTACTCCTTATAGCCACATTATTGTTATTTTATTATGTTACTATTTCCTTTTTTTATTTAGAAAATTTTTGTTACTTTTTAACTCTGCATTGTTGGGAAAGGGCTCTTAAGTAAGCATTTCACGGTAAAGTGTACCACTGTTGTATTCGGCGCATGTGAGAAATACAATTTGATTTGATTTGAAGCTCATGCGCAGAAATACGTCATTGGGTCTAATGGTCGTCTTGTGCCGAACTGCACATGTGCAGGCCGTCAAATCAAAGTCACTCCTTCGATATAAAGTTGTTTTTGACCAACATGAAAATGTGTCAGTTTGTTAAACTACTTAAGACAGAACATTTTCAAAATGAACAACTAAGGAAGTGATTTTTATCTCTCATTGACTTCTCAAACCCCAAACCCTGGCCTGGTTTGCTTCATATGCGTTCCCAGAAGACATTTTGTACATCAGCAGTTGTCACCAAGTGCTTATATAGAAACCCAGTCTAAAACCCCAAAGAGCAAGCAATGCAGATGCAGAAGCACGGTGGCTAGGAAAAACTCCCTAGAAAGGCAGGAACCTAGGAAGAAACCTAGAGAGGAACCAGGCTCTGAGGGGTGGCCAGTCCTCTTCTGGCTGTGCTGGGAGGAGATTATAAGAGGATATGGCCATTAAGTACAGATAGTTCTTCAAGATTTTCAAATGTGCATAGATGACCAGCAGGGTCAAATAATAATCACTGTGGTTATAGAGGGTGCAACACATCAGCACCTCAGGAGTAAATGTCATTTGGCTTTTTATAGCCGAGCATTCAGATGTCGAGACAGCAGGTGTGGTAGGGAGAGAGAAGGAGAGGGAGAGAGAGAGAGGGTCAAAACAGCAGGTTCGGGACAAGGTCACACGTCCGGTGAACAGGTCAGAGTTCCATATCCGCAGGCAGACCAGCAGAAACTGGATCAGTCACGTCCGGTGGAGCATGTATCGATACTGATAGGATCGAAAGAAGGGGACCGCTGTTCTCGGATCAGTTTTCTCCATTAAAATCATTCCTTAACATTATAATTATTTCACAATTCTGACCACGGATCAGCTTCTAGAAAGATATTACTTCCTACGGCTGCAAATATTGAGGTAGTTTATTCTAGTGCTTACCCAATAAAAATGCACTAAATCACAGATTCGGCACATCATTGGGCACATGTTAGGCTACACATCATGAAATATATTGAGACAAATTACAGACAGTAGCCTACAAGTAGCAACATAGAACTAAATATATTGAACATTGAATATATTCCAATATGATTGAAATAGGCCTATAGCCTACTGTTTATATTGTAATGCAGTTATCTCGGTTTTCATTTGAACCAAATTTGTGTACTTCCCTTGTTTGAATCAATTGCAAAGACATTTGCAACTTTGTATTTGTAGTCAACTTTGTTCTGAATTTATCTGCGGTCACAAAGAGACGGATAAACCATGTGATTCTTTGTTTAGTGGAGATCTTCTGTGTATAAAGTGACGCGGGAGGGCAAAAAAAGCATCTAACGACGCACTTGGCTGTTCTACAAGTGGTCTGAGGCAGGTGTTAGAATATGAGCGTTTTCAAGTGCAACGTTAATAACGATGGTTTTGCGAAACAGCTCAGAGATTTTACAATGCTCCTACGAAGGATCTATCAATAAACTAGATAGATTCTAATGATGAACTTAGCCTTAAGATGCTTTTGTGAGACCCTGGATAAGAACATCTGCTAAATGACGAAAATATAAATGTTTTACGTACAGATCTCATATTACTGTATTGAATTCTGTACATTTGTACAGATGTTTATTAAAAATGTAGTTATTTGTTACATTTGACTGTGTAAAACCTAGCAGTACTACTTATTTCTCTGAGAGTGAGGCAGATATATTATTACTGTGTAAAACCTAGTAGTACTACTTATTTCTCTGAGAGTGAGACAGATATATAGCATTTGGCAAAGAAAACTACATTATTTGTCTCTCTGAAATAAACCATCAAGCGATTTTAAACAATGAGAGAAATAATGTTTGTCTCTGTTGTGTTGAAGTCCAATCAAGCAGGAGAGACCAGCCTCCCCTGTACCCAGCTGTGTGTCCATGAAGAGTGACCGGTCTATTGAACAACCTAAACGGTTTAGAGAGGGAGACTTTTCTAGTGAACAAAGGTAAGAAGAACTCATGGGTCATGGTCAGTGAGTTAAACAACACTGTCTCTAGTCATTTCTCCTCTCCCATTTTACCACTTATTTTTGTTGTTTTCATAATCCATAGGCTAATCCTTTTTTTCCATTTTCATAGTCCTGAAACAATATTAAACTAACACAACATTCCCTCCCTGTGTGTGAGTGTGTGAGTGTGTGTGTGTGAGTGAGTGAGTGTGTGTGTGTGTGTGTGTGTGTGTGTGTGTGTGTGTGTATGTGTGTGTGTGTGTGTGTGTGTGTGTGTGTGTGTGTGTGTGTGTGTGTGTGTGTGTGTGTGTGTGTGTGTGTGTGTGTGTGTGTGTGAGTGTGTGTGCACTCCCTGGATGAGGAGATGTAATCTCTATCCTGATTGCCTAGTCACTTTTACCCCTACCTACATGTACATATTACCTCAATTACCTCAACTTCCTGGTACCCCTGCACATTGACTCGGTACTCCTTATAGCCACATTATTGTTATTTTATTATGTTACTATTTCCTTTTTTTATTTAGCAAATTTTTGTTACTTTTTAACTCTGCATTGTTGGGAAAGGGCTCTTAAGTAAGCATTTCACGGTAAAGTGTACCACTGTTGTATTCGGCGCATGTGAGAAATACAATTTGATTTGATTTGAAGCTCATGCGCAGAAATACGTCATTGGGTCTAATGGTCGTCTTGTGCCGAACTGCACAGGTGCAGGCCGTCAAATCAAAGTCACTCCTTCGATATAGTTATTTTTGACAAACATGAAAATGTGTCAGTTTGTTAAACTATTTAAGACAGAACATTTTCAAAATGAACAACTAAGGAAGTGATTTTTATCTCTCATTGACTTCTCAAACCCCAAACCCTGGCCTGGTTTGCTTCATATCCGTTCCCAGAATACATTTTGTACATCAGCAGTTGTCACCAAGTGCTTATATAGAAACCCAGTCTAAAACCCCAAAGAGCAAGCAATGCAGATGCAGAAGCACGGTGGCTAGGAAAAACTCCCTAGAAAGGCAGGAACCTAGGAAGAAACCTAGAGAGGAACCAGGCTCTGAGGGGTGGCCAGTCCTCTTCTGGCTGTGCTGGGAGGAGATTATAAGGGTATATGGCCATGAATCATGAAATATATTGAGACAAATTACAGACAGTAGCCTACAAGTAGCAAAATAAAACTAAATATATTGAACATGGAATATATTTCAATTTACATTTACATTACATTTTAGTCATTTAGCAGACGCTCTTATCCAGAGCGACTTACAGTTAGTGAGTGCATACATTATTCTTTTTTATATATATATATTTTTTTTTTACTGGCCCCCTGTGGGAATTGAACCCACAACCCTGGCGTTGCAAACGCCATGCTCAACCAACTGAGCTACATATTTTAATGCAGTCATCTCGGTTTTCATTTGAAGCAAATTTTTATACGTCCCTTGTTTGAATCAATTGCAAAGACATTGGCAACTTTGTATTTGTAGTCAACTTTGTTCTGAATTTATCGGTGGTCAAAAAGAGACGAATAAACCATGTGATTTTATGTTTAGCGGAGATCTTCTGTGTATAAAGTGACGCGAGAGGGCAAAAAACATCTAACGACGCACTTGGCTGTTCTACAAGTGGTCTGAGGCAGGTGTTAGAATATGAGCGTTTTCAAGCGCAACGTTAATAACGATGGTTTTGGGAAACAGCTCAGAGATTTTACAATGCTCCTACGAAGGATCTATCAATAAACTAGATAGATTCTAATGATGAACTTACCCTTAAGATGCTTTTGTGAGACCCTGGATAAGAACATCTGCTAAATGACAAAAATGTAAATGTTTTACGTACAGATCTCATATTACTGTATTGAATTTTGTACATTTGTACAGATGTTTATTAAAAATGTAGTTATTTGTTACATTTGACTGTGTAAACCCTAGCAGTACTACTTATTTCTCTGAGAGTGAGACAGATATATAGCATTTGGCAAAGGAAACTACATTATTTGTCTCTCTGAAATAAACCATCAAGCGATTTTAAACAATGAGAGAAATAATGTTTGTCTCTGTTGTGTTGAAGTCCAATCAAGCAGGAGAGACCAGCCTCCCCTGTACCCAGCTGTGTGTCCATGAAGAGTGACCGGTCTATTGAACAACCTAAACGGTTTAGAGAGGGAGACTTTTCTAGTGAACAAAGGTAAGAAGATCTCATGGGTCATGGTCAGTGAGTTAAACAACACTGTCTCTAGTCATTTCTCCTCTCCCATTTTACCACTTCTTTTTGTTGTTTTCATAATCCATAGGCTAATCCTTTTTTCCATTTTCATAGTCCAGAAACAATATTAAACTAACACAACATTCCCTCCCTGTGTGTGAGTGTGTGTGAGTGAGTGTGTGTGTGTGTGTGTGTGTGTGTGTGTGTGTGTGTGTGGGTGTGTGTGTGTGTGTGTGAGTGTGTGTGCACTCCCTGGATGAGGAGATGTAATCTCTATCCTGATTGCATAGTCACTTTTACCCCTACCTACATGTACATATTACCTCAATTACCTCAACTTCCTGGTACCCCTGCACATTGACTCGGTACTCCTTATAGCCACATTATTGTTATTTTATTATGTTACTATTTCCTTTTTTTATTTAGAAAATTTTTGTTACTTTTTAACTCTGCATTGTTGGGAAAGGGCTCTTAAGTAAGCATTTCACGGTAAAGTGTACCACTGTTGTATTCGGCGCATGTGAGAAATACAATTTGATTTGATTTGAAGCTCATGCGCAGAAATACGTCATTGGGTCTAATGGTCGTCTTGTGCCGAACTGCACATGTGCAGGCCGTCAAATCAAAGTCACTCCTTCGATATAAAGTTGTTTTTGACCAACATGAAAATGTGTCAGTTTGTTAAACTACTTAAGACAGAACATTTTCAAAATGAACAACTAAGGAAGTGATTTTTATCTCTCATTGACTTCTCAAACCCCAAACCCTGGCCTGGTTTGCTTCATATGCGTTCCCAGAAGACATTTTGTACATCAGCAGTTGTCACCAAGTGCTTATATAGAAACCCAGTCTAAAACCCCAAAGAGCAAGCAATGCAGATGCAGAAGCACGGTGGCTAGGAAAAACTCCCTAGAAAGGCAGGAACCTAGGAAGAAACCTAGAGAGGAACCAGGCTCTGAGGGGTGGCCAGTCCTCTTCTGGCTGTGCTGGGAGGAGATTATAAGAGGATATGGCCATTAAGTACAGATAGTTCTTCAAGATTTTCAAATGTGCATAGATGACCAGCAGGGTCAAATAATAATCACTGTGGTTATAGAGGGTGCAACACATCAGCACCTCAGGAGTAAATGTCATTTGGCTTTTTATAGCCGAGCATTCAGATGTCGAGACAGCAGGTGTGGTAGGGAGAGAGAAGGAGAGGGAGAGAGAGAGAGGGTCAAAACAGCAGGTTCGGGACAAGGTCACACGTCCGGTGAACAGGTCAGAGTTCCATATCCGCAGGCAGACCAGCAGAAACTGGATCAGTCACGTCCGGTGGAGCATGTATCGATACTGATAGGATCGAAAGAAGGGGACCGCTGTTCTCGGATCAGTTTTCTCCATTAAAATCATTCCTTAACATTATAATTATTTCACAATTCTGACCACGGATCAGCTTCTAGAAAGATATTACTTCCTACGGCTGCAAATATTGAGGTAGTTTATTCTAGTGCTTACCCAATAAAAATGCACTAAATCACAGATTCGGCACATCATTGGGCACATGTTAGGCTACACATCATGAAATATATTGAGACAAATTACAGACAGTAGCCTACAAGTAGCAACATAGAACTAAATATATTGAACATTGAATATATTCCAATATGATTGAAATAGGCCTATAGCCTACTGTTTATATTGTAATGCAGTTATCTCGGTTTTCATTTGAACCAAATTTGTGTACTTCCCTTGTTTGAATCAATTGCAAAGACATTTGCAACTTTGTATTTGTAGTCAACTTTGTTCTGAATTTATCTGCGGTCACAAAGAGACGGATAAACCATGTGATTCTTTGTTTAGTGGAGATCTTCTGTGTATAAAGTGACGCGGGAGGGCAAAAAAAGCATCTAACGACGCACTTGGCTGTTCTACAAGTGGTCTGAGGCAGGTGTTAGAATATGAGCGTTTTCAAGTGCAACGTTAATAACGATGGTTTTGCGAAACAGCTCAGAGATTTTACAATGCTCCTACGAAGGATCTATCAATAAACTAGATAGATTCTAATGATGAACTTAGCCTTAAGATGCTTTTGTGAGACCCTGGATAAGAACATCTGCTAAATGACGAAAATATAAATGTTTTACGTACAGATCTCATATTACTGTATTGAATTCTGTACATTTGTACAGATGTTTATTAAAAATGTAGTTATTTGTTACATTTGACTGTGTAAAACCTAGCAGTACTACTTATTTCTCTGAGAGTGAGGCAGATATATTATTACTGTGTAAAACCTAGTAGTACTACTTATTTCTCTGAGAGTGAGACAGATATATAGCATTTGGCAAAGAAAACTACATTATTTGTCTCTCTGAAATAAACCATCAAGCGATTTTAAACAATGAGAGAAATAATGTTTGTCTCTGTTGTGTTGAAGTCCAATCAAGCAGGAGAGACCAGCCTCCCCTGTACCCAGCTGTGTGTCCATGAAGAGTGACCGGTCTATTGAACAACCTAAACGGTTTAGAGAGGGAGACTTTTCTAGTGAACAAAGGTAAGAAGAACTCATGGGTCATGGTCAGTGAGTTAAACAACACTGTCTCTAGTCATTTCTCCTCTCCCATTTTACCACTTATTTTTGTTGTTTTCATAATCCATAGGCTAATCCTTTTTTTCCATTTTCATAGTCCTGAAACAATATTAAACTAACACAACATTCCCTCCCTGTGTGTGAGTGTGTGAGTGTGTGTGTGTGAGTGAGTGAGTGTGTGTGTGTGTGTGTGTGTGTGTGTGTGTGTGTATGTGTGTGTGTGTGTGTGTGTGTGTGTGTGTGTGTGTGTGTGTGTGTGTGTGTGTGTGTGTGTGTGTGTGTGTGTGTGTGTGTGTGAGTGTGTGTGCACTCCCTGGATGAGGAGATGTAATCTCTATCCTGATTGCCTAGTCACTTTTACCCCTACCTACATGTACATATTACCTCAATTACCTCAACTTCCTGGTACCCCTGCACATTGACTCGGTACTCCTTATAGCCACATTATTGTTATTTTATTATGTTACTATTTCCTTTTTTTATTTAGCAAATTTTTGTTACTTTTTAACTCTGCATTGTTGGGAAAGGGCTCTTAAGTAAGCATTTCACGGTAAAGTGTACCACTGTTGTATTCGGCGCATGTGAGAAATACAATTTGATTTGATTTGAAGCTCATGCGCAGAAATACGTCATTGGGTCTAATGGTCGTCTTGTGCCGAACTGCACAGGTGCAGGCCGTCAAATCAAAGTCACTCCTTCGATATAGTTATTTTTGACAAACATGAAAATGTGTCAGTTTGTTAAACTATTTAAGACAGAACATTTTCAAAATGAACAACTAAGGAAGTGATTTTTATCTCTCATTGACTTCTCAAACCCCAAACCCTGGCCTGGTTTGCTTCATATCCGTTCCCAGAATACATTTTGTACATCAGCAGTTGTCACCAAGTGCTTATATAGAAACCCAGTCTAAAACCCCAAAGAGCAAGCAATGCAGATGCAGAAGCACGGTGGCTAGGAAAAACTCCCTAGAAAGGCAGGAACCTAGGAAGAAACCTAGAGAGGAACCAGGCTCTGAGGGATGGCCAGTCCTCTTCTGGCTGTGCTGGGAGGAGATTATAAGGGTATATGGCCATGAATCATGAAATATATTGAGACAAATTACAGACAGTAGCCTACAAGTAGCAAAATAAAACTAAATATATTGAACATGGAATATATTTCAATTTACATTTACATTACATTTTAGTCATTTAGCAGACGCTCTTATCCAGAGCGACTTACAGTTAGTGAGTGCATACATTATTCTTTTTTATATATATATATTTTTTTTTTACTGGCCCCCTGTGGGAATTGAACCCACAACCCTGGCGTTGCAAACGCCATGCTCAACCAACTGAGCTACATATTTTAATGCAGTCATCTCGGTTTTCATTTGAAGCAAATTTTTATACGTCCCTTGTTTGAATCAATTGCAAAGACATTGGCAACATTGTATTTGTAGTCAACTTTGTTCTGAATTTATCGGTGGTCAAAAAGAGACGAATAAACCATGTGATTTTATGTTTAGCGGAGATCTTCTGTGTATAAAGTGACGCGAGAGGGCAAAAAAGCATCTAACGACGCACTTGGCTGTTCTACAAGTGGTCTGATGCAGGTGTTAGAATATGAGCGTTTTCAAGTGCAACGTTAATAACGATGGTTTTGGGAAACAGCTCAGAGATTTTACAATGCTCCTACGAAGGATCTATCAATAAACTAGATAGATTCTAATGATGAACTTACCCTTAAGATGCTTTTGTGAGACCCTGGATAAGAACATCTGCTAAATGACAAAAATGTAAATGTTTTACGTACAGATCTCATATTACTGTATTGAATTTTGTACATTTGTACAGATGTTTATTAAAAATGTAGTTATTTGTTACATTTGACTGTGTAAACCCTAGCAGTACTACTTATTTCTCTGAGAGTGAGACAGATATATAGCATTTGGCAAAGGAATCTACATTATTTGTCTCTCTGAAATAAACCATCAAGCGATTTTAAACAATGAGAGAAATAATGTTTGTCTCTGTTGTGTTGAAGTCCAATCAAGCAGGAGAGACCAGCCTCCCCTGTACCCAGCTGTGTGTCCATGAAGAGTGACCGGTCTATTGAACAACCTAAACGGTTTAGAGAGGGAGACTTTTCTAGTGAACAAAGGTAAGAAGATCTCATGGGTCATGGTCAGTGAGTTAAACAACACTGTCTCTAGTCATTTCTCCTCTCCCATTTTACCACTTCTTTTTGTTCTTTTCATAATCCATAGGCTAATCCTTTTTTCCATTTTCATAGTCCAGAAACAATATTAAACTAACACAACATTCCCTCCCTGTGTGTGAGTGTGTGTGAGTGAGTGTGTGTGTGTGTGTGTGTGTGTGTGTGTGTGTGTGGGTGTGTGTGCACTCCCTGGATGAGGAGATGTAATCTCTATCCTGATTGCATAGTCACTTTTACCCCTACCTACATGTACATATTACCTCAATTACCTCAACTTCCTGGTACCCCTGCACATTGACTCGGTACTCCTTATAGCCACATTATTGTTATTTTATTATGTTACTATTTCCTTTTTTTATTTAGCAAATTTTTGTTACTTTTTAACTCTGCATTGTTGGGAAAGGGCTCTTAAGTAAGCATTTCACGGTAAAGTGTACCACTGTTGTATTCGGCGCATGTGAGAAATACAATTTGATTTGATTTGAAGCTCATGCGCAGAAATACGTCATTGGGTCTAATGGTCGTCTTGTGCCGAACTGCACAGGTGCAGGCCGTCAAATCAAAGTCACTCCTTCGATATAGTTATTTTTGACAAACATGAAAATGTGTCAGTTTGTTAAACTATTTAAGACAGAACATTTTCAAAATGAACAACTAAGGAAGTGATTTTTACCTCTCATTGACTTCTCAAACCCCAAACCCTGGCCTGGTCTGCTTCATATGCGTTCCCAGAAGACATTTTGTACATCAGCAGTTGTCACCAAGTGCTTATATAGAAACCCAGTCTAAAACCCCAAAGAGCAAGCAATGCAGATGCAGAATCACGGTGGCTAGGAAAAACTCCCTAGAAAGGCAGGAACCTAGGAAGAAACCTAGAGAGGAACCAGGCTCTGAGGGGTGGCCAGTCCTCTTCTGGCTGTGCCAGGTGGAGATTATAACAGTACATGGCCATTAAGGCCAGATCGTTCTTCAAGATGTTCAAATGTTAATAGATGACCAGCAGGGTCAAATAATAATCTCTGTGGTTATAGAGGGTGCAACACCTCAGCACCTCAGGAGTAAATGTAATTTGGCTTTTCATAGCCGAGCATTCAGAGGTCGAGACAGCAGGTGTGGTAGGGAGAGAGAAGGAGAGGGAGAGAGAGAGAGGGTCGAAACAGCAGCTTCGGGACAAGGTCACACGTCAGGTGAACAGGTCAGAGTTCCATATCCGCAGGCAGACCAGCAGAAACTGGATCAGTCGCGTCAGGTGGAGCATGTATCGATAGTGATAGGATCAAAAGAAGGGAACCGCTGCTCTCGGATCAGTTTTCTCCATTAAAATCATTCCTTAACATTATAATTATTTCACAATTCTGACCACGGATCAGCTTCTAGAAAGATATTACTTCCTACGGCTGCAAATATTGAGGTAGTTTATTCTAGTGCTTACCCAATAAAAATGCACTAAATCACAGATTCGGCACATCATTGGGCACATGTTAGGCTACACATCATGAAATATATTGAGACAAATTACAGACAGTAGCCTACAAGTAGCAACATAGAACTAAATATATTGAACATTGAATATATTCCAATATGTTTGAAATAGGCCTATAGCCTACTGATTATATTGTAATGCAGTTATCTCGGTTTTCATTTGAACCAAATTTGTGTACTTCCCTTGTTTGAATCAATTGCAAAGACATTTGCAACTTTGTATTTGTAGTCAACTTTGTTCTGAATTTATCTGCGGTCACAAAGAGACGGATAAACCATGTGATTCTTTGTTTAGCGGAGATCTTCTGTGTATAAATTGACGCGGGAGGGCAAAAAAAGCATCTAACGACGCACTTGGCTGTTCTACAAGTGGTCTGAGGCAGGTGTTAGAATATGAGCGTTTTCAAGTGCAACGTTAATAACGATGGTTTTGCGAAACAGCTCAGAGATTTTACAATGCTCCTACGAAGGATCTATCAATAAACTAGATAGATTCTAATGATGAACTTAGCCTTAAGATGCTTTTGTGAGACCCTGGATAAGAACATCTGCTAAATGACGAAAATATAAATGTTTTACGTACAGATCTCATATTACTGTATTGAATTCTGTACATTTGTACAGATGTTTATTAAAAATGTAGTTATTTGTTACATTTGACTGTGTAAAACCTAGCAGTACTACTTATTTCTCTGAGAGTGAGGCAGATATATTATTACTGTGTAAAACCTAGTAGTACTACTTATTTCTCTGAGAGTGAGACAGATATATAGCATTTGGCAAAGAAAACTACATTATTTGTCTCTCTGAAATAAACCAACAAGAGATTTTAAACAATGAGAGAAATAATGTTTGTCTCTGTTGTGTTGAAGTCCAATCAAGCAGGAGAGACCAGCCTCCCCTGTACCCAGCTGTGTGTCCATGAAGAGTGACCCGTCTATTGAACAACCTAAACGGTTTAGAGAGGGAGACTTTTCTAGTGAACAAAGGTAAGAAGAACTCATGGGTCATGGTCAGTGAGTTAAACAACACTGTCTCTAGTCATTTCTCCTCTCCCATTTTACCACTTCTTTTTGTTGTTTTCATAATCCATAGGCTAATCCTTTTTTCCATTTTCATAGTCCAGAAACAATATTAAACTAACACAACATTCCCTCCCTGTGTGTGAGTGTGTGTGAGTGAGTGTGTGTGTGTGTGTGTGTGTGTGTGTGTGTGTGTGGGTGTGTGTGTGTGTGTGTGTGTGAGTGTGTGTGCACTCCCTGGATGAGGAGATGTAATCTCTATCCTGATTGCATAGTCACTTTTACCCCTACCTACATGTACATATTACCTCAATTACCTCAACTTCCTGGTACCCCTGCACATTGACTCGGTACTCCTTATAGCCACATTATTGTTATTTTATTATGTTACTATTTCCTTTTTTTATTTAGCAAATTTTTGTTACTTTTTAACTCTGCATTGTTGGGAAAGGGCTCTTAAGTAAGCATTTCACGGTAAAGTGTACCACTGTTGTATTCGGCGCATGTGAGAAATACAATTTGATTTGATTTGAAGCTCATGCGCAGAAATACGTCATTGGGTCTAATGGTCGTCTTGTGCCGAACTGCACAGGTGCAGGCCGTCAAATCAAAGTCACTCCTTCGATATAGTTATTTTTGACAAACATGAAAATGTGTCAGTTTGTTAAACTATTTAAGACAGAACATTTTCAAAATGAACAACTAAGGAAGTGATTTTTACCTCTCATTGACTTCTCAAACCCCAAACCCTGGCCTGGTTTGCTTCATATGCGTTCCCAGAAGACATTTTGTACATCAGCAGTTGTCACCAAGTGCTTATATAGAAACCCAGTCTAAAACCCCAAAGAGCAAGCAATGCAGATGCAGAAGCACAGTGGCTAGGAAAAACTCCCTAGAAAGGCAGGAACCTAGGAAGAAACCTAGAGAGGAACCAGGCTCTGAGGGGTGGCCAGTACTCTTCTGGCTGTGCTGGGAGGAGATTATAAGAGGATATGGCCATTAAGTACAGATCGTTCTTCAAGATTTTCAAATGTGCATAGATGACCAACAGGGTCAAATAATAATCACTGTGGTTATAGAGGGTGCAACACGTTAGTACCTCAGGAGTAAATGTCATTTGGCTTTTCATAGCCGAGCATTCAGATGTCGAGACAGCAGGTGTGGTAGGGAGAGAGAAGGAGAGGGAGAGAGAGAGAGGGTCAAAACAGCAGGTTCGGGACAAGGTCACACGTCCGGTGAACAGGTCAGAGGTCCACATCCGCAGGCAGACCAGCAGAAACTGGATCAGTCACGTCCGGTGGAGCATGTATCGATACTGATAGGATCGAAAGAAGGGGACCGCTGCTCTCGGATCAGTTTTCTCCATTAAAATCATTCCTTAACATTATAATTATTTCACAATACTGACCACGGAACAGCTTCTAGAAAGATATTACTACCTACGGCTGCAAATATTGAGGTAGATTATTCTAATGCTTACCCAATAAAAATACACTAAATCACAGATTCGGCACATCATTGGGCACATGTTAGGCTACACATCATGAAATATATTGAGACAAATTACAGACAGTAGCCTACAAGTAGCAAAATAAAACTAAATATATTGAACATGGAATATATTTCAATTTACATTTACATTACATTTTAGTCATTTAGCAGACGCTCTTATCCAGAGCGACTTACAGTTAGTGAGTGCATACATTATTCTTTTTTATATATATATATATTTTTTTTACTGGCCCCCTGTGGGAATTGAACCCACAACCCTGGCGTTGCAAACGCCATGCTCAACCAACTGAGCTACATATTTTAATGCAGTCATCTCGGTTTTCATTTGAAGCAAATTTTTATACGTCCCTTGTTTGAATCAATTGCAAAGACATTGGCAACTTTGTATTTGTAGTCAACTTTGTTCTGAATTTATCGGTGGTCAAAAAGAGACGAATAAACCATGTGATTTTATGTTTAGCGGAGATCTTCTGTGTATAAAGTGACGCGAGAGGGCAAAAAACATCTAACGACGCACTTGGCTGTTCTACAAGTGGTCTGAGGCAGGTGTTAGAATATGAGCGTTTTCAAGCGCAACGTTAATAACGATGGTTTTGGGAAACAGCTCAGAGATTTTACAATGCTCCTACGAAGGATCTATCAATAAACTAGATAGATTCTAATGATGAACTTACCCTTAAGATGCTTTTGTGAGACCCTGGATAAGAACATCTGCTAAATGACAGAAATGTAAATGTTTTACGTACAGATCTCATATTACTGTATTGAATTTTGTACATTTGTACAGATGTTTATTAAAAATGTAGTTATTTGTTACATTTGACTGTGTAAACCCTAGCAGTACTACTTATTTCTCTGAGAGTGAGACAGATATATAGCATTTGGCAAAGGAAACTACATTATTTGTCTCTCTGAAATAAACCATCAAGCGATTTTAAACAATGAGAGAAATAATGTTTGTCTCTGTTGTGTTGAAGTCCAATCAAGCAGGAGAGACCAGCCTCCCCTGTACCCAGCTGTGTGTCCATGAAGAGTGACCGGTCTATTGAACAACCTAAACGGTTTAGAGAGGGAGACTTTTCTAGTGAACAAAGGTAAGAAGATCTCATGGGTCATGGTCAGTGAGTTAAACAACACTGTCTCTAGTCATTTCTCCTCTCCCATTTTACCACTTCTTTTTGTTGTTTTCATAATCCATAGGCTAATCCTTTTTT
>CM062479.1:132433500-132500127 GCA_031479575.1 Coregonus ussuriensis | reverse complement strand
TTTACGCTGCTGCTGCTCTGTTAAGTATTTATGCATAGTCACTTTAACTCTATCCCACATGTACATATTCCTCAACTACCTCACTAGCCGTGCCCCGCACATTGACTCTGCAACGGTACCCCCCGCTGTATATATAGCCTCCTACTGTCACTTTATTTTACTTCTGCTCTTTTTTTTCTCAACACTTTTTTGTTTTATTCTACTTTTTTATTAAAAATAAATGCACTGTTGGTTTAAGGGCTGTAAGTAAGCATTTCACTGTAATGTCTGCACCTGTTGTATTCGGCGCATGTGGGGCCAATATAATTTGATTTGATTTGATTTGAACAGTCTATGGCTTGGGTGGCTGGAGCCTTTGGCAATTTTTCAGGCCTTCCTCTGACACCACCTGATATAGAGGTCCTGGATGGCAGGGAAAAGAGGCACTGCCTTGTCCTCTTAACGACGTGTGCGGATGTGTGTGGACCATGTTAAGTCCTTAGTGATATGAACACCAAGGAACTTGAACCTCTCGACCAGCTCCACAACAGCCCTGTCGATGTGGATGGGAGCGTGCTCGCCCCTCTTTCTCCTATAGTCCACGATCAGCTCCTTGGTCTTACTGACGTTGAGGGAGAGGTTGTCCCCCCCCCCCTACTTGTCCTGACACCACACAATGCAAGTCTCTGACCTCCTTCCTCTCATCGCCGTCGGTGATCAGGCCTTACCACCGTCGTGTCGTCAGAAACTTGATGAACAGGGAGTACGGGAAGGGTCTAAGCCACTCCCTCGGGCCCCGTGTTAAGGGTCAGCATGTGGAGGTTGTTGTTGCCTATACCTCACCACCTGGGGATGGCCCGTCAGGAAGATCAGGATCCAGTTGCAGAGGGAGGGGTTCGAGTCCAGGGGGTCCCTAGCTTGGTGATGAGCTTGGAAGGGACTATGGTGGAATTGAATGCTGAGCTGTAGTCTATGAACAGCATTCTCACATAGTTTATTTCCTCTCTCTTGTCATGGTGGGAGAGGGCAGTGTGAAATGCAATTGAGATTGTGTCATCTATGGATCTGTTGGGGCGGTATGCGAATTGGAGTGGGTCTAGGGTGTCTGGGATGATGGGGTGTTGATGTGTGTCATGTCCAGCCTTTCAAAAGCACTTCATAATTACAGATGTGAGTGCTACAGGGCAATAGTCATTTAGGCAGGTTGACCTTGGAGCTTTTGGGAACAGGGACAATGGTGGTCACTTTGAAACGTATTAGGATAACAGCTGCAGCACCCCTGAAAAATCGGAATAAAAAATATATTAATCCAAAAATATATACAGTGCTGCTTGAAAGTATGTGAACCCCTACAGGGCTGGTCATTATTTTGCTATAAAATATTAAAATAACATAAAATCCTTATCTAAACCCCAATTCGTAATAAAGACATTCCAAGTCAGTGACAGAAACAAAAAAAATATGATATATTTTCATTGTTTATTTAACAAAAGTGGTTTATTTAACAGAAACTCAGATTTGATGTGTACAAAAATATGTGAACTCCCTTTAGTCAATAGCTTGTGGTACCTCCATTAGCAGCAATCATCTTGGACTAAATGTCTCCTTATAGCCAGTAATCAGTCTCTGACATCTGTTTTTAGGGATTTTTGCCCACTCCTCCTTACAGAACTCGAGCCAATTGAGTGAGGTTTGATGGGTGTCCTGGCATGAACTGCCCTCTTCAGGTCCTGCCACAGGTATCTCGATTGGATTTATGGTCAGGACTTTGACTTGACCAATCTAAAACACAAATATTCTTTCTCCTGAGCCAGTCTTTGGTAGATTTGCTTGAATGCTTTGGGTCGTTGTCTTGTTGGAAGACCCATTTTCAAGCCAGCATTAGCTCCTTGACTGATGGCCTGACGTTCTGTTCAAGAATCTCTTGGTATACCTCATAATTCATGGTTCCTTAATGATGTGGACACGTCCAGGTCCAGAGGAGGATAAGCAGCCCCAGATCTTGACATTCCCACCAAAGTTATTATGGGTGGTAGGCAGTGTTGGGTTTTTGCCAAACATAGCAGTGTTGATTGTGACCAAAAGGTCAATTTTGGAAAGTATAGGCCTACTTACAGTATATTCATCATACAGTGTGCCATTGTAAAGTTTATTTAGTAGCCCACTGTAGCCTATAATATATATATATATACTGAACAAAATATAAACATGACATGTAAAGTGTTGGTTGCATTTTTCATGAGCTGAAATAAAAGATCCCAGAAATGTTCCATACATTTTTCCAAAAAGCTTTTTCTCTCAGATTTTGTGCACAAATTTGTTATACATCCCTGTTAGAGAGCATTTCTCTCTTTGCCAAGATAAATCCATCCACCTGACAGGTGTGGCATATCAAGAAGCTGATTAAATAGCATGATCATAACACAGGTGCACCTTGTGCTGGGGACAATAAACGCCACACTAAAATGTGCAGTTTTGTCACTCAACACAATGCCAGAGATGTCTCAAGTTTTGAGGGGAGCATGCAATTGGCATGCTGACTGCAGGAATGTCCAACAGAGCTATTGCCAGATAATTTAATGTTAATTTCTATACCATAAGCCGCCTCCAACGTCATATTAGAGATTTGGCAGTACATCAACTGGCCTCACATCCACAGACCACGTGTAACAATGCCAGCCCAGGACCTCCACATCGGCTTCTTCACCTGCGGGATTGTCTGAGGAGGGGGAGGAGGAGGGTGCTGAGGTATTTCTGTCTTTAATAAAACCCCTTTGTGTGGAAAAACTCATTCTGATTGGCTGGGCCTGGCTCCCCAGTGGGTGGACCTGGCTCCCAAGTGGGTGGGCCTACCCATGGCTGCCCAATCTATAAGATTAGGGCCTAATGAATTTATTTCAATTGACAGATTTCCTTATATGAACTGTAAATGAGTAAATCTTTGAAAATGGTTGCGTTTATATTTTTGTTCAGTATATACACTGCTCAAAAAAATAAAGGGAACACTTAAACAACACAATGTAACTCCCAGTCAATCACACTAATGTGAAATCAAAACTGTCCACTTAGGAAGCAACACTGATTGACAATACATTTCACATGCTGTTGTGCAAATGGAATAGACAACAGGTGGAAAATTATAGGCAATTAGCAAGACACCCCCAATAAAGGACTGTTTTGCAGGTGGTGACCACAGACCACTTCTTAGTTCCTATGCTTCCTGGCTGATGTTTTGGTCACTTTTGAATGCTGGCGGTGCTTTCTGTCACGCCCTGACTCAAGGGACGTTTATTTGTTGAGTCAGGAGGTGTATATTCCGTGTTGTGTTTGTTTTATTGTTATAGATTCTATGATGTGTAGATCTATGTTGGCCCGGGGTGGTTCCCAATCAGAGGCAGCTGTAGCTCGTTGTCTCTGATTGGGACCATACTTAGGCAGCCTTTTGGCACGAGTTAGTTGTGGGATCTTGTTCCGTAAAGGTATGTTGTTTGTATGCTACCTTGGACTTCATGTTTCGGTTGTGTTGTCGTGTTGTTTAGTCGTCATGTGCTCGCCAGAGGTAGCCTGACTGCCATTAGGTACCGAGATGAGATCCTCAGACCCCTTGTGAGACCATATGCTGGTGCGGTTGGCCCTGGGTTCCTCCTAATGCAAGACAATGCTAGACCTCATGTGGCTGGAGTGTGTCAGCAGTTCCTGCAAGAGGAAGGCATTGATGCTATGGGACTGGCCCTCCCGTTCCCCAGACCTGAATCCAATTGAGCACATCTGGGACATCATGTCTCGCTCCATCCACCAACGGCCACGTTGCACCACAGACTGTCCAGGAGTTGGTGGATGCTTTAGTCCAGGTCTGGGAGGAGATCCCTCAGGAGACCATCCACCACCTCATCAGGAGCATGCCCAGGCGTTGTATGGAGGTCATACACACTACTGAGCCTCATTTTGACCTTGTTTTAAGGACATTACATCAAAGTTGGATCAGCCTGTAGTGTGGTTTTCCACTTTAATTTTGAGTGTGACTCCAAATCCAGACCTCCATGGGTTGATACATTTGATTTCCATTGATAATTTGTGTGATTTTTGTTGTCAGCACATTCAACTATGTAAAGAAAAAGTATTTAATAAGATTATTTTATTCATTCAGATCTAGGATGTGTTTTTTAGTGTTCCCTTTATTTTTTGAGCAGTGTATATTTCCTCCTAATATTGTACATTATGTGTTCTCGCTTCATTGGGCTGGCTATTCTTTGAATTCAGACCAGATCGTTTTTATTGATCTCAGTTGGTCAGTGTCAAAGTAGCAACTCATTATTTTTTTACAAAAATATCTACGATTTATAGATCAGTCCCTGCCCATTCACCCCGGAAGCTACAGTTTCAGCAAAGCGCTCTAGTTACTTTCACTTTTCCTGAAAACACGTGGTAAACACTTGGCTGTTCTGATGGGTGTTTTCTTCTGCTTTTGAACGGCAGCAGATAATCCAGTATTTGCTTAGATGGTTTGCTCATGGTTTTGGGGAGATTTGCGACCAGTCAACAACTAAAAAACACTTTAATATCATTAATTACAGTTAATGAAAACAAAATTGTACCATTGTCGTCTAATATCCACGAAAATACTTAAGATGGACAGTGAAGGATCTCATGGGAGGTTGTTCATCCTGTCGGAACAGCCTGTCTGGCAGCAAACTCTGCGTCTTGATTGGCTATCGAAAAAGCCCTGATAAAATCCGAAACTCCTATTGGATAATACATTATTCCGCATGTGGGCGTCATTGTCAGACTGTTACGCCACAGATAGAACAATAAGTGAAATTTTTTTTGCGGGGTAATGCTGTTTGATGTTGTGCGTGACCTGACTGTACTTTGCAGCGGATCTGCAACAGCAAACCATACTTTATTCAAGTATTTCGTTCGTGATTTCTTGTCCATAGTCAACATAAAAGGTAAGGCGATCTATAATTTTATAACAGTGTTGATGACAGCCTCTATACCAGCTCCTTAGAAAGGAGAAGGAAATTAATTACTTCAAAGCACTTGCAATCTCTGTTTGGAAACGGGGGGAGGGACCTTTTGTGTTGAGATAGGGTAAATTAGGTGGTGATCCGAAGCTGAAAAACGTGAAGTTGATCGATTCCCCGTCGAGGGAGGAGCTGATGTTTTGTATATGACAGTAAAACATGCTTATGATGACTATAAAATGTGTTGGCCTTAAATTCTTGCACATTTTCGCATAAAATGTATATTTCAACAGTCTGCGCAGGCAAATTTGCCGGAACTGCTAAACTTGGAACCAATCACAACTCCCATACATAGCCCTCGTGATGAAGGCAGCCAATGGCCTGCTTCTGTCTTCGATGTAAACACAGCCTCTTGTGAAAACGCGAGCTGCTGTCTGGATCAGATAAGCTAGCTCCCAAAGACTGAAATAAGATAAATACACTACATCACCAAAAGTATGTGGATACCACTTCAAATTAGTGGTTTCGGCTATTCAGCCACACCCGTTGGTGTATAATATCGAGCACACCGCCATGTAATCTCCATAGACAAACATTGGCAGTAGAATGGCCTTACTGAAGAGCTCAGTGACTTTAAACTTGGCACCTTCATAGGATGCCCACCTTTCCAACAAGTCAGTTTGTCAAATTCCTGCCCTGGTCAACTGTAAGTGCTTGTTATTGGGAAGTGGAAACGTCTAGGAGCAACAACGGCTCAGCTGCGAAGTGGTAGGCCACACAAGCTCATAGAATGGGACCGCTGAAGCATGTAAAAATCGTCACTCACTACCGAGTTCCAAACTGCCTCTGAAAGTAACGTCAGCACAATAACAGTTTGTCGGGAGCTTCATTAAATGGGTTTCCATGGCCGAGCAGCCCGCACACAAGCCTAAGATCACCATGCGCAATGCTAAGCGTCGGCTGGAGTGGTGTAAAGCTCGCCGCTATTGGACTCTGGAGCAGTGGAAACGCGTTCTCTGGAGTGATGAATCACGCTTCCACCATCTGGCAGTCCGATGGATGAATCTAGGTTAGGCGGATGGCAGGAGAACGCTACCTGACCCAATGCATAGTGCCAACTGTAATGTTTGGTGGAGGAGGAATAATAGGCTGGGGCTGTTTTTTCATGGTTCGGCGCTAGGCCCCTTAGTTCAGTGAAGGGAAACCTTAACGCAACAGCATACAATGACATTCTAGATGATTCTGTGCTTCCAACTTTGTGGCAACAGTTTGGGAAGGCCCTTTCCTGTTTCATCATGACAATGCCCCCGTGCACAAGCGTGGTCCAGAAATGGTTTGTTGAGATCGGTGTGGAAGAACTTGACTGGCCTGCACAGAGCCCTGACCTCAACCCCATCGAACACCTGTGGGATGAGTTGGAACGCCGACTGCAAGCCAGGCCTAATCTCCCAACATCAGTGCCCTACCTCATTAATGCTCTTGTGGCTGAATGGAAGCAAGTCCTCGCAGCAATGTTCCAACATCTAGTGGAAAGCCTTCCCAGAAGAGTGGAGGCTGTTATAGCAGCAAAGGGGGGGGACCAACAACATATTAATGCCCATGATTTTGGAAGGAGATATTCGAGATAGGTGTCCACATACCTTTGGTCATGTAGTTTATCTGTTTTCGAGTGCACGTGAAATATTCAGCATGCAATACGAATGGTCTTGATCGTATGAAGAGGTAACCATTTAGCCAATTTATAAAAAGCTAGCCAACTACTGTAAATGTTAATTTGTGTTCATTAGCTATTTCTCTGTCAGTGAATTCCATTTTTTAATCATGTTTTGGCATGTCTATGTCTCATTTAAAGTAACTAGCTGCAGGCTTAAAGAAACTTTCAATCATATACTTTGCATAGAAACTCAAATAAAAGCATGTAGATAGAAAGGTGTGTGTATACAGGTTATGCAATACAGATTGCTTAGCCTACACATATAGCATATCTTGCAATACAATCTTCTCTAAAAACAGTACAATGTGCTCTGTAGTAAGAGTCCTGTGTAGCTCATTTGGTAGAGCATGGCGCTTGCAACGCCAGGGTTGTGGGTTCGTTTCCCACGGGGGACCAGAATGAAAAAATTTATGCACTCACTAACTGTAAGTCGCTCTGGATAAGAGCGTCTGCTAAATGACTAAAATGTAAAATAACCAGAGTTTGAGTTCTAAACCAGATGAGTTCTCAAAATAGCAGCTGCCAATACAATGGTGGGCGTGCATAAAATCAAATCAAATTGTATTTGTCACATGGGCCGAATACAACAGGTGTAGACCTTAACGTGAAATGCTTACTTACAAGCCCTTAACCAACAATGCAGTTTTAAGAAAAATAAGAGTTAAGAAAATGTTTACTAAATAAACTAAAGCAAAAAAAAAAAAAGAGGAACAATAACGAGGCTATATACAGGGGGTACCGGTACTGAGTCAATGTGCGGGGGCACCGGTTAGTTGAGGTGATTGAGTTAATATGTACATGTAGGTAGGGTTAAAGTGACTATGCATAGATAATAAACAGCGAGTAGCAGCAGCATAAAAAAGGGGGGATTCAATGCAAATATTCCAGGTATCCATTTGATTAGCTGTTCAGCAGTCTTATGGCTTGGGAGTAGAAGCTGTTAAGAAGCCTTTTGGACCTAGACTTGGCACTCCCGGTGCCACTTGCCGTGCGGTAGCAGAGAGAACGGTCTATGACTAGTGTGGCTGGAGTCTTTGGCAATTTTCAGGGGCTTCCTCTGACACCGCCTGATATAGAGGTCTTGAATGGCAGGAAGCTTGGCCCCAGTGATGTACTGGGCCGTACGCACTACCCTCCCTAGCACCTTACGGTCGGAGGCTGAGCAGTTGCCATACCAGACAGTGATGCAACAGTCAGGATGCTGTCAATGGTGCAGCTGTATAACTTTTTGAGGATCTGAGGGCCCATGCCAACTCTTTTCAGTCTCCTGAGGGGGAATAGGCGTTGTTGTGCCCTCTTCAAGACTGTCTTGGTGTGTTCGGGCCCATGACAGTTTGTTGGTGATGTGGACACCAAGGAACCTGAAACTGCTCCACTACAGCTCCGTCGATGAGAATGGGAGCGTGCTCAACCCTCCTTTTCCTGTAGTCCACGATCGTCTCATTTTTCTTGATCACGTTGAGGGAGAGGTTGTTGTCCTGGCACCACACTGCCAGGTCTCTGACATCCTCCCTATAGGCTGTCTAATCAGTGTCGGTGATCAGGCCTACCACCGTTCTGTCGTTGGCAAACTTAATGATGGTGTTGGAGTCGTGCTTGGCCACACAGTCATGAGTGAACAGGGAGTACAGGAGGGAACTAAGCATGCACCCCTGAGGGGCCCCCGTGTTGAGGATCATCGTGGCAGATGTGTTGTTGCCTACCCTTACCACCCGTCAGGAAGTCCAGGATCCAGTTCCAGAGGGAGGTGTTTAGTCCCAGGGTCCTTAGTTTAGTGATGAGCTTTGAGGGCACTATGGTGTTGAACGCTGAGCTCTATAATGTTGGATGCATTGGAATATAAGGTATGGAGAATGATAAAGAGAATGATAGAGCCTGTAGGATTATAGAAAAAGCAGTTCATAAATTGTTTGAGTTTCAAATACTAGATGTTCAGTGAATGTGAGTATATCTAGGTGGTTTAAATTAACATTCCCACTAACCTTCTAAAAGATGACGGTGCCAAAATCGAATTATAATGTACGTTTCATGCATGTACATTTCAACAAAGAACACAATCACAAATAGTGTTTCACCATTTATTGGGTATGGAGACAAATAGCAAAGGTGGCTTAGGGAGTATTTGAAGTATCTAAATATAGTGTAACCTACCAATCAATATAGGCTAAATCAAGTACTGTGGGAGGGATGCAGTCCAGAAATTAGAGCTTTACCATCTATGCCAAAAGCCTGGGCCTCTGATAGAGATTGTAGAAATGTCATCAGCACATGATTCAGTATTCCCCCTTCTCTGTAGGAGCATTTGTGTGCCCAGGCCCCATAGGCGTATCAAAGATCCCACCCTGGTCACTAATGTAGCTGACCGATGTAGAGAGAGACAACTACCTTAGCAGAATGCAATCTAAAGCTTGTGTGGTCTAGAGACGAGAACTCTACTGTCTATGGTAAAAGCCTGGGCTGCTGACGGGGACGATATAATTCTCCCCACTGCATGTTACAATAGTAAAATAATCAGTTTGTCATGTGTGAAACTGATTCTACATTGAATTTAGTCTTTGAGATGCTCAAACAAGCATGTGTATCTGTAGTTGGTGTTCTTCAACTCTAAAATGCACTAGACTGTGTAAGACAACCAACAAAGAAAAGACAGGCAAATGCATATGTGGTCTCAATGTCTAAATAGTGACGGACAGCAGGGACAGTTTCAAATGGCAGGACTTGGTGAATAGATCATAGGAGACAAAAGTGAGAGACAATAATGAATAAAGATGCTCAAACAAGTACATGTACAGTGGGGAAAAAAAGTATTTAGTCAGCCACCAATTGTGCAAGTTCTCCCACTTAAAAAGATGAGAGAGGCCTGTAATTTTCATCATAGGTACACGTCAACTATGACAGACAAAATGAGAGAAAAAAATCCAGAAAATCACATTGTAGGATGTTTAATGAATTTATTTGCAAATTATGGTGGAAAATAAGTATTTGGTCACCTACAAACAAGCAAGATTTCTGGGCTCTCACAGACCTGTAACTTCTTATTTAAGAGGCTCCTGTGTCCTCCACTCGTTACCTGTATTAATGGCACCTGTTTGAACTTGTTATCAGTATAAAAGACACCTGTCCACAACCTCAAACAGTCACTCTCCAAACTCCACTATGGCCAAGACCAAAGAGCTGTCAAAGAACACCAGAAACAAAATTGTAGACCTGCACCAGGCCTGGGAAGACTGAATCTGCAATAGGTAAGCAGCTTGGTTTGAAGAAATCAACTGTGGGAGCAATTATTAGGAAATGGAGACATAAAAGACCACTGATAATCTCCCTCGATCTGGGCTCCACGCAAGATCTCACCCCGTGGGGGTCAAAATGATCACAAGAACGGTGAGCAAAAATCCCAGAACCACACGGGGGGACCTAGTGAATGACCTGCAGAGAGCTGGGACCAAAGTAACAAAGCCTACCATCAGTAACACACTACGCCGCCAGGGACTCAAATCCTGCAGTGACAGACGTGTCCCACTGCTTAAGCCAGGTACATATCCAGGCCCGTCTGAAGTTTGCTAGAGTGCATTTGGATGATCCTAGAAGAGGATTGGGAGAATGTCATATGGCAGATGAAACCAAAATATAACTTTTTGGTAAAAACTCAACTCGTCGTGTTTGGAGGACAAAGAAATGCTGAGTTGCATCCAAAGAACACCATACCTACTGTGAAGCATGGGGGTGGGAAACATCATGCTTTGGGCTGTTTTTCTGCAAAGGGACCAGGACAACTGATCCGTGTAAAGGAAAGAATGAATGGGGCCATGTATCGTGAGATTTGAGTGAAAACCTCCTTCCATCAGCAAGGCGTTGAAGATGAAACGTGGCTGGGTCTTTCAGCATGACAATGATCCCAAACACACCGCCCGGGCAACGAAGGAGTGGCTTCGTAAGAAGCATTTCAAGGTCCTGGAGTGGCCTAGCCAGTCTCCAGATCTCAACCCCATAGAAAATCTTTGTAGGGAGTTGAAAGTCCGTGTTGCCCAGCGACAGCCCCAAAACATCACTGCTCTAGAGGAGATCTGCATGGAGGAATGGGCCAAAATACCAACAACAGTGTGTGAAAACCTTGTGAAGACTTACAGAAAACGATTGACCTGTGTCATTGCCAACAAAGGGTATACAACAAAGTATTGAGAAACTTTTGTTATTGACCAAATACTTATTTTCCACCATAATTTGCAAATAAATTCATAAAAAATCCTACAATGTGATTTTCTGGATTCTTTTTTCTCATTTTTCTGTCATAGTTGACGTGTACCTATGATGAAAATTACAGGCCTCTCTCATCATTTTAAGTGGGAGAACTTGCACAATTGGTGGCTGACTAAATACTTTTTTCCCCCACTGTATCTGTAGTGGGTGTGCTTCAAACTCTAAAATGCGCTAAACTGTCCAAGACAAAATCCACAAAGAAAAGACAACAGGCAAATGCATATGTGATCCCAATGTCTAAATAGTGGCGGCAGGGCTAGTTCAAACTGCAGTAGGATGGTTCTCCTCACAGGTCCGTGAATCAGCCCATGCTTGGTGAATAGCACTTGTTGATCTCTGGGTGCAGTACACAGGAGAGCTGAATAGATAATGTGAGACAAAAGTGGGAGACCAGAATGAATAAAATAAATCACAGCAAAGGAATGTATTTTGTGAGCTACAAAATGAACATCCTGACTTTTGAGGCAGGCAGGGTGCTCTGCAATCATCCTAGTCCAACTATTGACAGGGATAATGTGCCATTTCGTATTTGTCAGTATCAATGAAATTAGTGGGTCCTGCCTTGATGACTATTAGATTTACACTACTTGTCCTATAGATTTTTGTAGTCTTAAATTATTACTTTGAATAAACTGATAGCTAAAACGCTCCTTGTCCCGGAATGACATGCTAGCTAGTGATAAAGCTACAGTATCTGCTCCTGCTAGCTAGCAACAGATTTGCTTGTTGTACCTAGCTAGCTAGCTAACTAGCAAGCTAGCTACATTACTAAGGTTGCTGTGTTCTAAGTTGGGAGTCGTTTTACAGCTTGCATTGATGGTATCATGTTTCTATAACTAAATAGTTCTAAATAAATAAAGACTTTACCTGATAGCAGTTTGTCGGATGAAGATTGCTCTCAAGATGTCACCAGCTGTCTACTACCTTAGATACGGATAATGTGATTGGCAGACGGGATCAGCAGAGATAGTACCATGGATAGTACACAAGTTTTGATTGGTTTACAGTTTATAGTACTCTGCGACGTTAGCCTGTCCAGCTAGCGAACATAAAAGTACATATTTACATTTTTGTGTTCAGAATAAATAAATACACACTATGTAAAAACCAGCTCCTCCCTCGACAGAGATTGATCATCTCGAAAACCTAAAGCAGATCCTGTAGCTTTCTACGGCCCATCATCTAAATGGGTTAGTTGATACAGGTCATATTGTAACCAAATACACGTCTCAATCTTAGACAATATTCATATCTTAATTTATTTCGTTGCCTCATTACATAGCTCTCTGTTACTTCTCCTTGATCAGATGGCCCAGTGGTGCCAGCTGCAACTACTGGAGTCTAAATACCTGGAGCAGGTCGACCAGCTCTATGATGACTCCTTCCCCATGGACATCAGACAGTACCTCAGCAAGTGGATTGAGAGCATCGACTGGTAAGCAGTGATGGTAGGAGAGTGTCTGCTGTATTTAATGGATAAATAAAGATTGACTCTCTACTGTAGTCTATTCATCTCCTTCATCCGATATCTTCCCCTGTGATTGAAACCCTGTAGGGAAAATGTGGCTGTTCAGGACTCCTTAGCAACAGTACGTTTCCATGACCTTCTAGCCCAGCTGGATGACCAACACAGCCGCTTCGCCCTGGAGAACAACTTCCTGCTACAACACAACATCCGCAAGATCAAGAGAAACCTCCAGGTATAGTATGAGCTCAGTTACGTCTTTACCAGTGGCCTTCCATACCGTATTGCTTGTATGTTACAGTAATGATCTATAATACCTTTTTTTATTCTGGAAGTTTTTTATTTGTGATTCGTTTTTAATGTATGACCCCAGTGTCTGAGTTGTTTTGGGGGTTTATAGTAATAAAGTACACACTTTTCACAGGACCACTTTCAGGAGGACCCTGTTCACATGGCCATGATCATCTCCAGAAACCTGAAGGAGGAGCAGAGGATTCTGGCTGCTGCCAAAAGCATAGAGGTGCCCTACATTGACTTGTATTGACATACATTGTAATTCATAAAATCACCACACGTCTTTCTCTATCCATGCTGTCAGATATTGTAGATGATCCATAACTGTATATTGGAGCGTTTACATGCTTTAACTGTAGTTAAATGAACAGTATTTTCTTCTCAGACCGACAGAGAAAACACACACACTAGCATGGTTCTGGAGAAAACAAAAGCTGGACAACAAAGTCAAAGACATGAAAAACAAGGTTCAGGTGAGTTAACATTTCCATCATATACTATATGTTGATTGTTTCCTGGTGGAACAAGTCCATCATTGATTTTCAGTACATGTTCATGCATGTCAGGTTTGTCATCTATCTGATCCAACACGTTTATCTCACTTGCTAGGAAGCGGATCAGAATATAAAGTCTCTGGAATACCTTCAAGACGAACATGACTTTAAGCTAAATACGCTTAAGAACAGAGGTGAGGTGATTTATTCTCAATTTGTAATAGATCATCATCTATTTACAGGAATCTGTGTTTCAAGTATAGTCCGTAAGTGAATGTTTTTCCTTCTCTCACTTTAGAACATGAAATTAACGGGCTGACACCGAAACAGCTGGAACATGAGAAGCTGCTGATTGTAGAGATGTGTTTCAAGCTGAAGTTCAAGAGAGGGGTAAGAGGGGTCATGATGAGGCTAAACAGTGACATTCTATCATGACTTTGTACTGTGAATATTTACTGATTGTTTACGCTTCAAGCACCACTAAAACGACATGTATTCTAGTCATTCCGAACAGATGAGTTGAGGACTAAGGGGGCTTTCACACCAAATTGGTTTGGTGCGGTATTTCCAAACTCTGGTGCGTTTACCCCCTTAGTTCGGTTCCTTTGGACTGGTGTGGACACTATATCCGCACTTGGGAGCGCACTAAACCACGCACAGTGGTTTGCTCAAAAAGGGTGGTCTCCGTCCGATTCAATTCATACTGTGGTGCGGTTCGCTGCAGATGAGAACGCAGTCCGGACCAAACGCAGGAAAAGGAGTTGCGCATTATTATTGGTTGTTTGACTGAGCATTTGATTTAATGCACCCAGCATCATCACTTGAGATCTCTGAAACGTTCTGTGAGTAGCGGCGCATTTATGAGCGCATCCGATGCAGATTAGGGGAGCTGTGGGCTATACCGGGGATATAGCTGAATATAGCCTATTCACCTCGCAGTTAGAGCGGCTATTGCGCTCAGTTTCCTCCCGCATGCTGATGGAAGACCAAGCGAAAGTAATATGAAGATTGGGAAACACAAGTGATGCTTCATGATAATCATAGATGGATTTAACGTGAGCATTTAAACAAATTACTTGAATGGACACATGGTTTTGTTAGTTTGACATTTGGCAGTGTGAAACCAAGTGGACCAAATGGAGGGGAAATGACAATGTAACAAATAGTTGAACTCCGATTTGAACTATAGCTCAAAACTATGTGTGAAAACACCTTAAGAGTGTATTATCCAGTAATAACCAGCCTGCTCATATTGAAGAGTAGATAATAACTGTTCTTTGTGTGCATGGACTTTACTTCATTTCCTCCCCAGGAAGTGGTTGGCCAGTTGGCGGAGGTGCTTAACATGGCAGAGGCGGTCCAGTCAGACCTGATCTCAGAGGAGCTGCCTGAGTGGAAAAAGAGGCAGCAGAGCTCCTGTATCGGAGGACCACCCAACGCATGTCTGGACCAACTGCAGAACTGGTGAGGAGGCTAGTTCATGCTCTTGGGCAAATCTTGTCTGATCAAGCAAAAATATGAATTTATGAACCCAACAATTTTTTAATAAAGTATTATTATTTTTCTTCGTCTCCCCCTGTAGGTTCACAGCGGTGGCGGAAAGCCTGCAGCAGGTGAGGCAGCAGCTGAAGGAGCTCCAGGAACTAGAGCAGAAGTACACATACGACAACGACCCAATCACACAGCAGAAAGGCTTACTGGAGGGGCGGGGCCCTGGCACTGTTCCGGAACCTCCTAGAACAGTGAGTGACACCACACTTGTATTCCACTGTTAAAGGTCCACTCTGTGTTCTTTGCTGCTGTTTTTGATAATTTAAATTAATTATATATATACACACACACTACCAGTCAAAAGTTTGGACACACTTACTCATTCAAGGTTTTTTCTTTATTTTTACTGTTTTTTATTTTGTAGAATAATAGTGAAGACATCAAAAACTATGAAATAACACATATGGAATCATGTAGTAACCAAAAAAGTGTTCAACAAATCAAAATATATTTGAGATTCTTGATGACAGCTTTGCACACTCTTGACATTCTCTCAACCAGCTTCATGAGGTAGTCACCAGGAATGCATTTCAAGTAAAAGGTGTGCTTTCTTAAAAGTTAATTTGTGGAATTTCTTTCCTTCTTAATGCCTTTGAGCCAATCAGTTGTGTTGTGACAAGGTAGGGGGGGTGTACAGAAGATAGCCCTATTTAGTAAAAAAACAAGTCCATATTATGGCAAGAACAGCTCAAATAAGCAAAGAGAAACGACAGTCCATCATTATGTTAAGACATGAAGGTCAGTCAATACGGAACATTTCAAGTACTTTTTGAAAGTTTATTCAAGTGCAGTCGCAAAAACCATCAAGCGCTATGATGAAACTGGCTCTTATGAGGACCGCCACCGGTCTAATGAGATGGCGTATCGCAGCAGAATGCTGTGGTAGCCATGCTGGTTAAGTGTGCCTGGAATTCTAAATAAATCACAGACTGTGTCACCAGCAAAGCACCCCCACACCTTAACACCTCCTCCTCCATGCTTTATGGTGGGAAATACACATGCAGAGATCATCTGTTCACCCACACCGCGTCTCACAAAGACACGGCGGTTGCAACAAAAAATCTCAAATTTGGACTCCAGACCAAAGGACAAATTTCCACCGGTCTAATGTCCATTGCTCGTGTTTCTTGGCCCAAGCAAGTCTCTTCTTGTTATTGGTGTACTTGAGTAGTGGTTTCTTTGCAGCAATTTGACCATGAAGGCCTGATTCACACAGTCTCCTCTGAACAGTTGATGTTGAGATGTGTCTGTGACTTGAACTCTGTGAAGCATTTATTTGGGCTGCAATTTCTGAGGCTGGTAACTCTAATGAACTTATCCTTTGCAGCAGAGGTAACTCTGGGTCTTCCATTCCTGTGGCGGTCTTCATAAATTCCACAAATTAACTTTTAATTCCAGGTGACAACCTCATGAAGCTGGGTGAGAGAATGCCAAGAGTGTGCAAAGCTGTCATCAAGGCAAAGGGTGGCTATTTGAAGAATCTCAAATATAAATTATAGTTTCATTTGTTTAACACTTTTTTGGTCACTACATGATTCCATGTGTGTTATTTCATAGTTTTGATGTCTTCACTATTATTCTACAATGTAGAAAATAGTAAAAATAAAGAAAAACCCTTGAATGAGTAGGTGTGTCCAAACTTTTGACTGGTACTGTGTATGTGTGTGTGTGTGTGTATATATATATATATATATATATATATATATATATATATATATATATATATATATATATATATATATATATATATATATATATATATATTTAATATATTTAAATATAAACTCAGCAAAAAAAGAAACGTCCTCTCACTGTCAACTGCATTTATTTTCAGCAAACTTAACATGTGTAAATATTAGTATGAACATAACAAGATTCAACAACTGAGACATAAACTGATCAATTTCCATAGACATGTGACTAACAGAAATTGAATAATTTGTCCCTGAACAAAGGGGGGGGGTCAAAATCAAAAGTAACAGTCTGTATCTGGTGTGGCCACCAGCTGCATTAAGTACTGCAGTGCATCTCCACCTCATGGACTGCACCAGATTTGCCAGTTCTTGCTGTGAGATGTTACCCCATTCTTCCACCAAGGCACCTGCAAGTTCCCGGACATTTCTGGGAACCTCCGATCCAACAGGTCCCAGACGTGCTCAATGGGATTGAGATCCGGGCTCTTCGCTGGCCATGGCAGAACACTGACATTCCTGTCTTGCAGGAAATCACCCACAGAACGAGCAGTATGGCTGGTGGCATTGTCATGCTGGAGGGTCATGTCAGGATGAGCCTGCAGGAAGGGTACCACATGAGGGAGGAGGATGTCTTCCCTGTAACGCACAGCGTTGAGATTGCCTGCAATGACAACAAGCTCAATCTGATGATGCTGTGACACACCGCCACAGACCATGACGGACCCTCCACCTCCAAATCGATCCTGCTCCAGAGTACAGGCCTCGTTTGACGATAAATGCGAATCCGACCATCACCCCTGGTGAGACAAAACCGCGACTGGTCAGTGAAGAGCACTTTTTGCCAGTCCTGTGTGGTCCAGCGACGGTGGGTTTGTGCCCATAGGCGACGTTGTTGCCGGTGATGTCTGGTCTACAAGCCCTCAGTCCAGCCTCTCTCAGCCTATTGCTGACAGTCTGATGGAGGGATTGTGCGTTCCTGGTGTAACTCCTAGCAGCATGCCTAAGGCATGTTCACGCAGATGAGCAGGGACCCTGGGTATCTTTAATTTTGTGTTTTTCAGAGTCAGTAGAAAGGCCTCTTTAGTGTCCTAAGTTTTCATAACTGTGACTGACCTTAATTGCCTACAGTCTGTAAGCTGTTAGTGTCTTAACGACCGTTCCACAGGTGCATGTTCATTAATTGTTTATGGTTCATTGAACAAGCATGGGAAACAGCGTTTAACCACTTTTCAATGAAGATCTCTAAAGTTATTTGGATTTTTACAAATTATCTTTGAAAGACAGGGTCCTGAAAAAGGGATGTTTCTTTTTATGTCTATACCAATTTGTTCTTGAAGAATATCACTTCTAAATGCCTCTATACAGTATATCACCTCAACATTCCTTGTGTCTGTGGTGTGTCTCAGTTCCTTGGTGGTGGAGAGACAGCCCTGTATGCCCACACATCCACAGAGACCCCTGGTGCTGAAGACACAGGTGCAATTCACTGTCAAGCTCAGGTAAGCACAAACACAACAGCACCTACCATCTGTAGTTCCTATGGATCTGTCCAGACCTGGTTGAGTTTTGATTTGTATTTCATCTTCTCTAGATTCCTTGTGAAGCTCCAGGAATTCAACTATCAACTCAAAGTGAAAGCTTTGTTTGACAAGTAAGTGGATGAGTGTAGTAGAATATATGTGTTTGTGTGTTATGTCCTGCTCTTGAATTTGTGATGTGAATACACAACTAAAGGGGGAATGCACATTGTGTTTTCTCTCCAGGGACGTTACAGAAAAGAAAGGGTTTCGTAAGTTCAACATATTGGGGACCAACACAAAGGTTATGAATATGGAGGAGTCAAATGGAAGCTTGGCTGCAGAGTTTCGCCATTTGGTAAGCTAGCACAATTTACAAATAGCATACAGGGCACTATATCTGAATGAGTTGTCCCGATTGGCCATTTGGACCTGCACTGTCATCACTCCTTACAGTTTATTCTCTGGTCTCAACACAGCAACTGAAAGAGCAGAAAGTAGCCGGCAACAGAACAAATGAGGTAAGAGACTACCTGCAGATTGATAGCTGGGTTATAGGACTGTCCTATAATGACAAGGTAATCAGTTACAGTCAATTCATTCCGATAGATATGATATGTACTAAGTACAGCGTGGGACTGAGTCCTAGGGTGCGTCACAATAATATCTCCTTTCTCCTGAAGTGTGCACTCGTTCACTACTTCCCACAAATCTAAAAGCATTGGATTGGTATGGGCCGGAGGGAGTTTCCATCATATTTCTTTCAAATCGGTGAAGGGAAGTGAACAAGTGCAGACTTTTGGAGGAAGGTGAGACAATTGGGACATCGCCCTAATGTGTTACTGTCTGACCATGTTATTCCAGGGGCCTCTCATTGTGACAGAAGAGCTGCACTGCATCTGCTTTGAGTCTGAACTCAACCAGTCAGGTCTGGAGCTCAAGCTAGAGGTAAGTGGTCTGAAATATAGTTCATAAAGGAAGCACCAAGTAGAAAACGTTTTTTTTTTTACCATTTATTAAAGAATGAGTCATGCAAGTCTTGGCGATATAGGCTCTGCTCTTCAGGGTAGCTCACTGCCCAAGCATAGCGTCAATATATCAAATTACCTACAAGCAGGAAAACAGAACCTAACAGGTGGAGGCTGGGGTGGTGGTGGGAGCAAAGAAGCAAACGCATACTAGCAGTAGCAGCATGCGGCAGCAGTATATGTTAGCAGAATCGGTCAGCTTAAATAGAACTCCAAATAAGGTAGAGGGGATTGTTACTAGCATCTAATTGGTGCCATCTCAGCTGATGCTGATGATTTATTTCAGAAAGGAAACGCCACATAGAAATATGTTTAACCATTTATTAAATAATTTAATATTGCAAGTCTTTGCGATATAGTCTCTGTTACATCAGGGTAGCTCACTGCCCAAGCAAAGCGTCAATATATACAATTACCTACAAGCTATACCAATCCCCCAAAACAGCAGAACCATACGCCAGACGACTATGTGTAGCTACGGCAGAATGCGCCGTTGAGATATGATCAAATAGATCAGCTAAGTCATCCTACCATTACAAGACCATACCATGTGTGAATATTAACAATTTGTAGAATGCGCTGTGCAACGTATGTCTTATAGCTCTCATATGCTTGACGCAAGGTGAGCTGTCATCTTGGTATATGGGAATATTCGTCCTATCTAACTAGCAACCGTAAGCAATATGAACCCAACCGCCCAGGAAACACACCGCCGGGTGCTCTCACTGAAACTAAATGAGTAATCATCTGACGGGTCTACATAAAAATATATCCTTATCTAACAAGCAAACTTAAGCAATATGACCCAGTCAACCACCTGCAGCTACAATGCCTTCGGAAAGTATTCAGACCCCTTGACTTTTTCCACATTTTGTTACGTTACAGCCTTAATCTGAATTGATTATTACTTTTTTCCATCATCAATCTACACACAATACCCCATAATGACCAAGCGAAAACAGGTTTTTAGAAATTTTAGCAAATATATTACAAATAAAAAAAAACTGAAATATCACATTTACATAAGTATTCAGACCCTTTACTCAGTACTTTGTTGAAGCTCCTTTGGCAGCGTTTACAGTCTTGAGTCTTCTTCGGAATGACGCTATAAGCTTGGCACACCTTTATTTGGGGAGTTTCTCCCATTCTTCTCCGCAGATCATCAAGCTCTGTCAGGTTGGATGGGGAGCGTCGCTGCACAGCTATTTTCAGGTCTCTCCAGAGATGTTCGATCGGGCTCTGGCTGGGCCACTCAAGGACATTCGGAGACTTGTCCCAAAGCCACTCCTGCGTTGTCTTGACTGTGTGCTTAGGGTCGTTGTCTGAGGCCTGTTAGAAAATGTATCTAGGTTCACCTCATCATCCAAGTATAGGGAGTTTGTAAATCAACCAACAACGTTATTAGAAGTATGGTAACATAAAAGACAAATCCCCCATCGTGTATATGTAATGTACTTTATATCAAGTTGCCAGCAAATACAGCAACGTGTATTTGACGCCATCATAGCAAACGTAATGAGGCATGGTACTGGCAGGTAAACTCATCGACATTTAGGAGCTCTCAATAGGTCATTCTACCATTACATGACTGTCTACAAGGCCTCTGTGTAGCATAAGCTAATGCAGCCGTACGTCTATTTCTCATATGACGCACCGCGTGTTTCTTGGCCCAAGCAGGTCTCTTCTTCTTATTGGTGTCCTTTAGTAGTGGTTTCTTTGCAGCAATTCGGCCATGAAGGCCTGATTCACAGAGTCCCCTCTGAACAGTTGATGTTGATATGTGTCTGTTACTTGAACTCTATGAAGCATTTATTTAGGCTGCAATTTCTGAGGCTGGTAACTCCAATGAACGTATCCTCTGCAGCAGAGGTAACTCTTGGTCTTCCATTCCTGTGGCAGTCCTCATGAGAGCCAGTTTCATCATAGCGCTTGATGGTTTTTGCGACTGCACTTGAAGAAACTTTCAAAGTTCTTGACATTTTCCGTATTGACTGACCTTCATGTCTTAAAGTAATGATGGACTGTCGTTTCTCTTTGCTTATTTGAGCTGTTCTTGCCATAATATGGACTTTTTCTTTTACCAAATAGAGCTATCTTCTGTATACCCCCCTACCTTGTCACAACACAACTGATTGGCTCAAACTCATTAAGAAGGAAAGAAATTCCACAAATTAACTTTTAAGAAGGCACACCTGTTCATTGAAATGCATTCCAGGTGACTACCTCATGAAGCTGGTTGAGAGAATGCCAAGAGTGTGCAAAGCTGTCATCAAGGCAAAGGGTGGCTATTTGAAGAATCTCAAATAAAATATATTTTGATTTGTTTAACACTTTTTGGTTACTACATGATTCCATATGTGTTAGTTCATAGTTTTGATGTCTTCATTATTATTCTACAATGCAAAACATTTTAAAGAAACCCTTGAATGAGTAGGTGTGTCCAAACTTTTGACTGGTAGTGTAGTCTACCTGAGCTGAAGACTTTGTCTAACTTGTATATATACCGGTAAGCCATGAGAGAAGCTAATGATGACCTGATAACAAGAAGAAATACAGTGGGGGAAAAAAGTATTTAGTCAGCCACCAAAAGTATTTAGTCAGCCACCAATGAGAGAGGCCTGTAATTTTCATCATAGGTACACGTCAACTATGACAGACAAAATGAAAAAAAAAATCCAGAAAATCACATTGTAGGATTTTTAATGAATTTATTTGCAAATTATGGTGTAAAATAAGTATTTGGTCAATAACAAAAGTTTCAGCATTCTTTGTCCTCCAAACACGAAGAGTTGAGTTTTTACCAAAAAGTTATATTTTGGTTTCATCTGACCATATGACATTCTCCCAATCCTCTTCTGGATCATCCAAATGCACTCTAGCAAACTTCAGACGGGCCTGGACATGTACTGGCTTAAGCAGGGGGACACGTCTGGCACTGCAGGATTTGAGTCCCTGGCGGCGTAGTGTGTTACTGATGGTAGGCTTTGTTACTTTGGTCCCAGCTCTCTGCAGGTCATTCACTAGGTCCCCCCGTGTGGTTCTGGGATTTTTGCTCACCGTTCTTGTGATCATTTTGACCCCACGGGGTGAGATCTTGCGTGGAGCCCCAGATCGAGGGAGATTATCAGTGGTGTTGTATGTCTTCCATTTCCTAATAATTGCTCCCACAGTTGATTTCTTCAAACCAAGCTGCTTACCTATTGCAGATACAGTCTTCCCAGCCTGGTGCAGGTCTACAATTTTGTTTCTGGTGTCCTTTGACAGCTCTTTGGTCTTGGCCATAGTGGAGTTTGGAGTGTGACTGTTTGAGGTTGTGGACAGGTGTCTTTTATACTGATAACAAGTTCAAACAGGTGCCATTAATACAGGTAACGAGTGGAGGACAGAGGAGCCTCTTAAAGAAGTTGTTACAGGTCTGTGAGAGCCAGAAATATTGCTTGTTTGTAGGTGACCAAATACTTATTTTCCACCATAATTTGCAAATAAATTCATAAAAAATCCTACAATGTGATTTTCTGGATAAAAAAAAATCTCAATTTGTCTGTCATAGTTGACGTGTACCTATGATGAAAATTACTGGCCTCTCTCATCTTTTTAAGTGGGAGAACTTGCACAATTGGTGGCTGACTAAATACTTTTTTCCCCCACTGTAGACAACATAGATACTGAAATATGCTCAGAACAGAAGCAGCAAGTATCGCTGTAATTGCACACTGTTCCAGACCTGCACGTTAAATTAAATGTGTTTTTAGTTAAATTTATAAGGGAAGGTATGTACGAAATTGTAAGTGTGACTGCCGGTGCAAGTCACATTAGCTAATGTGAGCTAATTAGCTAATGTGACTGGAAGACACCGTAAATGGATAGCTGATACTATAGTGTCTTGCAGCGGTCTCGTGACCCGCGCGACACATAATAGGCTATTATCTGTATTGATTGCTGCACTAAACAAATTAGTGTCCGCATGAGACCAAATACTATCAAATCGTCGTGATAAGCACCATCTTGCTCATGTCATCAAGAAAACATTGGGACTCACTGTATATCGACGCATATAGGCTAGCGTAGGCCACTTCCTCCTGTATGGGCAAGCCGATTTCTCAGTGGTGAGGTGTGTTAACTGAGCGCACAGACTCTGCCCGAAGCTGGCATTGGGAACAAACAAAGTATAAAATACTCCCTAAACATATCTACTAGCTAGCTAGTTGTAGCCGCTATTGACTGACCACAGTAGAGCATCGACGTGGATTGATCCTCGCAGGTCAATGACATCCCCTCAGCAGCCAGCATATTGAATGATGCGGGCAAGGTTCAAACACAGCTAGCGAGCATTTGCGAACAAAATTCATATCAGAAACCCGCAGCATAGCAAGAAACAGCTAGTTACAGCAGCAGTGTCAATATAGCAAAAGAAGCAAACTCATACTAGCAATCACAGCTGAGACGGGCACTCAGCTTCCCTATCTAAACTGGCTTCACTTTATACTAGGTCTACACTCCCATTTTCATGAGGTCCAACAGCACTCTGGCCTTATTTAATTTGACCTTGATTTTTCTCCGGACTCTGGTCCTTCTTAGGCCATCTCCCTGCCAATCGTGGTCATCTCCAACGTCAGCCAGCTGCCCAGTGGCTGGGCCTCCATCCTGTGGTACAACATGCTGACCAGCGAGCCGAAGGTAGAGTACAGTACATTCATTCAATTTAACCTTTATTTATACATGTTATTTGCATTGAAATCAAATCTCATTGCAAGAGAGACCTGTTCAGAAGGCCCATGCATTAGCCATTCTAAATCAGATAAAAAATTGACAGTACACAAACGCACTGCTCTCTTTTTCTGTCTCGCTCGTTACCCTGGTCTGTCCCAGAACCTGAAGTTCTTCCTGAGCCCTCCTGCAGCATCCTGGGGTCAGCTTTCTGAGGTGATGAGCTGGCAGTTCTCCTCTGTCACCAAGAGGGGACTCAATGATGAGCAGCTAGGTATGCTGGCTGACAAACTACTGGGTGAGTCACGATGGGGGATTTGTCTTTTATGTTACCATACTTTTAATAACGTTGTTGGTTGATTTACAAACTCCCTATACTTGGATGATGAGGTGAACCTAGATACATTTTCTAACAGGCCAGAAAGCACAGAGGAATCCTGAGGGCCTTATCCCCTGGACCAAGTTCTGTAAGGTAGGTCATGACTACAATATACAGAATACAACATCTTTACAGTTCACAAACACAACAATATAGAAGGATACCTAGTAATCCATCTAGACATCTGAAGACACATTGTCTACTGTAGAGTATCAGTGAGAAGAGCTTTCCCTTCTGGCTGTGGATCGAAGCTATCCTGGACCTCATTAAGAGACATCTGCTGTCCCTGTGGAACGATGGGTGAGTTGTTTCATTTTCGGTGGGTTGAACATTATCATTATCAGAGAGTTAGCAGTATGGTATCTATAGCTTGCCACAACAGACTTCATTCTGTTAGAGCTGCATCTGCCGAATTTCTCAGCACAAAACAAACAACTACACTGTTACGCTCTAATTAGCTGAGGAACGCTCAATTCAGTTCTCTTATATCGAGGCAGAGTTGAGTTTTGATAACTAGTCGAGGGATTTGATAGCAACAACATTGAGTCACCATCAGTCGATTCTTTAAAAAATTGAAAAATCGGTGTTTGTATTCGATAAAAGTTTGTGTTAAAAGTATGAATTTCAGCACCCCGCTGAAGGACCGCTGTTGTATTGGACAAACATAGGTACATGTAAGCTGATGAAGAATCGACTGATGGTGACTCAATGTTGTTGCTAGCAAATCCCGAGACCAGTTATGAAAACTCAACTCCGCCTCGATATGAGAGAACGGAGTTGAGCGTTCCTCTTGCTAGTTCTAATGGACTACCAGGGACCACAGATGGCTGAATCAGCTACAGTGCATTCGGAAAGTATTCAGACCCCTTCCCTTTTTCCACATTTTGTTACGTTACAGCCTTATTCTAAAATTGATTAAATAAATAAAAATCCTAATCAATCACAATACCCCATAATGACAAAGCGAAATCTTTGTTAAAAATGAAAAACAGAAATACCTTATTTACATAAACTACCAGTCAAAAGTTTGGACACACCTACTCATTCAAGGGTTTTTTGTTTATTTTTACTATGTTTTACATTGTAGAATATTAGTGAAGACATCAAAAACTATGAAATAATACATATGGAATCATGTAGTAAACAAAAAAGTCTTAAACAAATCAAAGTATATTTGAGAATCTTCAAATAGCCACCCTTTGCCTTGATGACAGCTTTGCACACTCTTGGCATTCTCTCACCCAGCTTCACTTGGAATGATTTTCCAACAGTCTTGAAGGAGTTCCCACATATGCTGAGCTCTTGTTGGCTGCTTTTCCTTCACTCTGCGGTCCAACTCATCCCAAACCATCTCAATTGGGTTGAGGTCGGGGGACTGTGGAGGCCAGGTTATCTGATGCAGCACTCCATCACTCTCCTTGGTAAAATAACCCTTACACAGCCTGGAGGTGGTTTGGGTCATTGTCCTGTTGAAAAACAAATGATAGTCCCACTAAGTCCAAACCAGATGGGATGGCGTATCGCTGTAGAATGCTGTGGTTGCCATGCTGGTTAAGTGTGCCTTGAATTCTAAATAAATCACAGACAGTGTCACCAGCAAAGCACCCCCACACCATAACACCACCTCCTCCATGCTTTACGGTGGGAAATACACATGCGGAGATCATCCGTTCACCCACACTGCATCTCACAAAGACACGGCGGTTGGAACCCAAAATCTCAAATTTGGACTCCAGACCAAAGGACAAATTTCCACCGGTCTAATGTTCATTGCTCGTGTTTCTTGGCCCAAGCAGGTCTCTTCTTGTTATTGGTGTCCTTTAGTAGTGGTTTCTTTGCAGCAATTCGACCATGAAGGCCTGATTCACACAGTCCCCTCTGAACAGTTGATGTTGAGATGTGTCTGTTATTTGAACTCTGTGAAGCATTTATTTGGGCTGCAATTTCTGAGGCTGGTAACTTTTAACTTATCCTCTGCAGCAGAGTTAACTCTGGGTCTTCCATTCCTGTCGCGGTCCTCACGAGAGCCAGTTTCATCATAGCGCTTCATGGTTTTTGCGACTGCACATTAAGAAACTTTCAAATTTCTTGAAATTTTCCGTATTGACTGACCTTCATGTCTTAAAGTAATGATGGACTGTCGTTTCTCTTTGCTTATTTGAGCTGTTCTTGCCATAATATGGACTTGGTCTTTTACCAAATAGGGCTATATTCTGTATACCCCCGCTACCTTGTCATAACACTGATTGGCTCAAACGCATTAAGAAGGAAAGAAATTCCACAAATTAACTTTTAAGAAGGCACACCTGTTAATTGAAATGCGTTCCAGGTGATTACCTCATGAAGCTGGTTGAGAGAATGCCAAGAGTGTGCAAAGCTGTGATCAAGGCAAAGGGTGGCTACTTTGAAGAATCTCAAATATAAAATATATATTGGTTTGTTTAACACTTTTGGTTACTACATGATTCCATATGTGTTATTTCATATTTTTGATGTCTTCACTATTATTCTACAATGTAGAAAATAGTTAAAAATAAAGGAAAAACCTGGAATGAGTAGGTGTGTCCAAACTTTTGACTGGTACTGTAAGTAATCAGACCCTTTGCTATGAGACTCGAAATTGAGCTCCGGTGTATCCTGTTTCCATTGATCATCCTTGAGATGTTTCTGCAACTTGATTGGAGTCCACCTGTGGTAAATTCAATTGATTGGACATGATTTGGAAAGGCACACACTTGTCTATATAAGTTCCCACACTTGAAAGTGCATGTCAGAGCAAAACCAAGCCATGAGGTCGAAGGAATTGTCCGTAGAGCTCCGAGACAGGATTGTGTCGAAGCACAGATTTGGGGAACGGTACCCAAACATTTCTGCAGCATTGAAGGTCCCCAAGAACACAGTGGCTTCCATCATTCTTAAATGGAAGAAGTTTGGAACCACCAATACTCTTCCTAGAGCTGGCCGTCCGGCTCGGGAGAGAAGGGCCTTGGTCAGGGAGGTGACCAAGAACCTGATGGTCACTCTGACAGAGCTCCAGACTTGCTCTGTGGAAATGGGAGAACCTTCCAGAAGGACAACCATCTCTGCAGCTCTCCCCCAATCAGGCCTTTATGATGAACTGGCCAGACGGAAGCCACTCCTCAGTAAAAGGCACATGACAGCCCACTTGAAGTTTGCCAAAGGCACCTAAAGACACAGACCATGAGAAACAAGGTTCTCTGGTCTGATGAAACCAAGATTGAACTCTTTGGCCTGAATGCCAAGCGTGACATCTGGAGGAAACCTGGCACCATCCCTACAGTGAAGCATGGTGGTGGCAACATCATCCTGTGGGGATGTTTTTCACCGGCAGGGACTGGGAGGACTAGTCAGGATCGAGGGAAAGATGAACAGAGCAAGGTACAGAGAGACTATTGATGAAAACCTGCTCCAGAGCGCTCAGGACCTCAGACTGGGGCAAAGGTTCACCTTCCAACAGGACAATGACCCTAAGCACACAGCCAAGACAACGCAGGAGTGGCTTCGAGACAAGTCTCTGAATGTTCTGAGTGGCCCAGCCAGAGCCTGGACTTGAACCCGATCAAACATCTCCGGAGAGACCTGAAAATAGCTGTGCAGCGACGCTCCCCATCCAACCTGACAGAGCTTGAGAGGATCTGCAGAGAAGAATGGGAGAAACTCCCCAAGTACAGGTGTACCAAGCTTGTAGCGTCATACCCAAGAAGACTCGATGCTGTAATCGCTGCCAAAGGTGCTTCAACAAAGTACTGAGTAAACGGTCTGAATACTTATGTAAATGGGATATTTCAGTTTTTTATTTCTAATACATTTTGCAAAAATTTCAAAAAACGTGTTTTTGCTTTGTCATTATGGGGTATTGTGTGTAGATTGATGAGGGAAAAAACAATTTAATCAATTTAAGAATAAGGCTGTAACGTAACAAAATGTGGAAAAAGTTAAGGGGTCTGAATACTTTCCGAATGCACTGTTCATTTACAGAATTGTTGAACAATGTGAATTTCCCCTGTCAAATATACATAATAAAGTAAAATGTTGTTTATTCAATTTTTTTTTTTCACCCACATAGTTGCATTCTGGGCTTTGTGAGTAAGGAGAGGGAGAAGTCCATGCTGACTGGGAAGTGTCCAGGCACGTTCTTGCTGCGCTTCAGTGAGAGTAGCAGAGACGGAGCCATCACATTCACTTGGGTGGAACACGACCTATACGGTGAGTCTGTGAAAACACACACACCACACGCACACACAGCGGCCCTGTAGGCAATTACAATTAAAAGGTTGATGTGTGTGTGTTTCGCAGATAAGCCTGTATTCCATGCAGTGGAGCCCTACACCAAGAAGGAGCTGTCTGCCGTCTCTCTGCCTGACATCATCCGCACCTACAAGGTGATGGCAGCTGAGAACATCCCAGAGAACCCACTCCGCTTCCTCTACCCAGACATCCCCAAAGACAAGGCCTTCGGAAAGTACTACGCCAGGGCCACAGAGGGTAAGCAGCCAGTGACCTCTTTGTTTCAATCCTCTGTAAATATTATAATAAATAATATATGCCATTTAGCAGACGCTTTTATCCAAAGCGACTTAGTCATACGTGTATACATTTTACGTATGGGGGGTCCCGGAATAAAGAAGCATTACTGAAATCTACTTCCATTGTCCCACCAAGAGTGGCTGAAAATTCTTCTCTCTTCAGTTTGCTCCTCAATCATGCCCCTTGGTAGCAATTGTGTTCTTTTTGATTTACACAAAGCCCCTGTGAGGACCAGGATGTCTGTTTGGTAGACCATTGGGGTTGTGGAGCAGGTGGGGCAGGTGGTCTTTATCTCTGGCCCACCATTTAAATTTTTTCAGCATCGGAGCCCATGGATGTGGAGAGTCCCACCACAACAGGATACATGAAGACAGAACTCATATCAGTGTCAGAAGTGTAAGTCTAGAGTACACTTCATAATACTCAATATTCATTTATTTCGTAAAAGGTGAAGGTGCCATAAATACTGTATTTGTATTTGCAATAGTCTGGTTTGAGTATGATTGATGATCTGACTTAACTGTCATTTTCGCAATGTGTTTTAGTCACCCATCTAGACTGCAAGACAACATGATGCCCATGTCGCCAGACGTGTTCGGAGAGCTGAAGAGGAGTGTTGCACCAGTGCTCCAGTGTTGGAATAGTCCTAAGGATATTGATGCTGTGGTGAGTAAAACCTCCCCTCTGGTGCTCAAAAAAGTTTATAAAATTCCATTAAATTGCAGTCTGATGCCAAACACTATCTAAGAATTGATGAACAATGCAATCATTGGCGAATATGTAGCCGATATGTCATCATGACATTTCTCGTCCGTTATTCTTCTTCTTCATCATACTACTTGCCTCAGGCATCTGATCTCGGAGAGTTTTTACCTGAAGACTTTCAGGTATAGATAATGGTGCCGTTTTCGCCGAATAAGCATGTCTTTGCTAGTAATAACAGGCTGTGGGTGACATTTCAATGACGCAAAATAAACACTGGTGCTGTCAAACCGTACCTACTGTAGTAACTTATAGTAGTACGTGCAGTACAACTGTTTTGTGTTTTCAGCATGAGGCTCATGTATGCATGATTATCTGTAGTCTGCTACATTTCCTGACCAGTATGCAACATCCTCTAAAAATGCTTAAATCCCTTGAGATTGGAATGAATGTGCATGTTGCAAATTCAATGTCATCATGATGGCATTTATTTTGTCCCGCTAGTCTAACCTATGGTAGTTTTGCATCCATAAAGACATTTTGCTCATGTTGACTATTTATCATCCTCTGTAGATGTTTGAGAACATGCCTAACTTGGACAGCAACTGAGCCAACGGACATGTGGGACCTGATCATTTAGTCCAGAACATGTTTTATATTGAAGCCTATTTCATTTGTATCCTTTACTCTCCTTGAACTTCAGTAGTCATGTTGCAGAACATATACACTTTTTTTGTACGGAGTCAGTTTGAAAGATATACAATTACAGTAGAAATATACATTATATATTACACTCACTGGAAACAATTAGATATTTTGGTGATAATGTGTATAAACATAAAACACTTAGCTAACTACTGTAACATTCATATAATGAATGAATAGGCGCTCCTAAGTCTTTCCATGTCCATATTCAACCATATACAGTCCTGTGTGGCTCACTTGCGACGCCACGGTTGTGGGTTCGATTCACAGTAAGGGAAAAAAAGGTCTGAAAATGTATGCACTCACTACTTGTAAGTCACTCTGGATAAGACCATCTGCTAAATGACCCCAAAAAAAGAATAAAATGAGATATCATCCATCTTTAAAGTTATTTCTTTATTGTTTGATCATTGAAATAAATATATCTCCATTGCCTGCAACACACAGCTGAAGCAGATATACTTGAATGAAAACAAACAAACTGATGACATCAGTATACACCTGTGGTACATTCAAAATAATTAGTTAATGTTGAAGTTGACCTGCACCTACACAGATGAACAATAAACACTCATACATACGAGGCTTCTTGTGCAACAGGGACTGGGGATACAAAGTCAAATCACTTGAGATGAGTTATTCAATAACAATATCATAGTCATTCATCAAATCACAAGTATGTTGCATGAGTACTTTTAGTACAATAGTGTAGGGCTTGAGATTTTGAATGCAATGCCCCTCTGTCATTACCAGATTTGTAGTTGCTGTCCCTCCCATAGTCAATGACACAAACACAGACACACAAACAGACGAGTTCTCACCAAAACAACCTGACTTTTCAAGTATATGCTTATACGTTTATTTTACACTTTTTAAAAAGTGCTCCATTAGTTATGTGTTGGATAGTCTTAGTGTTATGCTTTCATATAGGCCTATAATGACAACTATTGTATCTCTACCCAAAATAGGCTTTTGGGTGAGTATGGCAAGATTTAAAGTCCACCATTGTGGAGTTGTTACGAACGAAAAACATTCATTAAAGTGTAATGCACTGTCTATAACTGTAGATAAAATCAGTGTAAAACCATATACAGTGCCTTGCAAAAGTGTTCATCCCCCTTGGCGTTTTTCCTATTTTGTTGCATTATAACCTGTAATTTAAATGGATTTTCATTTGGATTTCATATAATGGACATACACAAAAATACTCAAAATTGGTGAGAAGTGAAATTAAAAAATAACTTGTTTAAAACAATTCAAAAAAATAAATAAAGGAAAAGTGGTGCGTGCATATGTATTCACCCCCTTTGCTATGAAGCCCCTAAATGAGATCTGGTGCAACCAATTACCTTCAGAAGTCACATAATTAGTTAAATAAAGTCCACCTGTGTGCAATCTAAGTGTTACATGATCTGTCACCTGTTCTGAAAGGCCCCAGAGTCTGCAACACCACTAAGGAAGGGGAACCACCAAGCAAGCGGCACCATGAAGACCAAGGAGCTCTCCAAACAGGTCAGGGACAAAGTTGTGGAGAAGTACATATCAGGGTTGGGTTATGAAAAAATATCTGAAACTTTGAACATCCCACAGAGCACCATTTAAATCCATTATTTTAAAAAATGGAAAGAATATGGCACCACAACAAACCTGCCAAGAGAGGGCCACCCACCAAAACTCACAGACCAGGCAAGGAGGGCCTCAATCAGAGAGGCAACAAAAAGACCAAAGATAACATTGTTATCAAAAAAAAAGGTGATAAGGTGAATGCACCTATTTGTAAGTCGCTCTGGATAAGAGCGTCTGCTAAATGACGTAAATGTAAATGTAAATGTATAACCCTGAAGGAGCTGCAAAGCTCCACAGCGGAAATTGGAGTATCTGTCCACTTTAAGCCGTACACTCCACAGAGCTGGGCTTTACGGAAGAGTGGCCAGAAAAAAGCCATTGCTTAAAGAAAAAAATAAGCAAACATGTTTGTTGTTCGCCAAAAGCCATGTGGGAGACTCCCCAAACATATGGAAGAATGTACTCTGGTCAGATGAGACTAAACTTGACCTTTTTGGCCATCAAGGAAAATGCTATGTCTGGCGGCAAACCCAACACCTCTCATCACCCCAAGAACACCATCCCCACAGTGAAGCATGGTGGTGGCAGCATCATGCTGTGAGATGTTTTTCATCGGCAGGACTGGGAAACTGGTCAGATTTGATGGAATGATGGATTGCGCTAAATACAGGGAAATTCTTGAGGGAACCCTGTTTCAGTCTTCCAGAGATTTGAGACTGGGACGGAGGTTCACCTTCCAGCAGGACAATGACCCTAAGCATACTGTTAAAGCAACACTCGAGTGGTTTAAGGGGAAACATTTAAATGTCTTGGAATGGCCTAGTCAAAGCCCAGACCTCAATCCGATTGTGAATCTGTGGTATGACTTAAAGATTGCTGTACACCAGCAGAAGCCATCCAACTTGAAGGAGCTGGAGCAGTTTTGCCTTGAAGAATGGGCAAAAATCCCAGTGGCTAGATGTGCCAAGCTTATAGAGACTTGCAGCTGTAATTGCTGCAAAAGGTGGCTCTACAAAGTATTGACTTTGGGGGAGTGAATAGTTATGCACAATCAAGTTTTCTTTTTTTTTGTCTTATTTGTTGTTTGTTTCACAATAAAAAGTATTTTGCATCTTCAAAGTGGTAGGCATGTTGTGCAAATCAAATTATACAAACCCCCGAAAAATCCATTTTAATTCCAGGTTGTAAGGCAACAAAATAGGAAAAACGCCAAGGGGGATGAATACATTTGCAAGGCACTGTAGCTGACATAAGTAAACTTGTGTGACAAGACATGATAGTAATGCCATTGACACTGCTGTATCCATGAAGTGATAAATCAATGTTTCGAATGTTTGTTTTGCCCTTGAACTTTGGTAGTCAGAATGCAGTGCATTTGGAAAGTATTCAGACCCCTTGACATTTTCCACATTTTGTTACGTTACAGCCTTATTCTAAAATTGATTAAATTGTTTTTTTCCCCCCTCATCAATCTATACACAATACCCCATAATGACAAAGCAAAAACAGGTTTTTAGAAATTTTTGTAAATGTATACAAAAAATGTAAATGAAATATCACATTTACATAAGTACTCAAACCCTTTACTTAGTAGTTTGTTAAAGCACCTTTGGCAGCGATTACAGCCTCGAGTCTTCTTGGGTATGACGCTACAAGCTTGGCACACCTGTATTTGGGGAGTTTTTCCCATTCTTCTCAAGCTCTGTCAGGTTGTATGGGAAGCGTCGCTGCACAACTATTTTCAGATCTTTCCAGAGATGTTCGATCGGGTTCAAGTCCGGGCTCTGCCTGGCCACTCAAGGACATTCAGAGACTTGTCCCAAAGCCATGCCTGCGTTGTCTTGGTTGTGTGCTTAGGGTCATTGTCCTGTTGGAAGGTGAACCTTCGCCCCAGTCTGAGGTCTTGAGCGCTCTGGAGCAGGTTTTCATCAAGGATCTCTCTGTACTTTGCTCCTTTAATCTTTCCCTCGATTCTGACTACTCTCCCAGTCCCTGCTGCTGAAAAACATCCCCACAGCATGATGCTGCCACCACCATGCTTCACTGTAGGGATGGTACCAGGTTTCCTCCAGACGTGACGCTTGGCATTCAGGCCAAAGAGTTCAATCTTGGTTTCATCAGAACAGAGAATCTTGTTTCTCATGGTCTGAGAGTCCTTTAGGTGCCTTTTGGCAAACTCCAAGTGTGCTGTCATGTGCTTTTACTGAGGAGTGACTTCCGTCTGGCCACTCTACCATAAAGGCAGGATTGGTGGAGTGCTGCATAGATAGTTGTCCTTCTGGAAGGCTCCCCCATCTCCACAGAGGAACTTTGGAGCTCTGTCAGAGTGACCATCAGGATCTTGGTCCCTCCCTGACCAAGGCCCTTCTCCCCCTATTGCTCAGTTTGGCCGGGCGGTCAGCTCTAGGAAGGGTCTTGTTGGTTCCAAACTTCTTCCATTTGAGAATGATGGAGGCCACTGTGTTCTTGGGGACCTTCAATGCTGCAGAAATGTTTTGGTACCATTCCCCAGATCTGTGCCTCGACACAATCCTGTCTCTAAGCTCTACGGACAATTCCTTCGACCTCATGGCTTGGTTTTTGCTCTGACATGCACTGTCAACTGTGGGACCTTATATAGATAGGTGTACCTTTTCAAAATCATGTCCAATCAATTGAATTTACCACAGGTGGACTCCAAGTTGTAGAAACATCTCAATTTCGAGTCTCATAGCAAAGGGTCTGAATACTTGTGTAAATCATTTTTTTTATTTTTTTTGCAACAATTTCTAAAAACCTGTTTTCACCATGTCATTATGGGGTATTGTGTGTGGAGTGATGATGAGGGAATAAATAATGTAATCAATTTTAGAATAAGACTGTAACGTAACAAAATGTGGAAAAAGTCATGGGTTCTGAATACAGTGCATTCGGAAAGTTAACTTTTTTTTGTATAGAGTCAATTTGAAGCATACACAATTACTGTAGAAATATACATTATATAGTGCACTCACTTTACTGAACTGGAAACAATGAATAATTAGGTGATAATGGGTATAAACATTAAGCACTTAACTACATTGCCTTCAGAAAGTATTCACACCCCTTGACTTATATAAAATTGATTCAATTTAGATTTTGTGTCACTGGCTTACACACAATACCCCATAATGTGAAAGTGGAATTATGTTTTTAGAAATGTTTACAAATTAATAAAAAATGAAAGCTGAAATATCTTGAGTCAATAAGCATTCAACCACTTTGTTTTGGCAAGCCTAAAGAAGTTCAGGAGTAAACATTTGCATAACAAGTCGCATAATAAGTTGCATGGACTCACTCTGTGTGCAATAATAGTGTTTAACATGATTTTTTTAATGACTACCTCATGTCTGTACCCCACACATACAATTATCTGTAAGGTCCCTCAGTCGAGTAGTGAATATCAAACACAGATTCAACCACAAAGACCAGGGAGGTTTTCCAATGCCTCGCAAAGAAGGGCAACCTATTGGTAGATGGGTTAAAAAAATTATGACATTGAATATACCTTTGAGCATGGTGAAGTTATTAATTACACTTTGAATGGCGTATAAATACACCCAGTCACTACAAAGATACAGACGTCCTTCCTAACTTAGTTGCCGGAGGGGAAGGAAACCGCTCAGGAATTTCATCATGAGGCCAATGGTGATTTTTAAAACAGAGTTTAATGGCTGTGATAAGAGAACTGAGGATAGATCAACAGCATTGTAGTTACTCCACTATACTAATCTAAATGACAGTCAACAGAAGGAAGCCTGTACAGAATACAAATATTCTAAAACATGCAACCTGATGCAATAAAGTAAAACAGCAAAAAATATGGCAAATAAATTAACTTTATAACCTGAATACTAAGTGTTATGTTTGGAGCAAATCCAACACAACACATCACTGAGTACCACTCTTCATATTTTCAAGCTTGGTGGTGACTGCATCATGTTATGGGTATCCTTGTCATCGGCACAGGCAAAATCCTAGAGGAAAACCTGTTTGAGTTTGCTTTCCAACAGACACTGGGAGACAAATTCATCTTTCAGCAGGACAATAATCTAAAACACAAGGCCAAATATACAGTGGAGTTGCTTACCAAGACGGCATTGAATGTTCCTGAGTGGCCTAGTTACAGTTCAGACTTAAATTGGCTTGAAATAATTAGGTTGACCTGCACATACACAGATGAACAATATAAACACTCATACATATGATGCTTCTTGTGCAACAGGGACTGGGGATACAAAGTCAGTCAAATCCAATGAAAGCAACACTAACACTTGAGATTAGTTATTCAATAGCAATATCATATTCATTACTCGAATCACAAGTAAGTTGCCTTTAATACTGGAAGCAAGAATGCCACTTGAGGGATGCACAGATCATGAGTGGTACCAATTGCTTATGCCCCTATACAACAAGCCAGAGCAGAGGTCACAATCCAAAGTGTCTGCCAATTTTGTAGTTTAAACCAAACACCATGCATCTGTATCAAACACATTTTTTGGGGGGAAATGGTTTAATTTCCTTTTTTCCTCAAACCAATAAACTCCTTCAAAATATGATTTCCTTTCATGTTTGGCCCCTAGGACAGATGCAGTTGGCGGCTTGCGACCTCACTGTTCTCTCATATCTTTGTCATTGACTGTGAGAGAATGTTTTGTCTTCTCGCCTGAATAACAGGATCACCTTGTCATTGTGGGTGTTTACCTGGGCATGAAACCTGGCCTTTGTGGCCATCAAAACAAGTCACTCAGTATTGTTTGGACTGTGGGTTATTTCAATGTTAGCTGCATGGCTACTGAGTAAATATGGGTAGCACACAATATTTTGACCATAAGATAAAGTTGTTTGTGTTGTTACCATCATTTTTGTAAATCTTCAAAGGAAAACTCAATTTGCCCAACAGTTTGCTTCAATGGATTAATATCAGTTTTACAGATTATTAAAATACAATTGGAAGCAAGTTTATACAATGGGTTTATACACATTCCAATGTAAAAAACATGAATGATGTATAGTGTTATGGGGAAAAGGTAATTCAGAAAATCATGGCTGAATTTCACTTATAGAGAGTAAAGTGTAGTACTCTATTACTCTTCAGTGCCTCTTGTGGTGATGCCCATGGCCTCCTCCATGGCCTGTGCCCATGACCATGACCACCATCGCTATCACTACCATGACGGTCTCTACGATCAGGGCTACCGTGTTTACCGCCATGATCTCCATGGCAACCGTGGTGACCACCAGGGCTGTGTCTGCCTCCGTGGTCAACACTGCCTGCCGTCTGAGGGGTAGCAACCCTCTGGAGGACCATTGTCTCGTCCCCCAGAGTGGTTGTCCTTATCCCCAGGAGGACAGCCCCCCGGTCCCCCTGGGCCACCATGGGGCTGTATCTGCTGATCTAAGTCGTACCTTGAGGGGTGACAACCCCCTAGAAGAGAGAATCAGAAATCAGTCAAAAGGAGAATTATCATTAAAACACTGCTAGGTAAAATATGTTCATAAAATGTTATACGTAGAGCAGACAAAATAATGAGGATTTTTACCAGCGCTGCTGCCAAACATTTTCAAGTTTCCAAAAATACCATTGTCAAAAATAAAACATGTTTTATTGTCACACACTGGGTAAGTGCAAGTAACGTGTTTGTTTTAAAGGGTCAGTCATAGTACTACAGCGCCTCTGGAGCAAATTAAGGTTAAGTGCCTTGCTCAAGGGCACATCGACTGATTTTTCACCTTGTCGGTTCGGGTATTCAAACCAGGGCCCCCTAGGCTACCTGTCTCCCTCAACAAAACACTTTAGGGTGGAGTCAGTGTACAGTAACGTACATTATTAAACCAGTTTATCTTGTTGATAGAATGCCTCAAAGAGAATTGTTGCCAATGCCAGTTAGAAGAGCACATTCATCAGAATTCACACAGATGTCAGATTAAGTTTTATAATCACTGTTTTGTCATATTAATATAAAGCTATAAAACAGATTGACCTGCCCAAAAGTTCCTTGTTCAAAATCTAAAGGTATTTCAATACATTACATGTTATCAAAAGAATAATGAATACTCATTTGAGATATGCAAATACTGAATATATGGCAGAAAACAAAAATAAATAATGCATATATTTGACCGTTTTAACATAGAATGCAGATTAAATGAAGAGTGTACACGCCTGTAACTGTTTGGTAAGCAGCTCTCGATTCTGCCCTTTGTCTTGTGTGAAGGATGTTCTCTTATTTATAGGAACTGGATAAACTTACACCCTTTTATTCCCGTCATGTCATCCTGACTATTGTACTACACAGGTGGAGCTGAGGTATGGATGGGGTTCATGTCCTGTAACCCACCTTGCATCACTTTGTCATTCGGAAGCAAATAATACTACTCTATCATCTTAACTTCATGTCGAAGTGGAAGAGAGAAGAAGAAACATTGTAGTACATTTTACATTTTAGTCATTTAGCAGACGCTCTTATCCAGAGCCACTTAGTACTATTCTATTTCATGTGATTCAGGGCGGCAGGTAGCCTAGCGGTTAAGAGGTTGGACCAGTAACCGAAAGGTTGCTGGTTTGAATCCCCGAGCTAAGTAGGTGAAAAATCGGCCGATGTGCCCTTGAGCAAGGCACTTAACCCTAATTGAGCCTGTAAGTCGCTCTGGATAAGAACACTGTGATGTCCTGGATTGGTGTAGGCTGCTGCTATACAGTACATTATGCAAGTATTTAGTAAATTCCTTACAAAGCAAAGGAGCGCCATTGAGAAGTAGTTGATAAAGTATTTATTTATGTGAACCCAGTTTATTTTGTAAAGTGTATATAATTGATGGTTGTGAAAGGCTGGTTTGAGGCCTAGGCAGGCAGCGGGTGATGCTTTGGTAATGTGGTAACTTCACTCTTTTCTCTCTGGAGCATCCAGGACTGCATTAGCAGACTCCCTGGCCTCAGTAAGTAGAGCTGATGCTCTCTGTTGAGTCTGCAAAACACAAAACACTCATGTACAAGTGTAACTATGAAATAAGCGTATAACAATGTAATAAGTCACTGGCTCACCAAAATCTTGCCTTTTTTTGTTTTGATTCATTTTCCAGTATTGATAGATTACCTATGTTGTAACCTAGGCAGCAGGTTTGGAGTGAGAAAGACCTATAGGCTACATTGTAACTTACAGTCACTTTGAAGGACTCATCTGTGATATCCTTGAGGTTGATCACAACGTTATAGTAGGCCCCAAACACTGCTGTTTCCAGGGCTTTAGCCGCTACCTGCAATGCCATGAAAAATAACCATATAAGGAAGATGTTTTGTAGGCTGTCTACAGTACAATACATGTCATAACTCTGGGGCATCTGTCAGAAAACGTTTTGCAACCATACTTAACAGTGTCCTGACGTTTTGGAATGCTGTTTTACATAATGCCAGTAGGATGGTATGTGTAGAGAAGTCCATAGACAGACAGGGACTCTGTTCATGGTTCGGTCACTGTAAAACTGTCTCTCAGTTAGACCCCTCATACAGTACCTGGAGGTCAGACTTGCAGGCCACGTTTCCGTAGAGCACCATTTCCTGTAGACAAGGCCACAGCAGGTTGACTCGTTCAGCCAGAGACAGTGGGACCTCCACGGCCTGCTTCAGACCCTCCTGCATGGCAGCTTCCCTCCTGTGGCAGGAACAGGGGTAGGGGTAATGGTAAGGCAGGATTAGGTAGGGATAGGGAAGAGGCAGGTTAGAAGCAAGACCAGGGTAGGGGCAGAGGCAGGATTAGGGGTGGGGATAGGTATAGGAAAGAGGAAGAGTAGAGAGATGAGATAGATTTGGAGCATGACAAGACTACACCATGACTACAAGACTACACCTTACATACTGTAAGATCAGGTGGGCTGATGGTAAATGAACTACAGTAAACTAGTCTTTGGGAAAAGCCTGCTTTACACGTGTACAGGGATAGGCCAGGTTGCTTTCCTGGTGTGAGGACAGGTGAGGGCAGGATACAGGAGAATGTACAGTAATGAGTTTCCATAGATCTCAATCTGAAGTAAAGATTCCATAAATGGTTTGAAGCAGTTCCAACGTGCTGTGCTGTTTAGAGATGTGTGTGTGCGTAATTACACAACTACTTTAATGACATCTTGGATTCGACAGAACTGCCATATATTGTAGCATGGCAATCACCTTCTAACTTCATCTGTTGTGTTTCTTGGCATCTTCAATGCAGCCTGAAACAGAGAAAGTGAAACCATATAAAACAGGAGTAAATGATAAGACTGCATATAGTGTCAGCAAAGCCTATACAAGCCACATTTATTCTCACATCACAATTAAACACAATGTAATACCATCAACATTTAACAATGGTGAGAATGCAACAGTCGTTTGACAAGGGACCGGCTATAACTACTATGTTAGATGGAAGTGATCATTGACAGGTTCATTGACAGAGTCAAAAAGATCTAGATAGTTGTACTAAACTCTTCTTTGTTCCCTGAAGGTTATATCAACTCTCCTTTTCCACTAAAAGATTACGTTCTACTACATTTTCATAGCAAAGCCACAAGACAGCAAACATCAAGATCTTACCTTGGGTCGAACCTTCAACGTAAGCATTTACAAGGAACAAAAACAGCTTTTATCACTCATTCTTCACCTGAACATTTATAATCAGAAGAAATATTAATCATATTTTGTATGACTCTCTGCTTAGCTAAAAGGCAGGGCAAGGTCGCATCAGGTAGGGTCGCATCGGGCGGCAGGTAGCCTAGCGGTTAGAGCATTGGGGCAGTATCCGAAAGGTTGCTGGTTCGAATGCCTGAGCCGACAAGGTGAAAAATTAGTCTGTGCCCTTGAGCAAGGCACTTAACCCGAATTTGTTCCAGGGGCGCCGTACTACTATGGCTGACCCTGTAAAACAACACATTTCACTACACCTATGTGACAATAAACCTTTTTTTTTTTTTTTTTTTTTTTTTCCAAAGCATAAGTTTAGCTAAGTCTTTCTTTCTTAGCTTGGAATCCAATCTGAATATGCTCTGAAACGGAATAAAGTGAAACAATAGTGGAAAATATTATTTTAGGATTTCAGGCTAGTTCTTCCCTGTATAGTTCCTGCTTTCCCTAGCCCGGTTAAACCAGACTGAAGGCTTCGATCTGGTTTAACCATGCTATGTTTTCCTCTCACCATGTAGCGACTGAATGCCTTGGAGTCTGCGTCCACCATTACCAGCAGTTCATTCATGGCCTGATGGAAGGGAGGGATGAGTCTCCTCATGATACTGTCCAGGCTGTCAAACTGCCTCTTCCCATAGGTCATCTGACCCACCATGGCTCCTAGAGCAGCCCCCTGAAACGTGCACACACACAGACACACACACACACCTTTGACTCCTCCTTGTATTGTATCTACTTTATATTGGTTTATTCCTATGTGCTGGGCAATGTCATAAAGGGAATATAGTAATCTACATGATATTAAAGATGGTTTGTACCATTGCAGCGACGGCAGCAGAGACTGACCCTCCTCCTGGAGCAGCGGTTCTGGCCCCCACGCTGCGGACAAACTGCTGCAGAGACAGAGACACCAGACGCTTGTCCTTGTCAGTCCTCTCCACCATGTACCTAGCGCCACAACATAGAAATAGATTTGAATGACTAGAATGTAAAAGTCCCTTAGACCATGGAAATAGTGCACTCATTGGTACTCTCATATATAGATTATATTTATATGGCCATAGCAGTCTGCTGCCTGGCTTTAAAAACCATGTCCAGCACATTCCAGAGATAGAAATAGATCCAATAGATCTGCACTCACTCTATGATTCTCTCTTTGGGGTCGAAAGGCCCAAGTGAATCAAGCCCAAGTTTACTGATGACCAGGCGGACCTTGTGCTCCTCCTCCACAATGAAGAGCCTGTCTTTCTGGATGTAGAAGTCAGCACAGTCCAACACGGCTCTCAGAGGCATGAGGCCTACAATCTGAGAGCCCACCACTGGCAGGTTCAGGTCCTGGGGAGAAGAGGAAGGAAGGAGAGGTGTCAAAGTGGCTCAACGTGTTGACATTATTCGTTGTCCTTATGTCACTGGTTCAAAACACCAGATCAGTGAGAGGGTTTAGTACAATAATGTTGTACTGTTTTCAGCTGTGGTTGTTGTTGTTGTTGTGGTTGTGGTAGCTCCTTGCCTTGGCAGCTCTGCAGATCTCTTCGTAAACAGTGTGGACGGGTGTCAGCTCAAAGTCCAGGATGTTGGTGGACACCTGGGCTATGTTCGCCTCTTCCAGGTACCAGCCCATTCCCTGCACGTTCTTCAGCAGACCCGGCTGCAATACAAATCAATCAAGTTACTCTCTTTGGAAGCAGACAAGGCATATGACTCAAAAGGAGGCCTTTATTAATTCAGCATCAGTCATAAAGAAGAGGATAACAACAATGTCACACAAAGATGTGAAGGAATCTCTTCCAAAGTAGCTGTGTGTCAGTCATCTCTGACATTGGATGATCAAGATGTACAGTAGCGAGCCTACCCTACCTGGTCTTTGCTTCTGCCCTGTTTCCCGGATATCTAGTGCGATCCGGTGGGCTTGTTCCTTGGTGCTGAGAAGGTTTATGTTGTAGGCAACCAGGAACTTGCGAGCGCCTGTTACTGTAGCTCCCCAGGAGGGCACGAAGGTGGCAGGGCCATAGTCAGGAGCCCACTCTGTCCTCTTCAACTGAGGATAACAGACACAGCGGCATAATTTAGTGCTTCCGACCCCTCTTAAACATTGTGTGTTTGAGCTACAGACTTTGTTTTGTTTTACATTGGATTCGTCTATTTCTTCTGCATCCGCTGATGCCAACCATTAGCCTGGGGGTTAAGCTAGAGCAGTGTTTGTGAGACAAGGGCGGATCCAGAAAATGGTTATTCTCACAAAAACGTCTGTAAAGTCAGAACGGTTTGAGCTACGAACTATTATGACCCCACTATGAAAAGCTGAGACTCTCATGAACTTTGCTCTATGACGCTCACAAGCCACACAAGAGTCGTTATAAAGGTAAGAGATCTTCTACATAGAAGATCATACACAATTATTGCACATAATGTATAATACTGTAATAAGTTCACATAGTTGCTGTCACAAACACCAATCTCCACACAGTTGTCAACTGACTAGATGGATATTCATTTCCCACTGAGCAAACAATCTGTACTTACAGCATTCTTATAAATAACATTTCTATCAGGTTTTTGCTTGGCGGACTTTATTTTTTATTGACATTTATGACAATAAAACGAATGAATGCAACTGTTTATGTCAACCTGTGTTGTGTTCCACTTGTAGCCCTGGTTGTCTTGAAAATAGTATGGTAAAACACTTCAATGTGAGGCTAGATATGAGGGCAGAGCAAGCAGATAACTGAAAGTAGTGAAAGTACTGCCTTTGATTTTTTAGCTTATTTTTTCGCAGATCTATGCTCTTTTACAATGATGGGGAAATGTTGCCCATAGGGTATGAATACAACGAAGTTAGGTCAAACTCACTTTCTCAGACAAGGCCTCATACTCTCCTGCCCGGACAGAGGGAAGAGATCTCCTGTTCTCTTTCCTCGCTGCTTCTCCATAAAGATACACTGTGGAGAAACGACAACGTGTCTTATTCACCTTTATGTGGCTTTTTGAGAGCAATACCATATAGGAAAGAATCCACAGAATCAAGGGGCACTGCACTGAAACTGGCTTTGTCTACAGCTAAGTAAATGGCCAGTATGTAAACTATAGGTCAATAGATCAGAGAGGAAAACCTACCAGGTACATGCAGCACATCTGTTAACTGCTGGGCAAAAATGTTGGCACAGTTGACACAGTCCCTCCATAGTGACATTCTGGACAGGGATGAAGGGGCACACGTCCATGGCGCCCATCCGTGGATGCTCCCCTACAACAAACAAACGACACTAAACAACTTATCAACAGTACTTAGCTACCCCTTATTTACACTTAAAGTGAGGTGGAGAGGAGTCGTGTGGTATCTTTGAACTATAGCCTTTGAACATAACTGTTTGACTAAGTCATATGAGAGGGGTCAGCAGTTTCTGTCTCTCTTTTTAGCTCTCTCTCTCTATCTCCTACCTGAGTGTTTGGTCATATCAATGAGTGGGAAGGCAGTGCGTGCAGCGTTCAGTGCACCCTCCACCACAGCCTGTGGCGAGCCTACGAAGGTGTAGACTGTACGGTTGGTGGAGGATCCAGGGTCCACGTCGAGCAGACTGCATCCCTCCGTGCTGGAGATAGCCTCTGCTATGGCATCAATCACCTGGAATGGAAGCAAGTCACATTGACTCTTATAATAGGTTTCGTCCACATACAGTTTTTCAGAAAACATTTTGTTGGTATCTCGAGATCATATTCAGGATTGAGATTATACTGTAAAATTGTTTGTAATTGGTTTGTTTGCTTAGGTATTCACAGGCTCCATGAGCCCCCCTTGATTACAGACACTGATCTCATAAAATATAGAAAAAAATGTCAAATAAAAATAATGTTCTTGGTAATCAAGATCGATGATTCAGACAGAAAGTCTTCTTACATGACCAATATAAAGCTATCATGTGTATTGTGTTAATCACACCACAGACTACTACTAACAGCTTCCTTCTGCTGTGCCAACAGGTAATCCACTTTCTGTATCTCCCATGCCCACTCACCTTTTTGTTCCGGCCCTCTGAGAAGTTGGGCACACACTCCACCAGCTTAGCCATGATGCGTAATAATCACAGAGTCGGGTCGTCCGAGACAAGGAATCAGACCAATTTAAGGCAGAAGTGTATTCCCCCCTTTCTCTCTGCACACACCAACCCATCCAGTCTCTCTCTTCATCCCCAAACGGGACATTTAAGCAGCGGTCTGTCCCTCTGTAACACTGGTTGAATCATTAACTTGCTCCAATGTCCTCTTATCTAGGTCAGCTGTCAGTGATTCCAGGCTGCTCTAGTCTAATATTTACCAGGACCTGGCGCGGAAGGCGCCAGCCTCACATGCAAGCTTCACAGACACTAATCCCTGATTCCCATAGGTTACATTTAAATACTGGAGCACCTGATGCGAAGGGTGAAGGAATAAATTCAGTATGATCAAAGGAGGTATCCAGGCTGACAGACAGATAGCTGGTGAACTCTCCACTCTAGCTGTTACCGCTGCTTTCTCACCATAGCCATACTAAACACTTGGCTAAGTCATATTGGATGATATCTCAGGGTCAAAAAGAAGAATGATAAGTCCAATAATTATGATTGAAATGTGGAGTAGAGCACAGATCTAGACCCACTGTTGCATTATCATATTGCATTCATTGTGTATTCATCTCTTGTATTTGTGGTTTGCAGACTTTCTGAACATTTTGGTACCAGTAACACCATTTCCTAAATAGGACACATGATATGCACCATCACCAATAGGATTTCTTACATCTGAATCAAAGGGCTTCATGTTGGGTATTATTAGCTATGGCAGTAGTGGCTCCTATTATAGCCTCTGTGACCTTTGTCCCAAAGGATTAAGCAGTCTCGAACGGTCAAACATCTTCAGAAGTCAGCATTGATCTAGGTGATCAAAGCATTACTCAGCTAAGTAGCAGTCAAGCAGGCAGATTCTTATTATCCAAATTGACAGGTTGACTAGTTGTTTTTATGCAAGATGTAGCCTACTACTTTGGTCTTGATCCACTGAAGATGCAACTTGATCCAGGCTTCTCAAACGTCTTCTGTGCTAGGGACTGTGTTCTAGCCAACTGTTGAAGAATTAACTGACATCAATCAATGAACACCCGTCTATGGTTGCATCACATCATCCCCCCAAAACAAACAAATACAGTCGGCTGAACTGGTTAATGAGTAATGCTACAGAGGGGATCTGGATGGACTGAGCTGCTTTTTTCGAACTGGCCAAATCTTTGAGCGCCTATTGGTGCAGTGGAATACTCCTCCTACTACCTGGTCCTATTGACATACATTGGTACATGGCATTGAATTCAATGCCAATGAATAAAACAGATAATCGTTGAAATAGAATGAAGTCTAACTCCTTGTTTCCAGTGGCGGCTCCTGAAAAAATTCTCAGGGGGTGCAATTTTTCTGATGATTTAGGTGACCTACACACATTTTTAAAAAGATATGTCCAGCAACAACATGAAGACAGGGGCAGCATATAAGTCAATACCAGAAGCATTTATTGACTGATCTCAAAAGTGTTGGCTTACCAGGGTTGGATGGAGCCCTCAGTTTCATCTTTGCCTCGCAAAGCTAACTCAAACACTCCGCAAAAACTTCACACACTGGATTAGCCGGCTGAGGATGTGGCGGTTCTTGCTAATGTCGTAGTAAATATATTTGTTATAGTGAATATGGAATATGATATGTTGAGTAAAATGTTGTGCTAAGATCTATTTAGGTCAGGAGCTGGTTATAAGTTCTGTTCCTATCCAATAACAATGGACAAAAGGGTCCTATCTTGTCAGCCTTGTCAGCAGGTGGCCAAGGACAACACCCACGCCATAGGCCTCTCAGTTCTTCCAACTCACGAGTTCTTGCTCTGAGGACACACACACACACACACACACAAACACACACACACACACATCATCACTGTTAAACACACACACACACACACACACATCATCACTGTTAAACACACACACACACACACACACACACAAAAAATCCCCTCTCTTAGGCTGAACATTTGAAGACAGAGAACCCGACTCAGAGCCAATGCAACAGTGACAGTAGCCTGGAGGGGACCTCGCCCAACTCATCAGGACCAATCAGAAGATCAGAACTACTAGATTCAACCTACTTCATTTATTGCATAAAATGTCTGCACACAATGTTTCGGGGCTCTCTTCAGATAATAATAATAATATGCCATTTAGCAGACGCTTTTATCCAAAGCGACTTACAGTCATGCGTGCATACATTTTTGTGTATGGGTGGTCCCGGGGATCGAACCCACTACCTTGGCGTTACAAGCGCCATGCTCTACCAGCTGAGCTACAGAAAGTGGATACTCATGGATGCGCATCGCAATTGTAAAATGTCAACACAATTGGAGACACCACGTCATTTTTGGAGACATGTTATTGACAGTAAACTATTGTAGATGCGACTGCTAACTAAATAAAACATTTTAGCTGGCTAGCTAATCATCTTAGCTAAATGTGGGGCAAACAATTCAGTTATTTACCGTTAATTTGAGGGATTGGGGTGAAAGAAATCGAGTTACATAGTGATACTTTACGATATACTGTATTGACAATATCGCAATATTTTAGCGCTAGTTGGCTGTACCTGCACCAAAACACCATTATTGTTCCTTCATAGCTTGTTCTCAATCTTTTCACATTGGGAGCCAATTTGTTTTCAGCACTTTTATTTCCATGACTGATCAAAACTCGTTCTCATGGCTTTCTGATCCCTCTGCAACAGACATATGGTGCGCAATAAAATCACAGTATCGAATCGCAATACGTATAGAATCATGAGACTCGCAATGCTGATGCATATATCTTATCGTGAGGTTCCTGGCAATTCCCAGCCCAAGTTCATTTGCCACAACAAATCTCTTCGCTAGCAAACGCGATGTCTTCTCCAAAACGGCAATGTGTCTCCAGCAATGTTTACTTTTTTGACGTTCTATGGCATCTCCACTTTCCAAGCATATATGACCACATGTAATATTTTGGTAAGTGATGCAAATAGTGAACTATGTAGGGCCAGGATGTAAAATATATGTAGCTGCAGCAATTTCTCTTATCTGATATGGTAAGTAATGGGGCTTAATTTATAGCTCCCTAAGAGTTTGACGAACGGGTCCGTGCACGCGATTCCAGATATCTTTACCTCTGAATAAACTGCCTTTATTATACCATATCCACCCTGTCCAAAGTCTCTACTTTGTCTCAGTTCTCCAGTAAACTTGTGATTATCAACACTAACCTCATCGTTGTGGCGGCGGACAGCTAGCCTGTATCCCTCATCAAGTTGAGTGGCAATGTTATTTTTCCGTTCGTACCAATTTTTGGAAAATGCTCGGGTGTAGGACTTTCCGCCTTTAGTAGAAACCTGTTGAATTATTAAATTTGGTCTGGGAGGTCCTAATTGTTTCGTTGCCAATTTATCTTCATTTGTTCGCCGACAAAAAGGAACTTCTTTCAAAGACACATCCGCTCTTTTCTCAGTTACGTTCATGGTTACGTTACGTTACGTATGACGAAAGCGCGTAAGTGCAAGCCCTCAGACACCCATAGAGATTGTATTGAAGGCTCTGAAATTTGAAAAAAATTGATTTTACATTAGAGGCTATGAGAGACTTCTGGGCGATTTTCAACCTGACTGAAATCGCCCCAAAAGGGGGGGGGAGCCATTTGAAGCAACGACTTTAGCCTGATTCGACATTTAGTGGCAGTGTGGCACTGTGGCAGATCAGACGTATAGATTACAACACTGATAACTACTGTTGCCGTGATATAATTGATTAGAAAAAAAATCCCTTCCTTTTCCCGTTTGGCAGTGCGTCGCCCATATCGCCCTATTGAACAGGCCGCCCCTGCTTGTTTCACTCTGTGGTCAACTCAATCTTTAGTTGCTGAATGTGTAGGATGCAGATCATCAGAAAGGTTTATGTACACACATCACAATTGCGAGTATAATGAAATTGAATATTATCAAAGATTACCACTCTGATAATATCAATGTAGCAAGGTTTCTATTTAGGCATGTAGTAATGGGATTTTTTTATGGACCTCAAGCTCAAAACACACAAAAACGACAACGCAATCAAATGCCTTCATGAAATACACCAGTATAAGTAAATTAATCCACAAATACCTATATAATTATATATATATACACTACCAGTCAAAAGGATAGACACACCTACTCATTCAAGGGTTTTTCTTTATTTTTACATTGTAGAATAATAGTGATGACATCAAGACTTTGAATTAACACATATGCAAATCAAAATTAATGTTATATTTGAGATTCTTCAAATAGCCACCCTTTGCCTTGATCACAGCTTTGCACACTCTTGGCATTCTCTCAACCAGCTTCATGAGGTAATCACCTGGAACACATTTCAATTAACAGGTGTGCCTTTGTCGTGTCGTGTCGGCTACAGGTGCTCTTGCTGTAAAACAAAGGAGTCTGCCTATGCTGCCCTTTGATTAGAAAGTCTTTATTCATTATCACAAGCTTACAGCATAAGTTTACAGACACGCGTTGTCTGGAGAGCAGTGGCCTCGAAGTATAATAACCGCTCTGGGGTTTATTGTCTAAAACCCTTCTTATATAGACAATACCAAAAATAAGGGTTACCCCCTCTTCTGGCCAATCACCAGTCTCCCCTCGGGCGTCACCCTCCAAGCGGCACATTTCAAATAACATCATAAAACATCCCCCCTCTGGCGCTGAACAACCAACATTCCATTTCGTCATGAAAAACATTTAGCACCATCATAATCTTAATACACTACACCTTCTTAAAAGTTAATTTGTGGAATTTCTTTCCTTCTTAATGCGTTTGAGCCAATCAGTGTTATGACAAGGTAGCGGGGGGTATACAGAATATAGCCCTATTTGGTAAAAGACCAAGTCCATATTATGGCAAGAACAGCTCAAATAAACAAAAAGAAACGACAGTCCATCATTACTTTAAGACATGAAGGTCAATCAATACGGAACATTTCAAGAACTTTGAAAGTTTCTTCAAGTGCAGTCGCAAAAACCATCAAGCGCTATGATGAAACTGGCTCTCATGAGGACCGCCACAGGAATGGAAGACCCGGAGTTACCTCTGCTGCAGAGGATAAGTTCATTAGAGTTACCAGCCTCAGAAATTGTAGCCCAAATAAACACTTCATAGAGTTCAAGTAACAGACACTACTAAAAGAACACCAATAATAAGAAGAGGCCTGCTTGAGCCAAGAAACATGAGCAATGGACATTAGATCGGTGGAAATGTGTCCATTGGTCTGGAGTCCAAATTGGAAATGTTAGGTTAAAACCGCCATGTCTTTGTGAGACACGGTGTGGGTGAACGGATGATCTCTGCATGTGTAGTTCCCACCGTAAAGCATAGAGGAGGAGGTGTTATGGTGTGGGGGTGCTTTGCTGGTGACACTGTCTGTGATTTATTTAAGATTCAAGGCACACTTAACCAGCATGGCTACCACAGCATTCTGCAGTGATACGCCATCCCATCTGGTTTGGGCTTAGTGGGACTATCATTTGTTTTTCAACAGGACAATGACCCAACACACCTCCAGGCTGTGTAAGGGCTATTTTACCAAGAAGGAGAGTGATGTAGTGCTGCATCAGATGACCTGGCTTCCACAATCCCCCGACCTCAACCCAATTGAGATGGTTTGGGATGAGTCAGACGGCAGAGTGAAGGAAAAGCAGCCAACAAGTGCTCAGCATATGTGGGAACTCCTTCAAGACTGTTGGAAAAGCATTCCGGGTGAAGCTGGTTGAGAGAATGCCAAGAGTGTGCAAAGCTGTCATCAAGGGTGGCTATTTGAAGAATCTCAAATATAAAATATATTTTCATTTGTTGAACACTTTTTTGGTTACTACATGATTTCCGCCCTCCAAGACACATACAGCACCCGATGTCACAGGAAGGCCAAAAAGATCATCAAGGACATCAACCACCCGAGCCACTGCCTGTTCACCCCCGCTATCATCCAGAAGGCGAGGTCAGTACAGGTGCATCAAAGCTGGGACAGAGAGAATGAAAAACAGCTTCTATCTCAAGGCCATCAGACTGTTAAATAGCCATCACTAGCACATTAGAGGCTGCTGCTGCCTATTGAAATCACTGGCCACTTTAAGAAATGGAACACTAGTCACTTTAATAATGTTTACAGTCACTTTTATAATGTTTACATATCTTGCACTACTCATCTCATATGTATATACTGCATTATATTCTATAATATTCTACTGTATCTTAGTCCGTGCCGCTCTGTCATTGCTTGTCCATGTATGTATATTTTCTTAAATTCCATTCCTTACTAGTTTTGTGTGTATTAGGTATACGTTGTGAAATTGTTAGATATTACTTGTTAGATATTACTGCGCTGTCAGAGCTAGAAGCACAAGCATTTCACTACACCCGCTATAAAATCTGCTAAACACGTGTATGTGACAAATAACATTTGATTTGATTTGATTTCATAGTTTTGATGTCTTCACTATTATTCTACAATGAAAAAGTTAAAATAAAGAAAAACCGTAGGTGTGTCCAAACTTTTGACTGGTATGAGACAAAGGAATGTGTAGCATTCGGGAAAGTAGTGGTAAGTGCTAATTGTAGGGTGCCCATGGGGCTGGGGATCAGGCAGGCGAGAGAGGCAGGTTGAGGTTTCCAGGGTAAGAGTAGTGAAGAAGTTGTCGTATGCTGAGGCAGTGAAGAAAGTAGAGGAAGAGGGGTCAAGGGGGAGGAGTGGTGAGAGTAGTAGATATGTACCATTACAGAGGGATAGGCCAACAAGTGATATATGTTTCAGTAAGATTGGTTATTAATTGTACTGCAGGGATGGAACGTAAGTCAAAGAAAATTGAGGTTGTGGTGGCAGCTGCAGAGAGGTATTTGGGTGTGCGAGACTTAACATCAGAAGAGTTACAGGGTGTGTTAAGTGGTGATGTTTAATAATTTTAGGTTGAGGGCATGAGGTAGGAATAAATAGATGTAAATAGTGGAGTAGGGTGGTGTTTAATTTTTTTTTTGTTTATTGATTTTTTTTTTTTTTTACATTTGTGAGTGTAGTGTTAGATGGTAGGGTATTTCTTTATTTTATTTTTCAAGCAAAATATTGAGGGAGTTGTACTCCAGTCTAGTAGGTGTCGGAAATGCAACATATTGGATGCCAACCGCCGTTAAACCTCATCGAAGAAGAAGAAGAAGAAGGGCAAAATTAGTTACGTCACTTTCCCAGCGTATCACGTGAGGGAGGCACGTCTGAGTTGAAAGGTTAAACGCAGTTGCGCTCTCGCGAGCTCGTTCTCTGTTTTCACAACATAACATATTTTAATATTTTACGAAACGTTGTAAATTGTCTAAAATATCCAAGTGCTGCAGAGAATGCTGGCTACAGGAGCAGTAAGTACATTAAAAATGTTTCTAGCTTGCAAGCGTTAGCTAGCTAGTTTTAACAATAGCTAGCATAAGGCTTTTTTTTGCTGGCATAAGGCCCTTACTTTGGCCAGTACTGTTGCTAGCTAGCTAATGCTAAACTTGTTACAGAGATGTTTTGAACCCCTCTTGTGGCAAACTGTTTGGATAATACTTGCATTTGAATGAGCCAGCTACTAGCTATGGTAGCTAATTATTATTTGTGGGAAAGTTACTGTATCCATGAAAGTAACGTTAATTTACATATTGTTGACTTTTGGTTAGCTACCGTTCGGTAGCCAGCTCACTAGCTAGCTACCTAGCTAACTCATTCATTCATAAAGGTGGCAAGAAACACATTGTTAACCCTGTTATAACTTGCCCCCAATGGCAGTAAACGGCCATAATTCAAACACAATTTCAATTTAGTTCACGATGTCCACCTCTCCTGTAAAACAGGCTGTAACCACGGCTCTGGCCCAAGTGGATAGGGAAAAGATATACCAGTGGATCAACGAGCTGTCCAGCCCTGAGACTCGCGAGAATGCCCTGCTCGAGCTCAGTAAGAAACGGGAGTCCGTGCCAGATTTGGCTCCAATGCTATGGCACTCCTGTGGCACAATAGCTGCTCTCCTGCAGGTAAGATTGTGGACATAATTCGCTGGCTAGTCTCTAGCAGGATGTAGCATGGTTTTCCTCTCTGTGAGTGTGCCGCTAAACCTTGATGATGGTGGGGATGATGATGACCCTCGTCTTACTCTCTTTCATAAATAGGAAATTGTCAACATCTACCCTCAATAAACCCCCCAACCCTCACCGCTCACCAGTCCAACAGAGTTTGCAATGCATTAGCACTTCTGCAGTGTGTGGCCTCTCATCCAGAGACAAGGTGGGTCCCTTGATTTTCTATCAACATGATTGAATTGTACAGTGCACTTAACAAAAACAGTTAGTGTATTCTTCTTCTGTATGATGTGAAATGTTTAACTTATGTACTGTGTTGTCTTTCACAGATCGGCGTTTCTGGCAGCACACATTCCTCTATTCCTGTACCCCTTCTTACACACTGTCAGCAAAACACGACCCTTTGAGTACCTCCGACTCACCAGCCTAGGAGTCATTGGTAAATATATTGTATATAATTTTTGTGGTTCTATTGCTATGATGCGTTCTCTCTGTCTTTTCTTCACTCTCTCTATCTCACTCTCTGATGTTGTCATTGCCTAAGTAATGAAATTATCCAATTACTTTGATAATACAGTATGTCATGTATGTTTCTCTATAACTTGTCCCTATTTGATTGGCAGGTGCCTTGGTCAAAACAGATGAGCAGGAAGTGATCAACTTCCTGTTGACGACAGAAATCATTCCCCTGTGCCTTCGCATAATGGAGTCCTGGCAGTGAGCTTTCCAAAACGGTACATATCTCCTATTCTCCATGTATCTCTATCTCTCTCTCTGTAGCTCTCTTTCTCTCTGTATCGCTCGCTCTCTGTATCGCTCTCTCTATCTCTGTGTCCTCTCTCTCTCTGCCTCTCAAAGATAAATGTATTTCAACCTTCATTTTTTGTCCGACAGGTAGCAACTTTTATACTACAGAAAATACTCCTTGATGACACAGGGCTGGCATACATTTGCCAAACGTATGAACGCTTCTCCCATGTGGCCATGATACTTGTAAGTTCAAGGTTAACCAATATTCAAAATATTATACTTTTTTTTAGACATTGGTTGCCTCCAAAATGATTGTTTTTACACAACTGTCTCTTTTTCAGGGCAAAATGGTTCTTCAGCTGTCCAAAGAGCCCTCTCCGCTCGTCTTTTGAAACATGTTGTCCGCTGTTACCTACGCCTGTCAGACAACTCCAGGTATTGAAATCAACTCTTCGACCCGCTGTTGCTTGTCTCATTTAGCCTGCGTTCAATCATTCAGTGTTTTGAAGTGATTTTCCAGGAATGACTAAAAAACAATATTGGGGAAATGATGTTGGGAACTCTGAAAACAGTCGATGTGGTCATGGTCTTATCTTTGATAAGATCCTGCTGATAGTGGCTTACTCACTATCATAACTAACATGACTTTGTTTTTCTCACCTCTGCCCCCCACACCAGAGCCCGAGAGGCCCTCCGTCAGTGTCTACCAGACCAGCTTAAAGACACCACGTTTTCCCAGGTCCTGAAGGATGACACCACCACCAAACGCTGGCTGGCACAGCTGGTGAAGAACCTACAGGAAGGCCAAGTCACAGACCCCAGGGGCATCCCTCTGCCCACACAGTAGCTCCCTCACCTCTCCAGCAGGGTTGCACAATTATGGTAACTTTCCCATGATTCCCAGGTTTACCAAGACTTTCCTGGATTCAGTATGGAATAATCAGAAAATCTGGGAATTTTCCAATGGGATTTATGTAAAACCTGGGAATTTTGACAAAGTTACTGGAATTTTGCAACCTTACTTACCATGCAGCTGCACTGAGTGACACCCCACCAGCAAGTACCCAACTTCCAGAAACAGGAAAAAGCAACCAGTTTGAATGACAGACGGACTCATAAAGGGCCACTTATTTTGTGAAGAAAGACTGTATTGAATGAAAGCCCTCTACTCAGCCGTTTTCTTACAGTATCTTTCATTCAGATCAATCTGCCTGCCCTATCTCCAGAAGTGTATGGATGCATTTTCACTTGGTCTCAAACTATTAGTTATATAATTTTTCTCAAGGACATTTTTGAGTCTTCACTTCACTAAGTGTTCTGAAATTGAAGTAGACGGCACAATAAAATGTTACACCTTGACATATGCGATACTGTTTATGTGGCATGCTTGCTCTGATGTGCAATAATGAATTGTAATAACATGTTACAAAGTAACTGCTATGTAGTTACATGGATGTGTTATTGATATACACATCTCAAATAGGCTAGTGTATGAAAATGAACTGAAATCAAGCTGCTTCTGTATTGTGTACATTACAGAGGTTGCTGCAAGGTAAACGTGTTTGGTGTGCTTCACAGTGTTGACAGATAAAGGGACCCCCCATTTGAGCCTTGGCCTTGTCTATCTATGTGAAACCTGAGCTGCTGCAGTGTATTATTGATGCTGTGGAACCTGAGTAGTAGGAAACAGTCAAGAGGGGAGACTCGGTCAGAAAAATACGTTAATATTCTCAGTGCTAAACTGTAGAGGTAACTCCAGCCTCAACACAACCTTGTTCTCTGTCAATGGCAAAGCATGTGAACTTTTCTTATTGAGTAGTGCCTCGTTGCTCTTTAAACTCTCCTCCTCTGACCCATCTTCTAACACGGCAGCAGGGGAACTGGAGAGACACATGTTTCATGGCCAAGGGCTTAGTAACTTAAGAAGGGACTGTCTCTAAGAAGCAAGGCAGGTATGGTTGGTTCAGGCCAAGTGTACAGGGCCTCGGAGTTTGGCCAGGGGAGTAAAATGATCCATAGGTTGGTGTGGACTACTCAGTCATAATCATATGAGTGCCTATTGGGGAGGCTGGCCAAAACAAAAAAAACAGTGACCTGATGTGCCAAGTGTGAGGGTACTGCATCTTTGATGAGTACGGTGTCTCCCTTTAGGTAATTGGCCCCTGTCTGTTGATAGCTTTAAGCTTTTTTGCTTGTGTTCACTTGGGCTCATTGCATCAGGTTTAGTTGTCTTGAACAAATCTCAAATCACTTCAGTGTGTTAACATGTTTAAGTTCTGTTTTAAAAGTCCTGTATACAAAATAAGCTCAATGATGTGTGGCATACTCTATATACAGTAGAGTAATGCTGGTAACATGAGGTTAGTCGTTTCTGGAAAAGTATGACCCCAGTTGTTCAGTTTGGGGCACCTACATAATCTTTCACCTCCTTATGGATGAATAGTGCCTTTTTATTTATCAAAGGAAGACCAAAAATGTGTTGCTGAAGCTTTAAAGTAATAACACACATTTTGAACTGGGCTGCTGGCTCAGTTACTTGATCTTTGTACAGCTCATTACATTTCAAACTGTGACCATTTAGCAGTAAAGTGGACCCTTTGAATGGAAAAAAACTAAACAAAGACGAGAAGGTTGGATGAATGGGGGGAGGGATAGAGTGGAGGAGGGAAAGGGTGTGTGTCAGTGTGTTGGCGACTGTGTTGACTCAGTAAGGATCAGCTATCCCTGCCTGCCTCTCTCGGCGCTCTACAGCAGCATGCAGAGCCAGAGCTGACCCAGACAGACAGGGCCAGCTCCCTCCCTGTCTCTCAAGCTACACAACCACAACAGGCACAGCACCCACCTGGACCCAGCTGAGATGCCCCTCCATCGGGTGAGTCAGTAGCTACCCTCTCTCCACCTGCTGTCCCTTCATTCTATGTCTGTCAATACATTCATTCCGCCATGTTTGCTAGCCTACTGACTACAGTATGTAGAAAATAACTTGAACTGTAAGATAAGCCTCAATTAGTAACATCATTTAAAATGTGTTGCAGGGTTCTTGGTGAGGATGAATTAAATTATTTGGGAGACATGGGTTTTGTTTGAGTTTTTCTGAACCCAGTGAAATGATGTGGTCAGGCTAAGGGCTGTATCCACGCACTCCGCGTTGCGTCGTGCATAAGAACAGTCCTTAGCCGTGGTATATTGGCCATGCCTTATTGCTTAAATATATACATACAAAAATAATATATATATATATATATATACACACACACACAGTATGTTATACTTGTGTATAACTGGTGTTAGTATGAGAATAGGACAGGCAGATTTAAAGAAGGTATTAACAACAGGTGACATGAATAATGAAACTCAATTGCTAAACATACAGCAAATAGAACAACATAGCGTAAGTGATGCTTGAGTGTTGTGATGGCGGGGTGTGTTTATGAAATACAATAACACAGTTTTACAATGAAGCATTCAAATGAGATTAATCAAATGGAATTGCTTTTCATTAACTTTTTATTGCTTTTTGCTCTGGATGTTCAAAGGCTTGAGAGGTGTGTTAATATGCAAACCAACTATATACTGCACATTGTTTAACAAACGTTCCTCAGTGAGGATGCTATCAGAAGTGTTTCCATTTGTTTTTGGGTGTGACGTTGTCAGAAGTCATGAACGTGGCCCAGTGTGAGATCATTTCCTCTTGTCCCACAGACATTATTTTAGATGGGTTTGAGTTCCACTGCAAAGGTTGATAAGTGGATTATAAACTACTTTTATACATAGTTCAAAAAATCTACCTAAATTGGTTTGCTATGATGTGTGAATGGAATGCCATTCCAAACCATGGCAGAGATGAAAAAAGATGAATGTCTGCTGCCCTCAGAATTCCACCTCACAAAACAAGGAGAAGAGTACAGTTTCATAGACTGACTACTCAGTGAAAACATGATGCAGCAAAACAGAGCCGGTGCTTTCCACCCGGCTGGTACAGGCTGAATGGAGGAAGTTAGGAGGATGAGGGTTGGACAAAGAGGCTGCTGATCTGGGCTTAAAAAGTGCTGTGCTCAGCAGCATTGGGGCGATTCTCATGAAACAAGTTTTAAACATGTCTGTAGCAAATTGAGTTACAAAACCATGATGCATCTGCAAAAATAAACTATCATTCTGAAGACTAAGATGTCTAGTTTCTTCATATTTTAAATAAATCTAAAAAATGTGCTGAATTTTTGTAAATTTTCACTCCAAATTCTCATTACCGAGATGCGTCCTAATTCAATTATCAGGTCATTTTATAACATTTTACTTGAGAAAAGAACGTATTTGAATAAAACACAATATGATGCTGTAGTTTGTCCATAAATCATAACAATTGTGGACTAGTTGAAGTTTACATTAAACTATATATAATATTTATTACACAAAAACACAGTGTCTGTTGACATGTCTCATTACGTAACACTTTTTCAAGTTACTGTAAAAACTACAATCAGTTTTTAATAAAGTTTTATTCACCTATGATACATCATCTACAGGAGTAGTCCTTAGATAGCAAAAGTTAAGGTAAATTATTCGCTTACATGCCTTCAGAATGAGGTTTTATTCTGAAACACCCCCTTCTAATTTCCGAAACGGCTAAAAAGCTCAATTTGGGAAAAAGTCTGAGAACCATTACCTTACCAACATGGATGCATGAATGGGCTTTAGTGATGTGGTCAATTGTTTACTGTCACCTATTATTTGCAGATTGAGCTAAGGGGGCTCTCATTACCGAAACACACATTTCCCATTACCACGTAAATTTTTAGGTCTGTTTCGGTAAAGAGAACCTTAATTTCGGTATAGTCAATGGGTGTGCTGTGCTGGTAACTTCATTTATTTACTAGGACCACTTCTTAAACATATCCCAAGACCGTTTTTGGTTCATATCGCACATATTTAGACATTTTCTAGGCATATTGTGTTATACTGTTTGCCCATAGGATCCCATTCAATCCAGAAATGTATCTATAATACCTTGAACCACAAATATCCACATCCTAATACACGAATATTACACTGTAAAGACCTTGGCAAAAAAAATGTTTTGGTTACTTTTGAAAATACATGCATGTCATTACAGTACTTACAGTGGCCTTCAGGAAGTATTCACACCCCTTGACCTTTTCAAAATGTTGTTGTGTTACAAAGTGGGTTAAATGGATTTAATTGAATTTTTTGTCAATGATCTACACAAAATACTCTGTAACGTCAAAGTAGAAGAATAAGTATTTAACCCCCTGAGTCAATACATGTTAGAATAACCTTTGGTTGTTGATCATTGCTAGACAACCATTCAGTCTTGACATAGATTTTAAAGTAGATTTAAGTCAAAACTGTAAATTGGCCACTCAGGAACATTCACTGCCTTCTTGGTAAGAAACTCCAGTGTAGATTTGGCCTTGTGTTTGTTTTAGGTTATTGTCCTGCTAAAAGGTGAATTCATATTTTCCTCTAGGATTTTGCCTGTGCTTAGCTCCATTCTGTTAATTTTTTTATCCTGAAAAACTCCCCAGTCCTTAACAATTATAAGCATACCCATAACATGATGCAGCCACCACTATGCTTAAAAATATGAAGAGTGGTACTCAGTAATGTGTTATATTGGAATTGCCCCAAACATAATATTTTGTATTCAGGACAAAAAGTGAATTACTTTGCCACATTGTATGCAGTATTACTTTAGTGCCTAGTTGCAAACAGGATACATGTTTTGGAATATTTTTTATTCTGTACAGGCTTCCTTCTTTTCCCTCTGTCAATTAGGTTAGTATTGTGGAGTAACTACAATGTTGTTTATCCATCCTCAGTTTTCTCCTGTTACAGCTATTAAATTCTCGAACTGTTTTAAAGTCACCATTGGCCTCTCCGGCAAACTGAGTCAGGAAGGATGCCTGTATCTTTGTAGTGACTGGGTGTATTGATACACCATCCAAAGTGTAATTAATAACTTCACCATGCTCAAAGGGATATTCAATGTCTGCTGTTTTATTTTTTACCCTTCTACCAATAGGTGCCCTTCTTTGTGAGGCAATGGAAAACCTCCCTCGTCTTTGTTGTTGTTCAACTGAGGGACCTTACAGATACAGTGACTTGAAAAAGTATTCATCTCCCTTGGCGTTTTTCCATTTTTATTGGCATTACAACCTGTAATTTAAATGGATTTTTATTTGGATTTCATGTAATGGACATACACAAAATAGTCCAAATTGGTGACGTGAAATGAAAGTAAATAACTTATTTCATAAAATTCTCAAAAATAAATAACGGAAAAAGTGGTGCGTGCATATGTATTCACCCCCTTTGCTATGAAAGCCCCTAAATAAGATCTGGTGCAACCAATTACCTTCAGAAGTCACATAATTAATTTAATAAAGTCCACCTGTGTGCAATCTAAGTGTCACGTGATCTGTCACATGATCTCAGTATATATACACCGGTCTGAAAGGCCCCAGAGTCTGCAACACCACTAAGCAAGGGGCACCACCAAGCAAGCGGCACCATGAAGGACCAAGGAGCCCTCTAAACAGGTCAGGGACAAAGTTGTGGAGAAGTACAGATAAGGGCTGGGTTATAAAAAAATATCTGAAACTTGAACGGAGCACCATTAAATCCATTATTAAAAAATGGAAAGAATATGGCACCACAACCAAACGCTGCCAAGAGAGGGCCATCCACCAAAACTCACGGACCAGGCAAGGAGGGCATTAATCAGAGAGGCAACAAAGAGACCAAAGATAACCCTGAAGGAGCTGCAAAGCTCCACAGCGGAGATTGGAGTATCTGTCCATAGGACCACTTTAAGCCGTACACTCCACAGAGCTGGGCTTTACGGAAGATGTGGCCAGAAAAAAGCCATTGCTTAAAGAAAAAAAAATAAGCAAACACGTTTGGTGTTCACCAAAAGGCATGTGGGAGACTCCCCCAAACATATGGAAGAAGGTACTCTGGTCAGATGAGACTAAAATTGAGCTTTTTGGCCATCAAGGAAAACGCTATGTCTGGCGCAAACCCAACACCTCTCATCACCCCGAGAACACCATCCCCACAGTGAAGCATGGTGGGGGCAGCATCATGCCTGTGGGGATGTTTTCATAGGCAGGGACTGGGAAACTGGGACAGAGGTTCACCTCCCAGCAGGACAATGACCCTAACAATACTGCTAAAGCAATACTTGAGTGGTTTAAGGGGCAATATTTAAATGTCTTGGAATGGCTTAGTCAAAGCCCAGACCTCAATCCAATTGTGAATCTGTGGTATGACTTAAAGATTGCTGTACACCAGCGAACCCAACCAACTTGAAGGAGCTGGAGCAGTTTTGCCTTGAAGAATGGGCAAAAATCCAGTAGCTAGATGTGCCAAGCTTATAGAGACATACCCCAAGATACTTGCAGCAGTAATTGCTGCAAAAGGTGGCTCTACAAAGTAATTGACTTTGGGGGTGGTGAATTACTTTGCCACATTTTTTTTCTTATCTCTTGTTGTTTCACAAGAAAAAATATTTTGCATCTTCAAAGTGGTAGGCATGTTGTGTAAATCAAATGATACAAACCCCCCCAAAAATCAAATTCAATTCCAGGTTGTAAGGGCAACAAAATAGGAAAAATGCCAAGGGGGTGAATACTTCGCAAGCCACTGTAATTGTATTGTCATTCAAAATTGTGTTAAACACTATTTATTCCACACAAAGTGAGTCCATGCAAAACTGTTGCGATAATGAGAATTGTTACATTGGTAATTGTGGAAATTGTTATAAAATGCATAATATCTGAAAAAACAAACATAATAATTATGATGAAAGTAAAGATCCTAATCAAATCACATTTTATTCGTCACATGCGCCTGAATGCAACAGGGTGCAACCTTACCGTGACATTTTTACTTACAAACCCCTTAACCAACAATGCAGTTTTAAGAAAATCTCAGTGATCAAAATCCAAGAGAAATCAATGATCTCAGGGATCCAAGAGAAAATTGTGTGAAAAATGACACTTGAGAATTTGTGGGTCAAATGTCAGTTTCGTGAGAATGACCCATAGAATTGGGGTAAATTCCATTTAAATTCAGTAAATTCAAGAAATGTAATTGAACCCAACAGGGCACACATCACAGGCTGAGAGTCTAATCCAAAAACTGCTCTGGCAAAGTCAGGAGTGATACAAAATATGTATTATTTATTTATATCAAGTCTGCTGTAGTTTGAATATGACATTCTAAGTATTGACTTCACAGCACTGTGAACTATCATTTGGTTGTAAAATATTACAACTTTGCTTTTCATCCTGTCTCATCCTAGCACCTATCCTCTCTCACACATTCTGATGACTTACCATACAATGTATTGTCAAAACCTTTGTGCTGGGCGAGAAGATGCAAAAATCTGTAAACAACCATCAATAGGCTTCTACGGGAAGTGGCCTGCGTAAGTTTATTCTTGAGACTTAAAGTTGGATACCAAAAATATAAAATATATGCATATTGATCAAAATCAATAATGTATCAAAACAATACCCACTGGGCCCCCACTGGTTGAATCAACGTTGTTTGAGGGTAATTTGTCAATGTATTGTGACGTGGAATCAACATGAAAATACATTTGATTTGAAAAAAGTCCTCAACCAGTACTGTTTTCATCTATTTCAGCCAGCTTTGTAAACATTGAAATTAGAGTAAACTTAAACTTAAATACATTGACTTAACCGACTAACAGGTTGTTACATCAATCTAATTTCAACATAATCATCAGAACTGTGTATATGTTGAAATTGCGTTGAAAATTCCACATAGAAACGTAACAAAATATTTTAAATTGTATATTCAATTGGGTGGTTGAAATTATGTTGAATTTTTAGATTTGATTAGACATTTTATTTGACCTTGTTTCAATGTTGTAGTAAATGTAGTAAAATAGTATGTTTGAATCAACGTCATGCTATCAACCTAAATAAAGAGGTATGTTGAAATATATGTGAAGACAAAGTCCAACGATTTCTGCGCTGAACAGTGACTCCTACTGGTATATGAGGGGTAATGCATTTCAGTGATAACGAGTCTATCCATCCAGATGCCTACCTCTATGTACCCTGTTCAGCTTTGGGAACAAGCTGTGTTTGTTTCAGCTGAGCTATCATATCAAGACATTTTGACATTGATCAGCTTCCATATTCATTTGCGTTGACTACCTAATAAACATTAAATTGTTTAAAGTTACATTTACATCATTTTAGCATGTTTCCACTAATTTGTATTTTTACCAATCACATCAGCTCTTTTTCAGAGCTAATCTAATTGGTCAAAAGACCAATTAGTGAAAACAATTATCAGAATTGGGCAGCCTGTGTAAATGCAGCCAAGTGTCCTTTGTTGGGGCAAATCAGATGTCAATGTAGCCTACATGAACTCTACCTCACTCCGAATTGACTTTCACATACAGCTCGGTGTTCGAAAAGTTAGAGGAGTTACTTTAAATTATTTAACGTTATTTAGGTAGTCAACGCAAATGAGTATGGGAAGCTTATCAATGTCAAGATGATAGCTCAGCTGAAACGAACACAGATGTTTCCAAAGCTAAACAGGGTACATAGAGGTAGGCATCTGGATGGCAGACTCATTCTCAGTTAAGTGCATTACCCCTCATATACCAGTAGGAGTCACTGTTCATGCAGGAATCGTTGGACTGTGCCTTCACATTTTATTTCAATATACCTCGTATTTAGGTTGATGGCATGACGTTGATTCAACACATACCATTTTACTATCACATTGAAACAAGGTCAAATAAAATGTCTATCAAATATGAAATTCAACATAATTTCAACCACCCAATATATATTGAATATAGGATGAAAATGATTTTGAATGTTTCTACGTTTTCCACGTTGATTCCACGTCACAATACGTTGACAAATTACGTCAAACAAGCTTGATTCAACCAGTGTGGTGCCCAGTGGTAGTGTGTATGAATCTATGGGTCTGTACGAGACTGAGATGGATGTCCTGTTCACTTAGACTGATCCCAGATCTGTACGAGTTGACAAGACCGCACAAGACAAGACAGCACAAACAGATCTGGGACCAGGCTACTGTTGACTGGTTGCCATTATGTATGTCAGGACGGGACAGTTATCTGGTCCTTGACTTTGGCCCCTGACACCGACTTTCCATAATGTGTCTGATCAGGTATCCAGGGGGATGACAACCTCCAGTCCATGATCGTTGGCACGGTGATGAGGAAGATTAAGTCTCGTACCTGGAAGAAGCAGCGCTACTTCAAGCTGCAGGAGGACTGCATGACCATCTGGTACAAGTCCAAGAAGGCTGGGAACGCCCACTCCACATGTGAGGAGTGACATTTACATGCTTAGACAACGTTTAGACAACATCACCTACTGACAGACACAAATTGTCACATTTGATACTTATTATATCACTGTCCACATCAAGACTATGTTCTGCAGCAGGCGATAAACTGAGTGTACAAAACATTAGGAACACCTTCCTAATATTGAGTTGCACCCCCTTTTTCCCTCAGAACAGCCTCAATTCGTCGGGGCATGGACTCTACAAGGTGTCGAAATCGTTCCACAGGGATGCTGCCCATGTTGACTCCAATGCTTCCCACAGTTTTGTCAAGTTGTCTGGATGTCCTTTGGGTGGTGGACCATTCTTGATACACAAAGGAAACTGTTGAGTGTGAAAAACCCAGCAATGTTGCAGTTCTTGACACACTCAAACCGGTGCGCCTGGCACCTACTACCATACTCCGTTCAAAGGCTCTTAAATATTTTGTTTTGCTCATTCACCCTCTGAATGGCACACATATACAATACATGTCTCAAGGCTTAAAAATCCTTCTTTGACCTGTCTCCTCCCCTTCATCTACACTGATTGAAGTGGATTTAACAAGTGATACCTGGTCAGTGACACCTGGGCTCACCTGGTCAGTCTATGTCATGGAAAAAGCAGGTGTTCCTAATGTTTTGTACACTCATTTGTTGTAGCAGGGGTCTAGTTTTTATCATCACTGAAGTGAGTGATAATATTGGGCTATAGGGTTCACCATGTACCTAAAGACTTTACTTATTCCTTTTAGCCATGAGTGGAGCAAAGGGCCTAAAGAAAACCTAAGGAGATAGCTAAATACCTAAAGAGATACCTAAGTAGATAGTATTCAGCTTTTCTTCTACCTTTCAACAGTCTCTGTGAGTGACGTGTAGACGGTGCGTGAGGGCCACCAGTCAGAGGTTCTGCTAAGCATCGCAGACGAGTTTCTCCCGGACCGCTGCTTCACCCTGGTGTTCCGTGGTCGCCGTGGCAACCTGGACCTGGTGGCAGACTCGGCGGATGAGGCCCAGTCCTGGATCAAAGGCATGAGGAAGCTGATCGAGAACCTGGAGAACATGGGCGAGAGTGAAAAGCTTGACCAGTATCCTTTCTGACAAGCTAAACCAATCAACCAATCAATCAAAATGTATTTACAAAGCCCTGTTTATATCCACAGTTGTCACAAAATGCTTTACAGGAACCTGGCCAAATACGATACATAGTCCTAGCTAGTTTGCTTAATGAAGTTAAGAAGTGCACTTTACACATTTATAGCAGAGTAGCGTTTGGGTTATAGCTCCTATAGGTTCGCTGTAGCGTGATGACGTTTTCCCTTAAGCAACATTCCCAGGTGGATCTGTGAATGGTTTAAGAAGGCTGATAAGAACAACGACGGCAGAATGAACTTCCGGGAGATCAGGGTCCTGCTGAAGATGATGAACGTGGACATGAACGAACATCACGCTCACCGACTCTTCATGGTAAGAGCCCTGAGATCGTCTTAATAAGGCCGTATATCTTTGGTCCTTGTACATTGCTGGTGTCTGTTGAGGCATGGTATTAAACAGGTTTTCTCTATCCCTCCCTATTGTTCCTTACTAAACCGGCACCTCTTTTGGAGTCCACTGACAAAAGATGGTGCTCTTTTTCAGTTGCCCAAACTGAAAGAGCCCTGAAGACCTTTCTCCATTTTATCCACAGATGGCAGACAAGTCTCAGACGGGGACTCTGGAGGATGATGAGTTTGTCCTGTTCTACAAGATGCTGACCCAGAGAGAGGACGTTCTCAGGGTGTTCCAGGACTACTCTGGCGATGGACAGAAGCTGTCTCTGCGGGACCTGGAGGAGTTCCTGAGAGATGAACAACTAGAGGAGGTAGACGGGGTTCAGCAGCTGGCCATGGAGCTCATCGAGCGCTACGAACCCTCCGACACAGGTAGTACTGACCTCTGACCCTGGCATGATTTGTGGCTATAGCTGACCAATCACAGCCTACTAATAAATCAGGTCAATAACCGTATCATCAGCTCAACATCATGGCCAAGCAGTTCTTGTTATTTCAACCAAGAACCAATATATTTTAATGAATATCATGATGGTTGTAATGAAAAATATATAAATATATAGTTTGAACTGATAGCAAGGTTTTCTTGTTTGTCTTTGTTTGTTGTGTTCCACAGCCAAGATGCTGAAGGCCATGTCTATCGATGGTTTCCTGATGTACCTGGCGTCGGCAGAGGGCTCCATCTTCCACCCCAAACAGCAGAGCCTGTACCAGGACATGACCCAGCCCCTCAACCACTACTTCATCTCCTCCTCACACAACACATACCTGATGGAGGACCAGCTTCGAGGACACAGTAGTGTCGAGGGATACATACGGTATGTACACTATGCCAGTGGAGGCTGATGGGAAGGCTTAGTAGGCCGTTCTTGAGAGAATTTGATCCTTTGTTTTGGAAAATGATCTTGATCTCTGTCTTGAGATGATTTATGACACAACTTTTAGAAGACAGAATCTGAGGGATTGATCATTGTCTCTGGGACAAAGTCCAAAAATGCAAACTTGTTTCTTCTTCGTTAGGGCTTTGAAGCGAGGCTGTCGTGTGTAGAAGTAGACTGTTGGGACGGTCCCAATGGAGAGCCTATCGTCTACCACGGACACACTTTCACCTCCAAGATCCTCTTCAAAGATGTTGTGAACGCACTGGGAAACTATGCCTTCAAGGTATTTATTTATTCATTCAAAACTGTAATGACAAGATTAAACCTCTTTGTATGGTATGCTTTACAGGTATTCTCTGCAGTATCATGACAATAATGTTTACATTTCAGTACAGAATACAGGGGTGTTTTTAGCTATTCAGATCCAATCATTGTGAAGCATTTTCATGGTCCATTTACCAGTGCAGTACTTTGCACACAGGAATCCATGAACTAGCAGTATCAACACACTCCTCACTCAGCACCTCATTATATGTGTATGAGTCAGGAGGGGGATCATTCCATCATGATATCCCAAAGCCACAGCCCTTTCAGAAAGCCGAGCTCTCACACAGTAAACCAGCACATGACCTGCCTGTCAAAGACTTATCCTATTTTATGCCAAAACAGTCCTCCGTGCCGC